>CAKOAT010047711.1:0-59376 GCA_932364175.1 Eruca vesicaria subsp. sativa | reverse complement strand
CGAATGGTGATGAAAAATGTGTTTGGCTTACACTTCTCTATCTACTGTCCTAAATTTAAAATCTATAAAGTATAGACATCTACACTCTGTTGAGATGTAGTTAAAATACCTAGAAAATCATGGAGTTCTACCATTTGAGTACTTTCTGAAAAATCCCAACCAGTAGGATCATTTCCAACCACAATACTATGTTAGTGTTGAAACTACACTATTGTGTGATTTTAGCACCCAATTTCTTTTCATCTTCAACACAACACCAAATATCACACTAAAAAGAATATTCTCTATTATTATATTATTAAATAAAAAATTATCTTAACTATTTAGCATTTTTTAACAATATCAAACATTACAATATCGAACATCACAATATCAAGGAGATCAAGCCGAAAATGAACAATCCCAAAAGAACAAGTTCAAGGTGAAAATCAATTTCATCAAATGATCAAGAAGATTTTACCCCGTATTATAATTTTCTTGATGAAGATGATAATAATTTATGGGTTATTAGACTATTGTGTTAGTTTATCTGATGTTTTCCTATTTCTTTTTTTCTGCATTATTTTATTGTATGCACTTTTTATGTTTGTTTGGTGCTTATTTGGGTAATTTTATGTATTTTAAATATATATTTATGTATTTAAAATCTATTTTATGTATTACATTAATTAATAATTAATATTAAGTACAATTTAGAAAATACATAGATATTTGCGATAAGTAAATTTGATAGCATAACTACATAACAGTGAATTTTATTTGTAATTTTGTAAAAATAAATATAATCCAATTAAACTACCTAAACAATACAAGAAATTCAAAGAAAAAAAGCTATCCCATCGCAACAATGCCACAGTAAATTTAGTGAAACACTGTTGAAAAAAAACAGTAAGACACTATAATGCCGTAGAGTTTGCGAAAAGGTTGGAGAAAAAAAAAATCAAATTTTAACACTATAATGGTGTTTTCACATCTTCTTAAAGATGTTCTAAATTCATCTCCAACCATGACACCAAATTTAGTATTGATATTGTACCAATTTTTGTGTGTTTGGTGTCATATTTTTGTCATCTCTAACTAATACACCCTTCTAGAGTTGTAAGGTTAGTAAGCTTTTCCGTTTATAGGAAGCAACCTTCAACTCCCGCAGGTCGTACGGGGTCTTTCGCTTTATACATATCAAAGTCTTTTATGGCATGATATGATCTAGCTGTAGCCGCATATCAGCTGCGCTCAATATGCGGATTTCTGTTGGATCAGATCTTTTCTTTCGCTTTGCCGGAAGCTTTTTGACCTAGCGGAAAGGACTTTCGCGCAAGCAAAATCGAAGCTTTGCCAGAAGCAAGACGAGGAAGCGGAGCTGTCGTTCCCCCGCCCGACTAAAATACAAGAGTCGCGGCCTACTTTGATTGCGAAGGGGTTTGGCAACAAGCAAACGGCTTTTGATCATAGTTGCAAGGGGCTTCGCCCTTGTCGCCTCTGTCCCGAAACAGATGCGTTGCGCTACCCAACTGCCCCTCTCTAGACAAGTGCTCGAGTCATGCTTACGCCCTCTCCTTTCAGTCGAGTGACTTCGCCCCTTAGCCCGGTGCTCATGACCCGCTACAGAACCTCCACCGTGCCGGGGTTACTTGGTCTACTTCCATTTAGACTGAGATGTCGTCTTTTTCGACGGATTGATCCGGACTTCCCCACTTCAACACTCGCAGGAAAGAAAAGACTAGAATCCTACTGAAGCTGCTAACAGAGGCTGAGCAGATATAGACCTATGAGATTTGTACACTTCGGCTTGGCACCTTCCTTTCATTCCGTAAGGGACTACTAAAGCTCATTCCCAGTTCTTTCTCTCTTCTCTTTTTTTAGTTTAGTGACAGCTCGTCAAAACAATTGTCCAAGATTGCTAGATCAAAGACGCGACGAAAAGTAAGAAATTCCGAGTATTTTGACCAATTCAAGGCGCGTAGCGGGGTTGCTCCTTTAGCAAAACTTGGATAAAGTTGAGCCAAAAGATCCCGATTCAAAAGAAATTCATGAGGAAGTGGTATTTCTTTTAAAGAGTCAAGTCTTGCTTATTTAAGCTGGAATGAAAATCTTCTTCTCTTATGATATTTTATAGAGTTTCGTTTCTTTTATCTATCTCTCCATTCGAACGAGAGGAAGAAGAATGGAGGGAAATATAAGAGGTCCTGTAAAAAAGCTTTCATTCAATGCTTTTTTATTATTTGTAACTGATATATAATTATTTTATCCTAGTTAGTTATTATGTTTGTTAAAGTTTTGTAACTTTATGTTCATACAAGTTTTTTATGTTTATACTTTTTTAGCAATGTTATAATATTTATGTTATAGAATATATTAGTTATATTCAAAAATTGAACTATTAAATATGAAAAGCACATAATAAATAATATTTGTATTAGTTGGTAATACAAATTTAGCTATATTAAAATTTCTTAAAATGAAAACTTTTATATTAATTTTGACGAGTTTAAAAGTGGTACATAAAATTTTATTGATTCACTATTAAATTTAATTTTAAAATAATTTAATATATTAATTGTTTATTATTTATTAATTATATCTTTTATAAATTTATAAAATATTATTGATTCATTAACAGAAAAATGAAATAATAGAATATTTTAACTTTTAATTTTGTGAAATTAATTATATAAATAAAAAACACGATATATTTATGTTTAATGTCAAATTTAAAATAACTAATAATAATAATTAAAATTTATTATTAAATAAAACATAATAAAATATATATTTCAATATTTGATATGATAATTAGTATTATATTAAAATTTTGTGTAATTCACAATTTCACATAACAGTAAATTTGAGAAATAATGTTATTTTTTATATATTTATTAGAGATGAAATTACACCAATGTCTCATTGAAGTTGAACTAACGTACTACTTGACTGAAAAACCTTGCCACATAGTTCTCATTAAACAAATTTAGAGCCTCATATGTAACAAACTTTTGATAGCATCTTAATAATTGCAGTAACAGTCATTTTTGCACTTAGCACATTTTGAATCCATTGCTATTTGTAGCTTTATAATAACATTCAGGATAAAAAAATATTTGGTAGTAAAAAAAAAGAATAAAAATACTCTAATATAATTTTTCAATAAAATATAAATTGCTAATTTTTTATATTTTTAAAAATAGGAATCCCTATTTTCACGATAGATTTTGATGAATATTACTTGAAAGAAATATATTGAAGTTAAATTTATTTTTATCAGTTTTTATTTTTATTTTAAATACCAAAATACATTGGAAATAGTTTTAGGACATTATATTCAAAACAAATATATAGCTTTGTTCAAACTTTCAACCAAGACATGCTAGGGGTGAGCGTTCGGGTACCGTTCAGGTTCAGATCGGATATTTCGGGGTTTTGGGTATTTATATATTGGGATTTAGTACCCATTCGGGTATTTTTACATATCGGGTTGGATTCAGATATTTTTAGTTTTCAGGTTCGGTTATTTCAGATTGAGTTCAGATATTTAGATTTTGAAAAAAAAATCAAAATCATTTTTCAAGTTTCATGTATTTAAAATTTTACTATTAACTTAAATGTTTTTAAATGTTTATTAAGTTAGACGATTAATAAGTTTGAAAATAGAAAATCATTAATCTGGTTGTTTTTTATGACATCAAACGGCTGATCTATTACTCAAGTTTGAGGTAGTTTGGATAGCCAGACCGAAATAGAACAACCAACATACAAAAATTTTCGATAGAACGATCTAGCAGTCTTAGCTAATGAGTCAGAAATCCCATTATTTGTCCTAGAAACATAAATGAAATAAGAAGTTGAACATGTATTTTAAATGAATAATAAATCATTTTTTACGATTATATGTATATTATATGATCTTAACTATATACATCATTAATATAAATATTTTGAATAAAATGAAACAAATATACTAAGAATAAATATGTATATATTTATGTTCAATTATTTTTGGATATCGATTCGGGTTCGGGTATTACATGTCGGGTTCGAATATCCAATTTCTATTAACTTAACTCCATTCAGATATTTTGCTACTTTGGTTTAGATTTTGATTCGGATATTCTGATTAGGTTCGGACACGAGTTCGGGTTTTGGGTAAAGTGCCGACCTCTACGAGAAACTACTCAAAACGTGATGGTATTTTTAGTTGGGGAGAAAAAGATGAAAATGAATATGTTTACATGTTATGTCGGAAGACTGTCCCCTATGATTTAAAGTAAACTAGGCTGTATAATTTATATTACTTTTTCGACTGTGATTAGTCGTTATCAGCCGATTTATTTGGTTTTAATAATTATATGTGATTATAACTTTTTCGATCGGGAATCATGTTCATAACATCGCAGTGTGATTATTCATGAAAATGATGGAGGATAAAAATAAATTTGTTTAGCATATACTTTATCAAAGTTACGGATTTCAAATACTTTGTTATCTTTGAATTTATGTTGTCAAGCAAAGTTTAAATTGAGTGATTATTAAGCACAAATAATATTGTCTCCGTGTCAGCATTTTAATTTTTAACGAGTCATCTTCAGTCACCAACCATCAACATTGTGCCCTTTACAATATACTTAGTTAAGATTAGGTGCTAATAGCTATGTGTAATACCTTTAGTAACAAAAAGTTCCTGACAAAAATTCTCGTTTTCATGTACATCCAACTAAACATCTCATGACACCTTTTCGAAGAATATCTATCACTTTAAAATCATTAAACATTTATTAATCTTTTTGTCATATGAAATAAGTTGCGGAAGAAGCTAGCCTTCTAAAGCATTTTTTTTAACAACTGATTATGTCTTAGATATGGATATAAGGTATATTATTACTAGCCTAGCTGATATAGCCTTCTATTTCTTAATAATATACTGAAACAAAATCTGTACATTTATTCTCTTAAAGAGTTAAATTATTTATTATTGATATAGAGACTAAAATTTTGGGTTTAACTGACGATATATATATAATCGGTAAAAACTTATGGCAAAAATGATAGTAAAAATATCAAATTATTTAAATTATTAAAGATATTGATACAAGATAGTAGTGCATAAATAAAATAGGTCTTTTTCTGCACCAAGTGCAGCAATAAAAGTTTTAAAAGTAAAATTATATTTAAAAATAAAATTTAGTTAATTTTTAAATTCATTATTTTGTTACATTATTACTTTTATGTTAATTATATGTAAAAATTAAGATAAAATAAAAAACTTTTATTTAAATTTAAATTTAATAATACATATGTATATATATATTTAAATTAAATTTTGGAAAGATTTTTTTTTTATCTTTTTTCTTTTGTTTTAAATATGTTTAAATCAGATTCTATACAATTAAGTGAAAATTTTGTTAGGTACATAATTATCAAAATATCAAATTAAATAATATTTCTAAAATTTCTAGATGTTATAAATAAAACTAACGGTTTTAGGATTAGAAAATTATAAGTTTTTTAAAACCCCGCATAAAATTTTGTAAAAAAAACTTATTAACAAAAATTATATAATTATAAAAAATCGACTTGGAAAATATTTCAAAATTTATAAATAGTGTTATATTTCTATTTTTACTATTATATTATTTATTTTTGTGTTAATGATAATTTATGAGTCATTACCATATACTAAAAACTTACCAAATATAAATATTAACATTAAATGTAAATGTCACAATTAACTATAACCCATGTCATTATTTTTTGGTGAAACTGATTGTGATAATGATACATGTCAAAATCACTTCACAAATAATACATAAGAGATTTGCAAATCTTACCATTTTTTGTATTGTAAATATTTTTCCTTTTGTTGATAAAAATATTTACTATTTTTAAAAAGATCATTAAAATAGAAAAGATAAGGTAATACCTTATAAAAGATATATATGTTGAAATTTCTCAGGGTTTACTTTGACAAATTGTTTATCAGAACCAACACATTCAGAGAAAATATATACACAATTTTCATAATTCAATATTTTATTTTTCATATTTTAGAAACTGTACTAATATTTCGTATAAATTAACAAATTTAATAAGATTGGTATAAATTATTTGGTATAAATTATTTACCAAATTTTTTTATCAGAACTAACACATTCAGAGAAAATATTTACACAATTTTCAAAATCCATGCATTTTATTTTCATATTTTAAAACATTAAAATACTAATATGTGGTATAAATTACCAACTTTTAATAATATTTTGGTTGCTTATTGTTTATGAGGTATTTTCACGAGTTTGCATATTTCTGATCTATTTTCACAAGTCTTTCCATGTTTTGATTTAATTTTTTGGCATAAGGTACTTGTCGTTTGCATGGAAAGTCGGAATTAAGGAAAATAATCGAGAAGAGACAACAAACAATAACAAAACTTATATTCTAAACTACACCAAAAGTATGTAGACAAGTTTTAAGTGAAATTGGTTTGGTGGACAGAGGAACAAAAAAGCTGGAAATTTGTATATGATCAATCTCTCTCATCTGTAATTGTAATTCGATCTCGGAGTGCTTGTCTAAGAGAGAAAGAGACAGAGCGAGAAGGAGCATATAATGCTGTGATTATAAAAAGATCGTATGTTGTGTCAATCATTTAGCTTTTTTTTTTTTTTTTAACACCTATGTCAATCATTTAGCTATATGCTCCTTTTGGTTCAGTTTTTCCTTTTTCGATACATGCATGCTCCTTGTTTCCAGTAACAGAAGTTTATGTATCTTATTCTCTTTTCTTCACGTATACTGATTCTTTCATTTAAAAGAAGTATTATTAATTATTAGAAATTAAAGACGCACGCATCTGCAAAAGCCCTAAGCCCCTAACCTTTCCTTGGCACAAAAGACAAGATTTAGCAAATCATATATATAAAATTCAGTAATTAACCAAGACAGAAATGGTCATTTTATGTGTTGAGAATATAATTCTCTTGAATTATACACTTTTTCATACTAAACTTTCTCCTTTTCATTTTCAGAAAAATTCTTGTCTAAACTAATTGATTTTATTATTTTAATATTTATCTTGCACCTCGTTTTTTTTTTTTTTTTTTTTTTTTTTTTTTTTTTTTTTTTTTTTTTTTTTTTTTTTGTAACTTCTTGCACCTCGTTTCAAATATATGTCTTACATAATAACAACGTTTAGTGTTATGGTTCCAAAGTTGGCAGTTACCTGCCTATGGTGTACGTAATTGAATAATATGATATTCGCATTAATCATTGAGATACTTTGATTAATTTTTGTAATAATAACAATAAAACATATCGATCATCCATGGTAATTTCTCATTACTATTTTAAGAGCATAACAGTGATTACTATTTTAAGAGCATAAAAGTTTTTTTATCAAACAAAAAAAGGTTTCTGTCTAGACTATAGTAATCTATTTGTATCTTGATATATTACTCTACATCTATACTACTAAATCATGATTCTATTTTAAAATCTTTTGGATTCTGTCATTGGATTTTTATCATATTTATAAGAGAATATCACTATTATTTTTAGAATTTTAATTAACTAAACAACTAAACATTCCCTATATTTATGGTAACTGATAATTTTCTCTACTTTTGTAATTAATAATAATTTTCTTTTTATGAAAATTTATACTTTCTATTTAATTCTAATATTATATTTTCGTGCATAATATTATTTACTGATCAAAAATAAAAAATATTATTTACTCTGTCATTTTATCCATAATATTAATATGTCAATTCAATTTTCTTATAAATATTTTTAGATATAAAATAAGTGAAAATCTACACTTATCGTAGGTAATTAATAACGAGAAGAAACTAATATTATTATACGAATAGATTTTGTCTTTTTTTTTTCTATTATCATTGTTTCATTTTTTTACAAATGACAAGAAAAATTTCAGTAAAGAAATTACAAAAAAACAAAATTTCTTTAATATTAAAAGTAAGTTATTTAACTAAATAACAAAATATTATCAGTTTTGTGAGGTTTTAAGCGGATCAACGAATATCATAGTACAAATAAATAGCGAGTTTTAGTATACTTACTGAGTTTTATCAAATTTTTTAATTAATAAAATTATCATTATTGGGTGCACCTATGGGCGTGAGTCAGATATAAAAATACTATGTGAGAATTAATATTATAATAAAATATTTTTAAATATTAATAGACTATTTTTAATCTTTTTGTATTTAAATAATTAATTCAAATAAAATTTATCAAAATGATAAAAATATATCTGCGTTTTTAAAGTGAAGATCAAAATCTAGTATAAAATTATGTCAAGACACTACTCGAACGCACTTACAATAATTAACTAAAAAGTCATTTAGAGATTCCAGAAATACATGGTAAGATACCAAGACACACTATTCGAATACACGTACAAATACAGCAAATAAGTAATTAAAAACAAAACATGTCTTTTTCCTTTTTTTTTTTCCTTTTAAAAGACAAAACATATTGAGGAATGCATCCATTTGTCATCGAAATAGGCTGATAATAACTAATACACAGTTTATTTTTATTTTTGTAGCATGTACATAATTTGTCCCTTACGCTGCAGGTTCCCATCATTTCTGTAAATATTCTCTTAGCTTTTATACTTTCTCTCTTTTTTGATGTATATGGAATTAATAATCTTTATTCTCTCTTCCCCTATATATTCTCACATTTCCACCATTTCAGTATTGCATTGCCACTCAAATCACCTAACAACAAACAAATTAAAAGATTATATTTTCTCTCAAAATATAAACAAAAATGCAGAGGCAAGTGGCACTCATTAAGCAGTCCCTCTTTGATCAGGTTTTCAAAGTTTATTGTTGTTTTAAATAAAAGCACTCATTTAGTGTTTGTTTTTAAATAAAAGAAAATGAATCAATTGAATCTAAAACGGGAAATGCATGCAGGGATATCTCGACGAACAGTTCGTGGAGTTAGAAGAGCTCCAAGATGATGCAAACCCGAATTTTGTTGAAGAAGTTTCCACATTATACTTCAAAGATTCAGCTCGATTAATCAATAGCATTGACCAAGCTCTGTGAGTACCTTTATCTTTTTCATATTGTTGTTTCCAGTTGTGCACAAGATTTCAAGTTTTCGAATAAACGAGAATCGCAATGCAGGAAGAGAGGATCATTTGATTTTAATCGGCTGGATAGTTACATGCATCAGTTTAAGGGCAGCAGCACTAGGTAAAATTTCCCTTTAATTTGATACTTCTTATAAAGAATGAGAATAGTGAGCTTTTAATGGGTTTTTATATATGAAAGTAAAAAGAGTGTAACACAAGCACACTGAAGTTACTTCCATTCTCGTTTATAATTAAATGAAAATTTACTAAACAACAAACTTTTATTTTGCATTATAAGTTTTAGAACTATTAATAGTAATAATGTGGGATTAACAGTAACATAATGTGCATTTTTCTCTTTTTGTAGCATTGGTGCGTCTAAGGTGAAAACTGAATGCACTATGTTTAGGGAATACTGCAGAGTTGGAAACGCTGAAGGGTAATTTCGTCATTCCATTAACACCTGCTAGGGTTTTTAATCGAAATATAAACTCATGGGGTTAAAGTGAAAACAAGTACAACATATGGGCCCGAAATTGCAGTATACCCATTGAATCTTGAACGTTTGCTATACTTAAATTTTTTAAACTTATTCCATACTTGCGACGAGTGCAGATGCGTGAGGACTTTCCAGCAACTGAAAAAAGAGCACGCAACTTTGAGGAAAAAGCTTGAACATTATTTCCAGGCAAGCTAATGATCAAATAAGCTTAACGAATCACAACTTATGTGATGATCTTTATTAATTACATTTTATAATCATAAGTGGTTAATTATTTACTGAGATTAAAATTTATAATGAACAGTTGGCAAGACAGGCGGGGCCTAAGGAGACAGCACGTAGGTCCAAGTAAGAGAGAGAGAGACATTTGAGGAATCGTTAGCGAATTTTGCAGTAGAAATTACTATATAACTAATAAATAGTTCCTCAATGTACGTTATAAAGAAGATCTTGGATTTTAATATTATGTATGCTAATAAATGGTCCAAGTTTCTCTGATTGTTTTCCTTATATGGCCAATATTCTCCTAAGAGATCATATATTCACGATTACCTCTTATTCGTAGCATTTTGGCTTCCACTAACAACGGTATACAACAAAACAAACATGCATTTATCGATTCGCATTTTGCCACGATACGTTGCTTTAATTTATTTTATAATGTTAGATGCACTTCAAAAGTATAGTCTCTAATCTCTGTTGCTACTGCTTAGGGCTGGACAATCGGGGTCCCAATCGGGTTTTGGTTCGGGTTCATTCGGGTTTCGGGTTTTCGGGCTCATGAATTTCAACCCCATTCGAATATTATAAAAATTCGGGTCGGATTCGGTTCGGGTTTAGTCGGGTTCGGTTCGGGTTTAGTAACATGTCCAAGATCCAGTTAAACCTAAAATAATTTTGGTTTCGGATACTAATCGGGTTATCGGTTCTAAAAATACTAATTTATACTCAATTAAATTCACTATATTTTCAATCATTTTATTAAATTTGTGTATTTAGCTTCTATAAACCATATTGTTCTCCTTCAAAATAATATTGTGAAACTCGTCTATCAACCATATAAGATTTGTCATTGAACTATATATGACAATACTAAACATATCATGATTAATGACAAACCAAAACCTTGTATGAACGAAATATTATACATAATGAAACATAAAAGTTAAAGTTAACAACAATTCTATAAACGTAAGAAGTACTATTTAAACTTAAAAAAACAATATTATATAAACTTCAAAACAAAATTATTCGTAACTTAACTTCAAATGTAATGTCAATCATAAACATAAATATTAACTAAATAACACTATATATTAGACTAAATATTTGAGTTAATTATTTATATCCTAACTAATTATTGTAGGTACTCAATAATATATTAATCTGTTTTGGAAAACATATTAGAAATTTAGATTGGATATGATACAAGTTTGTTTGGAATTTTAAAGTTTCGGGTTCTTTCGGATATCCATTTAAGTTCGGGTTCGGTTCGGATAATACCCATAACCCGAAATACCGTAAAACAAGATCCATTCGGTACTTATGTCGGGTTCGGATCGGTTCGGATTCCTTTTTATCGGGTCGGGTTCGGTTCGGATTTTCGGGTTCGGTTTTTTTGCCCAGTCCTACTACTGCTAATAGTACTATTTGGAGCAAAAACTGTAACTCAATAATTTCCGACGCGAATCTAGTAATAATAACGCTTCTCCATTTAATTATTCTTAGTCTTACATTACATGTCCTGAGTTTTTTCATACTATGGGTCATGGGTCAACTCTTATTGCATGGGAAACATAAATATAACAACAAAATTACAAAAGCCCCATGCAGAGAAATGAGTTTCTTAAAATGGTCCAACATTTGTTAAAATGCCTGAGATATATGCCTGAAATGATTTTTTTATTTTAAATGTTTCTTCTGCCTTGCCGTTGCGTATGGTATATAGTATAGACTAGTAGATGCACAGTAACGTTGACTTGTAGAAGCAGAGAGCAATAAGTTTCTCTGCCTGAAAAAAGGAAAAAATAAATACAGAACAGCCTAGTGTTGGGTAGATCTTTTACATAACTAGATGTTGATCTTGATATTTATTGATTGGTTAACTATTTTAATGTCTAAAGCGACGTCGAACCACTCTCATTTATTAGCCCTAGCTATATCTCACTCACTACCACAACCTCCATCTTCCTCACTTTAAAGTTTAAACACACACCAGATCATATTTATGTCATCCATGTGCACCTTTGTTACACTTAAAAGGTAAATCTATTTCCTAGAAAATAATTAAAAAGAAGAACAGGCTGGTTCAATTGTTTCCACAAATCAAAAATGGTTGGAAACATATTGAATAAGAGAGAGGAAATGATATAGAGAGTTGACACAACATTGAAGTACATTAAACTCCCTAACCTCTTTGTCTTTGTGCAACCTTCTTCTTTTCTCTATGTATATATATATGTATCAAACTAAACCATTCACACACATACCAAAGCAAGAACATGGATCACCGCATGACGTCGTGTTTGCTTCTCCTCTTGGTCTCTTTCCAAATTGCATTTGCTCAAGACGCTCCAACGACTCTAGTTCCTGCAATCATGACGTTTGGTGACTCTGTGGTTGATGTCGGAAACAACAACTATCTTCCGACCATTTTCAGAGCTGACTACCCTCCTTATGGACGTGATTTTGCTGGCCACAAACCCACTGGACGTTTCTGCAACGGCAAATTAGCAACTGATATTACCGGTAAAAGATGTTACTTCAACCTCAAGTTATCTTTTTGAAGTTGCTTCAAACTCACGTATGTTTCTCTGTTACAGCTGAGACACTAGGGTTCACTAAATACCCACCAGCTTATCTAAGTCCCGAAGCTTCAGGGAAGAACCTTCTCATTGGTGCTAATTTCGCTTCAGCAGCTTCAGGTTACGATGACAAAGCCGCTCTTCTCAATGTCAGTGACTGTTCTTTCTCATCTGATACATTTTTTTTTTTTTTTTTTTTTGTGTTTCTCTTCTGAGTTTTGTGTTCCTTTTCTTTCTGGCAGCACGCGATTCCGTTGTGTCAGCAAGTTGAGTACTTCAAGGAGTATAAGAGCAAGCTCATAAAAGTTGCAGGAAGCAAAAAAGCTGATACTATTATAAAGGGAGCAATCTATCTCTTAAGTGCAGGAAGCAGTGACTTTGTTCAAAACTATTATGTGAATCCTCTTCTTAACAAAGTCTACACTCCTGATCAGTACGGATCTATGCTTATTGATAACTTTTCTACATTTATCAAGGTAACATTATATTTTTCCATTCAGAAAGGATTTTAGTTATTTTTTTTTTCCATTCTAAGAAATTCAAACACCATTTAAAACAATGTCACCTTCTTTGTACAATTTTTTTTTCTTGGTTGAATAAATTTAACATTCATCCAGAAAAGACAAACAATATTATTTTTTGTTTTGTTTTTATTCTCTGTCTATGTTTTCTCTGTATTCAACTGCAAAGAAGAGATTATGAATCTTTTGTGGATGCAGCAAGTGTATGCAGTTGGAGCAAGGAAGATCGGTGTGACATCACTGCCTCCAACGGGATGTCTTCCAGCTGCAAGAACCCTTTTCGGATGGCATGAAAAAGGTTGTGTTTCAAGACTCAACACAGATGCTCAGCAATTCAACAAGAAGCTTAACGCAGCTGCTTCAAAGCTGCAGAAGCAATACTCTGGTCTAAAGATTGTTGTCTTCGACATCTTCACCCCACTCTATGAACTTGTTCAGTCCCCTGCTAAATCTGGTAAGCCACAAAAAATGATACATAATTTTATACGTTTGCTTTAAGATAATCCATGATACACACACCTTCGTCTTTATAAACAGGATTCACGGAAGCAACAAAAGGATGTTGTGGAACAGGAACAGTAGAGACAACTTCGCTCTTGTGCAATCCGAAATCGTATGGGACATGCCCCAATGCGACCCAGTATGTGTTCTGGGACAGTGTTCATCCCTCTGAAGCCGCCAACGAGATTCTCGCCACTTCTTTAATTGGACAGGGCTTCCCTCTCATTGGTTGATCTCTTACGTCAAACACAAGTCTTCACTTCTGTAATTCGCTGTGTTTCTGTCAAACCTTGAGTCTTACTTACACTGTTATTTCCCTTTGAATTTATGTATCAAAACCACCACTATTGCCCTATAAACGAATTGATGATTACTTACTGCATGAAAACCAAACGTTGAGAAAACAACTTCATACGCGAGAAAACTATATACAAACCCTTCTTGTGCTTGTTCGTTTGTACAAAAACAAAAGTGATTAAAAGATGGAAGTTCTTGAACGGTTAAAATGAACATAGTAGAGTTCCTAAGTAGTGAGTGAGGACACAGCAGGAGTGGGACAAATGGTTAAGCAACTTCAAGTGTTGCAGCATTCCTGTTTGGTGTCAATATTGCCATCAGATGGGATGATACTTCTTTACGTTTTTCAGCAGATGTCTTCGCTTTGGAGCAAGTTCCTTTCTCTAAATTTTGGTCACCCTGCCCCTTAAAGACCAGCTTCTGTTTAGCACCACTCTTGGCTAAGGTATAACCCTGCAGAAAACATCAACTTACAGGTATTATTAACTACCACCAGAGCCTGTGTTTTGAAAATTTTCAGCATAAGAAAACCAGAGAGATAAGAAAGATTCAGCACATTAATTCTCGATGAAGATGAGTAGAGAAAAATCATATACCGGGCGTTTGTAGACTAGTTGAACTGATCTTTTCTCCTTTAGATGAGCTTGACCAGTGGGAACCTGATTTATAAAAAGGAAGCGTTAATGATCATAACGCGAAAGACTGGGGTTTGTGTATGTTTTGAAGCTGCGGATATATACTTACGTAGGTAGTCATGTTTTGGTGACCCAACATCTGTGGTAACTGAGTGGCCATAGGGTAATAGTATGCTCCAATATGGAATGGCGGCATATAACCATATGCGCTGCTCGTAGACTGTGGGACTGGCTGAGCTGGTGAAGAGACAGGAAGAGCTGGTTGCACTCCATAGTATTGCTTGTACCCTGTAGATCGTGGGACTTGCTGAACTGGTGAAGGGACAGGAGGAGCTTGCGTGTAATGGCGCGGTTGCACTCCATAGTATTGCTTGTACTCTGTAGATGGGAGGACTGGCTGAGCTGGTGAAGGGACAGGAAGAGCTTGCATGTAAGGGCGTCGATAATACTGCTGCATCCTCTTGAATCGATCCTCCTTGCGTTCAGCAACTCGCACAACAAGTGACATTCCATCAACTAAAAACCCTGTAAGCAGCAGTAGAAATCCAGATTCAATCATCAGCATATATCAGCTTTGGTTTAGGGGAAATATAAACTAAGCTACGTTAGTTATAGCATACCGTGGAGCTCTCTTTTAGCATGTTTGGACTCGTCAAGGCTAGAGAAACTCACAAAGCCGAAGCCTTTACTTTTACCATTTTCATCACGCATCACTTTTGCAGAGACTATCTTCCCATAGCGTCCAAATATCTCTCGCAGCCTTGTTTCATCGATTGATTCAGTCAAGTTCTTCACGTACAGACTAGCCCACTCAGTTTTACCCTTGGCAATAAAGTTGTCTTTGTGTTTCTGCTTCAGCATCTCCATCCTTTCAGCTTTTCTCAAAGCCCTTCCAACAAACAACCTCTTCGAACCTAATCACCAAAGAAGCTTTACAAAATAAGAAACTCCAGTCTACTAAGTACTACGCGAATACAAAGAAGTTGAGTTTACCATGTGGTTGTCCATTGAGAGATTCCACAGCTTTCTTAGCATTTTCAGGATGGCAGAAATTGACAAATCCGAAACCTCTTGATCTTCCCATACCATCCCTCATAACCACAACGCTAGAGACTGTCCCACACTGAGAAAACATTGTATGCAGAAAATCCTCTGTCACAGTTTCGAGCAGATTCTTCACATAGACGTTTGTGAACTCTTGATTTCCAGACATAGTTGATCTCTCATCCTTGTTAATGAACTTTGCCACAAACCTAACACAAAAGAAACATCTCATCATCAATCGAAACTCTATTTCTCCTAAGTAAATTACACTTTACCAACTCACAGTTTCTTGCCATCAACAACAGAGCCATGAGAGGCACGAAGAGCAGCCACAGCGGACTGCTCAGTAACAAACTGAACAAAACCGAAACCTTTACTTTCGCCATTCTCCTCAGCGACTTTGCAAGAAAGTATAACACCAAAGGGACTAAACATCCGCTCTAAGCAACTGCTAGTGATGGAGGCGTCAAGATTCTTAACGAAGAGATTCCCCAATCCACTACGACGACGGTACGCAACATCTTTCTGTGACCACATTATCCGCATCGTCTTCCCTTTCAAATCAGTGTGGTTCAAACACGCCATAGCATTCGATGCTTATCCACAGAATAAACCGCAAAGAAACATGTCACAAAAAAGAACTCATCAGAAACTGATTCATCATCAAACGAATCGCAAGAAAACCTAAACTAGAGATTATCAAAGCAACACAGAGATTGATCCGAAATTAGAAACCCTAACGAAGTTACAATCGAAGAAACGAGTTCGTTTTTTTTTTACCGGTGATGGTTGAATCGAAGTTGACGTAAGCGTAACAGAGCGATTTTCCGGTGACGGAGTTACGGCAGAGATGAGCGGAGACGACGGGGACGGTCAAGGAGAATTTCGCGATGAGATCAGCCTCCGTGACGTCGGGGCTAAGGTCGCCGACGTAGAGAGAAGCGAGAGTCGAGGACTGAGTGTTTCCTTGCGGTTGCGTTTCCGGTTTAACGATCGCCGTCGCCGCCATTGTTGTTCGTCAGAGAGGGAGAGAGAGGAGTGGGAGAAGCTGAGAGGTCTTTCGTCGTTATGTGAGTGTGTATATAGATATACACGTGTGTGTATGTATATATTCGTTCCGTTATAACCGTAATGATGATAACGAGTGAGCACAGCACACGCAGAGTCGGCTGTACGGCTTCTGTACGGAGACTACACGCGCTGCGAGTGTGGTTTCGATTATACTCGCGTAATATAAGATGACGTGTTATTATTTAAAGAAGCGAAAGATGTATAGTTTTCGGTTTGTTGTTTTTGGTATGTTACTATGTAGTTGGACAATTTTTTTGTGTGAAAATGTATGTATAGCAAAAAAGAACCATACCTAAAATCGGGTGGCTCATAGTGTAATTGCATATGTATTTTGTGGCTTATGGAATAAAAGTTTACTACTAGTCTACATACAAGAATTATGCCAGAAATCCTCTCTTTTTTTTGTTGGTTAAGGTTACCTTGTATCACTAAAAAACCAAGAAATTACGTTGGATATTTTCAGCGTTTGGTGCCTTTACAAACATATTTTGAGAGAGTTGGTGCCAATTAAAAAGTTCAGAGTATAAATGATACAAAATTGAGACAAAAAGTGGCATAGCTCATGTTGTATTGTTTCATCCGTTATAACTTTCTAAGATTACGTTACTTACATGATGTAGCAAAAGGTTTGATACAGGACCGTCCCAAATCATTTTCGATCCTGTTCAAAAATAATATTAGTGATCTATTTAACGATTTAATAAAGAAAATTTAAAAGTTAATAAACATTTTCGATGTTTCTTTTAAAATTATAAGCTTTGATCTATTAATATACTAAAATTTTAAAGCTTTTATCATAATCTGTCTATATATATTTAAGAATTTTTTTATGTTTTTCTAAATTTTTTCTTTTTCTTAAAAAAAATCTATTTTTTTTTTATCCTTTTTTATATTTCCTTTTTAAAAATATTTGAGATTATGTTCGATTACTCCACTTGTACATCCTATTAAACGATCCTGATTTGATAAGTGGTGAAAGGTGCATACTAATAGAAGTTACAGTTCTTCAACTTTATCACTTTAAGCGGTGAATAATTTCATATTTTTTACATCAATTGGAATTCTTCAACTTTATCACTTTAAATCGTGAAAATTTCATACTTTTTAAATATTAGTTGGAGTTCTTCAACTTTAATGCTTCTTTTTGTCCAAGTTTGAATATACTCTCGGAGATGAGATGAAAAAGAAAATCAAGATACTAGTTACAATCTTCTTTTTTTTTTTTTTTTGTTATCCGCATAAACAGATTCGATAAGAGTTTACTAAGGCATCAACAACAAAAGGAAAAAAAGAAGAAAATGAAAACAAAAACTAAAAAAGCGAGAATGGGTCTCTTGGTATCAATCTGGGTCGTTCAGAGCTCATGACGTACGTTCTGTATTTGAAAACAGAATGTTAAATCTAACTATATTAGAAGGCCTAAATCAAGTCCTACGAACTATGCGACGTAGGCAAAAATAATCACCCAATCAAAATATTTTATTTGTACACATCAGATAGGTTTTGGGTTTTCGGTTGGACTTCTTTTGTTTTTGCCAAATCAAACATCAGAAACCAAACGAGTAGGCTTGGACTTTGGAGTTTTTTTGATGTTTGCTCTAATCTTAACAACATAAGGGTCGCCGACGACGAATGAAACATCTCCTCTACGTCTTCTCCACTTCGATCCCAAAGAAACCGAGCCACTTCTCCACAATCAATCCATACTTAACTTCGATCCATCAATTTTGTCTTTATGATTTCGTTTCAACTCCCTATGTTCCTCCTTCTTTATATACGCATCTTCTTATCTTTGTACAAACCCAAACCCTAGTAATTCCTCAAATCTCAACCATGGCGAACAAATCGAATGGGAAGTCTCCTGTCTCATCCGCCTCTGATGAAATAGTGATGCTCTTCAGAGATGTCTGATAAAGGGGTTTTATGCCTTATAGCAAATCAATGTAGGAAGGTAAGTAGAGTGTCAATCCAATCATGAGAGGTATTGAACAAAGAGAATGTAAGACATTGCTTAATCTAAATGCAATCATTGAGGGTATATTTTATAAGTAACTAGTAACAAGCAATATATAAACACGAATAACTAAGCTTTGGTTTTAATGAGATAAAAGAGCATATGGATAAGGGTATTGACTTTGGGTGATCAAGTTACTATCTAGGGTGAAGTTTCAAGCAATCATTCATATCCTATAGGTCTAGACACAATTCTAAGCTAGTCCTTGGTCAAGGTAAAAGCTCATTTGCTATCAATCTTTAAACACAAATGGTCATTGGTCTAAATCAATCAAGCAATCCTTGAGAACAAGTCTACTAACCATCTAAGCCTTCCTAACATGAAGTATCCTTGGTTAAGCAAGCAAAAAGCATTATTACTTTGGTTCAGGCATTTCATCATACACCTTGTGGGTAGGAAATGCCTAATGATCTATTTTAGAAGGATTAGGTCTAATCTAGCATTGGGAATAAGTAATAAGCATATGAAAAGAAGGATCTAACACTAATCACCCTAGATCATCACTTAATCACCCTAACCCATAAACTGAAAGAGAGTCTTCTCACTAATCTTCATGTTTAATCTTAAACCCATGATGGATAGAAGAATAATCATGATTAAAAGAAGAAATATACTCAAATTACTCAAGAAACAAAGATTATATTAATCAAGGATTCAACTTTTCAATGTGTTTTTGAGAGAAAATAAGATATCATCCACTTAAAGTCTAATACATATTTATATTAAGCTAAAATCCGTGACACGGCCGCAACCTCCTCTTGGTCGCGGCACTTGCCTGCGAGGCACCCATTTTGGCAGTGGCCTTCTTCCCGCGAATCAGCTCGCGAAACCTCCCTGTCCAATTTGTCGAGAGATGATCGCGACCACCTTTAGCTCGCGAAAGATGCCCGCGGGCAATGTCAAGAGGCCGCGCTGATGTTGCCCCCGACCTTCATATCCCGCGGTGGGTGCCTGCGAAATCTCTCTGTGATAAACTTGACACACAGCCGCGGCCTGCTCTCTCCCGCGAAACTACCCGCGGCGGTTGACTGCGACTGTATTTTTCTTCATCATTTTCACTCCTTTTGAACCAAAATCGCTCCAAAGACCTCCAAAACCTGATTAACACATATGAATGCAATATGTATCCTAAAGATGTCTAAACCTAAATCTATATGATGATTTATGTACAAAATGAAATGCTAAATCTATGCAAATATGCATGATATCAATATCTCTCTGGGTCACCACGAAACTCAGTTGCGCTTCCGTCTGATCCACTTCTGGGAGGCTTCGAACCGATTAAGAAGACGTTTATCGGCCTTGATATGCTCCTCATCGACAAACAGGTTACGTGAATCTTCTTAAATTTGTAATTTTGTTCCCACCAATTTAGTTTAAAGCAGACGAACTTCTCCGTTGATGTTCTTCAGATATATCTCTCTGGGTCTCCGCGAAACTCAACTAAGATAATTACCAAATTGTAGAAATAGTTTACGGTTTATAATTATGCCTTTGTAATGAACTGAAATTCTAAGCTAGATGTTTTTTATAAACCGATTAAAAGATCATTACCAAATTGTCTGATTTGGAACTCTTTATCAACAAGTGCCATCTAGATTTAATTTCAGTGAATTTACTACCATGATTATTGCTTTTTTTTGTCTGTATTTGCTATACCCAGATTTTAGGTTTTAAGAAACTCATAAATTTTGAAGAATTCTCTAAATTGAAACTTTATTGTGTGTTTCTTTGCTATTCATACATCCTTTATAGTGGTGGTTGTTATTTGGTTAGTAAACTGATATTTCATATTTTTAATGAGTTTTAGATTCACATTTTAGCTTATTATGGTCATGAGGTTGCATATTAGATGTATATATTGCATTAGATTGTTCATTTGCATAAAGCAGGGTCTAAAATGCACAATTGAGAAGTTTGGGGCAAAATCGCATGGTTCTCTTTGCAAGTTACAGAAGTCAGTGGCCGAATTGAGACTAGTAAAAGACGAGGGACCATTCTGCAAATACAAGTAGGCCGAAGTGAATAGAATAAAAACTATGGGGACCTGTTTTGCAAATAGTTAAAACTTCACCATGGGAGTTGTCGATCTCCTCTTCTCGCCGGATTTGGAAGACGACGACGGTGAGCACGGTGGTGGCTGAGATTGATGAGCACGTGCTCGACCCGGAACACGAGAGAGGAGCGCATGAGATCCACGGAGGAGCTCTCGGCCACGAGGGAGATGTGGAGTGACAGAGACGCGGTGGTGGAGTCACGGAGATGCGACGAGGCGACGAAGCTTGGACGGTGTTCTCGTGGTGGAAGGTTGCAGCTCGGGCTTGACCATGGCGGTGGAGCTGAGGTTCGCAGTTTAGCGTCACGACGTGAGCTTGGACATGGCGTAATTGACTGATTTCGCGGGTTAACCACCGCAGGACGAAGCTAGACGCGGCCAAGCGTCGACGAATTCAACAGGGAAGATTCGCGGAGTTCACCGCGGAAGTTCGAGGCTGCGAAGTGGAGGGGATGACCGCGACCTCTTGACCGCGGGTGAAACTTGGCAGCGGTGAAGTCAAAGTCAAGATGTTGACCGGTTTAAGCCGGTTTGACCCGGTTTAAACCGGTTTGACCCGGTTTAACTCAATTGAACCATGACGAATTTAGACCTCCTATATATAGTTTTAGACCCCAAAAACCCTAAAGTATCTCATTTTCTCTCAAGAACTTGTTTCTAATTGTAAAAGCTTGAACCTTTTTTATCATTTTAAGGAAGTATTTCATCTTATATCTTGTTTCTCATTCTCATTAACATGATTAACCTTGAATCCATCATGGATTTAAGGTTTCTCATGGAGATTAGAGAGTAGACACTTTTAGAATTCATGAGTTAGGTAGATTTAAGGTGATTAAGTGTAGATCTAAGTGTTTCCTTGCTAGTTGAGTGTGTTTAATGCTATTCTAGATCTGATCACTCTAGGATTGAACCTTAGTTATTTTTTGCCCACAAGGTGTATGTTTAAATGACTGAACCAACTCTCCTTAGCTTTAAGACTACCTAGCCAATGACCATTTGTATCTAGGGGTTTTAGATAGTTATTAAACTTAATCTTAATGATTGCTTGAATTAATTAAGCCAATGACCATTTGTGTTTGATTAATGAAAGCAAATGAGCATTTGCCTATACCTAGGACTTGCTTAGCATTGTTGTTTAGACTTAAGGAACATCTTGATTGAAACTTTAATTGCTTTAGATCAATTGCCTAATCCCATGGATTCTACCTTATCATTTGATTGAAAGTGTTCTTGTGATTGTTTCTAGATTGGATTTGAGATCACATTTGTTTATATTTTTAGGATCTTAGCTTGTTACAAATAAACCATCTCTCTTATTTGCTTAGATTAGGAAAGTTTGTGTAGTCTTAGTGTTTAGATCACTAGTTCTCTGTGGTTCGACAATCTTAACTACTACATTGATTTGCTCTGAGGTGTAAAAACCCTTATCATAAACTTTAGAACTGAGTAATCCTTTCATCAAAAAAAAACCTAAAGTATTTGAAGAAATGTAAAGCAGACATTGTATTCTTTTTCTATTATATATTTTTGTTTAAGTCTTTTCATTTTACATGAAATATTCATTTCAAAAATGTATTAGCAGAATAAAGGGAGAAGAAGATCTAGCAATCAAAGAAAATAATAACTTAAAATTGAGAAGAAATGCTCTATAATCAGATATGTGTTTCAAAAAGTGTTTTAAAAATCTCTATGTTTGTTGTTCATTTATTGTTTTTGAATATGTTTATATTTTCTTACTGATAAGGTAAGCAGCTACAACAAAAATGACTTCCTCATTGGGTTGTTTCACCGACTCCCTCTCTCAACTCAACACTTCCTTCCTTCAGCTATGAGTCTGAGTTATAGCCATACGTAAGAAAATTGCTGCGTTATGTTTTGATTCAGATTTAATCTGACTTCTTTTATGGTTTCTCAGATAAACTATTAGAATTAGGAGAAGCGCACGCCAAGACCAAAGTGCTAAGGCTGTCTCTTTGCTATACTTGTAGGAACAACTTTGTAAGGAATATGGAAACTCATTCTCACTTTTGCTTAAAGCATTAAACTTGAAGCTTGGATTTTGTGGTTACCCTTCTTAGCTTTTTTACGGCTCACACAACAACGTAGAGGAAACATCGTAGAGGAGAGCCGGTGCTGCAAGAACAACTTGACAGACTATGCGAGAGCTATTCATGCTGGTGGTGCAGATGAAAAATCTAAAGCACTTAAGGTATGAAATCTAAGCTATGAACCACATCTTTAAGTTTTATTTTTGTTCTTTTGTATCAAGGCTTTAGTTCGAATTACTGCTTTTGCCATTTCCAGGAAGAAGTATTAGCAACGGACTCCTTGAAGACAATCCCTTGACAGAGCTAATTAATATTAACAAAAAACTATCTGGTAAGCCTCTAACCGTTTATTGCTACAGTATCGCTTAAGCATACGTTAACTTAATTAACAGAGCTCCACTTTCATATTGGGAAAACGTTATTGGTGAGCTAAGTGAAATCAGGAGCACCTTCAACAAGACTCATACATGACACATGGTTTAATGGTATAGAAAGGCACTTTGGACGGTTGATTCTATAGAGGTTCTCATTTCCTACTACAATTACCCGACCGTTGAAGTTCTGTTACATTTCTTTTTTTCGTTTCTGTCATTAGCTACGAGACAGTGATCTTTTGATTTCTCACAAGGTAGATATGATCTATGGGAACTGCCTGCTCCAATCTATATTTCCCAAACAATTATCTTATGAGCCAAGAAATTAGTCAAATGAAACAAATAATGAATAATAGCTCAGCTCTTGCCAAAACAGTGGTGTTGATACCAACATATATAAACGGTCATTATTGGCAAACACAAATAGATAACGAGAATGAATAAGGCTTTCACGTGGATCAGAACCCTATCGTCACTAACTCTATAATTGTTTTGATACTACTAGACATACAATGTTAGTGTTGAAATTGGTATGTTGTGAGCGAGACATTCTACGAGTTTTGTATAATTCTTTTAAATGTGTTGAAATTGCAAGAAATAAATTTTATTTTTAAAATAGTAATCTAAAATACATCAAATAATAGAAAATGAACTGGAAAACATACCCGATCCTTTAAATAATAACAAAAGATAGAATTAAAGTACAAAAACTGGAAATAGCAATTTTCTGCAATTAAAGAATAAAGCAGTAAAATTGTGTAAAAATACTAAATAAAACAAAAAATATACACAAGAAGAAAGATTTAGTAAATAAAATCATAATCTAATCTCCCTAATTGATAGTGGTCAGTTACTCTAAAAAGTCTACATTTACAATATACACAGTTTTATTCACATCTTTTATCCCATTACCTAATTAAAATGATTCTAAAATAAATGAAAGCATGAAGATCAGAAAATCTAAATAGAAAATATACGATAAAATATAATACATAAAATGTTAAAATTACATTATCACTGATCACTAAAAAATCATGTTCGTAGCAATAAAAATGAAATAACAAACCCATTTATTAAAAACCATAGACGGCACACAACAAGGTGTTATTAAATATACAAATTTGAAATTAAATATGTTCAACGCAAACACATATAAAATGAGACATTATATTTGAATATATTTAAATAAAAAAATTTAAATATATTATATTCTTGATAATTTTAAAATTACTGAAAAAGAAACTAAATTATTAACAAAATTTATTAAATTTCACAAATAATATAAATTTCATGGTATACTGATGATAATTATATAACTAAATTATCCTTTAATACTAATGAATTATTTTCAAATAATTACTTCAAACTGAAAATATTCAAATTTAAATTAGTTAAATATAATTTAAAATACAAAATTTCAATACAAATACAAAGGATAAATATAAAAAAGTTAAATATATTATCTGCGCGTAGCACGGAGAAAAAATCTAGTATGAATAAAAACTAATTTCGTTTGAACAAAGCTTTTAGTTTAATGTTATCATTTAAGTTTAAAAAATAAATAACTACGTTGAAACAAAAACAAAAAAAACAACTACGAACTCTTTACTTCGCTAACATAACGACGTTATGACATTTTATACAGAAAGAAGAAGTTATGGATATCTGAGGGTGAGCAGTGGCGATCCCAGAAAAATATATATGTGGGGTCAAAAAAAAATATAAAAGGTCTTCCAGGGGAATTGAACCCCAGTTTGTGGGTTCATTCATACCTCTCTCAACCTAATATGCCACTAAAAATTTATGTATATAGCCTACAAAAACGTTTCTATATAATATTTGTGGTGTCAAGTGAACCCACTCTCCCTAACGTGGGTCCGCCCCTGAGGGTGAGGCGGATTACCTTTAAGCTGGCCTTGGATCTAGGGCTGTGGTGGCGGTAGAAGATGTAAGATTTTGATAAATGGATGAGAGGTTGAGAGAGATTATGAGAGAGTTTATGAGTATAGGGAGATCGAGAGAGTAAGACAGAAAAGATTGGTGAAAATCAGAATAGACTTCTTATGGTACAATATAAAGCCAGATTAAATAAACCAATATTTTCATATCTCCTAAATTTTGTCATCGGAGCAAAATTCTGTTGATTGGTCATTTTCTAATATTCTTATTGTTTTCTCTTAGGAAACCTATATCCTACCTTACCCGTAGGTTAGATGCATTCATGACACCTTGTAGGAAGCTACTCTCAACATCCCTTTAGACCATCTTCACTGAAGGATTTTTACGGCGGGATTTTTATCGGAATATAAAAATCCGTCTCTTAAAAACAATTAAGAATCGGTTCTTAAATAAGACATGTGAAAATCGTTTTTTTGTTTTTTAATTAAAAATTAAGAGACAGATTTTTATATTTCACTAAGAACCCCGTCGTAAGGTGCTCTTATCATTAGAGAAGAAGCAAATAGAAGAGTTATTACATGTGTGCTATCTTACATACGTTCTTCTCCTAAACTATTTATCCTTGTTCAAAAACTTACTAGGCACAACGTAACACTTTTAGCGCGGAACTGATAAATGGAAGATTACACTAAGATTAATCACAGAGTAATTTTAGGGTTTTTATATTTGTTCTAGGGTTATATATTAAATATGTTCAACTTTAGGAAGGATATGATGTAGCCTAGCGGTAATAAATAATTTGATGATGCTTATTTTTGTATGGTTTTACGACATTTACCGTGGTAGTCTACTAGTCTTCCACATCTGATTATAAGAATGATTTCCATTATATGCATGCAATACTTATGAATACAAAGATTACTTAGCATTTCTTAGATGTCATAGTCACCAGCCTACGTAAAACTATAATGAAAACTGTGAGTCATTCTTAATTAATTCAGATATTATTATTATAATATATTCAAAAGTTCTATTCATAATCAGCCTACATAGAACATATAATTCTTTTTATCTATCATTGACGTATATATTAACCGGTTAAGATGATCTCTTTTTGCTTTTCCATGTTAACAGTTAAGGACTTTGCAGGAACTCTGGTGTTCGCCTTCTCTGGGGCGGTTGAGCTGGATACCGTCGTTCGGTTCGCATATGACGAAGATGCAGCGTAATTTGGGCTCATCATTAGGGCACCAAATCATGGGCCTCAAGTGAAGGATATGGGCCTATTACGATGATGGGTGATCTGTCGTCGATGTTCAACAAGAACAAATATATATGGGAAAAATTGACAAAATAACCCCAACTTTCGAAAATAAACCAAAAAAATCTTCAACTCATAAACAAGCCATTTTAATCTTTAACTTCTAGTCAAACACGAATAAATCTCATACTTTCGTTGACCAAGCCATTTTAATCTCGTAAAAATTCAACCGTTTAGTTCCGTTAGTTATATTTAACGGTTGACTTTTAACGAGCCTAAAATGGCTTGGTCAACGAAAGTATGTGATTTTTTATCCTAATTTAAAAATTAAAGATTAAAATTGCTTACATAAAAATATCTTAACTAAAATTTGTTTTTTTTTGACAGAAAAATATAATTTTTCATATCGATTGTAATCATTAACTTAATCAAATATGTTTAAATAAGTTTATATATAATATTTAAAAATGAATTAAAAACAAAAAATTTATATACATCCGCTGTCGGAAATCCCTTTCACACATTGACTTCCTCATTTTCACATGTTTCATCCTTGATTATATGTGATTATACTTTTAACAACAATGTGTTTAGGGTTTTACCTTTAACTTTTATGTTTTTATTGTTAAATATTTTTGAACATAAGCACTTAATTATTTTATTTTATATCTGAATTTACAGTATACTTGTATTTTTAATCAAATTTTTTTACTAAACAATTTTTTTCTTTTTAATTCATTTAAAAATATTATAACTAAGCTTATTTGAACATATTTTATCAAGTTTGTCATTCTAATCGATATGATAAACTACAATTTTTGTTGAAAAAATAAAAAGTAGCAATTTTTAGTTAAGATATTTTTAAGTGAACAATTTTAGTCTCCAAATTTTAAATTAAAGTAAAAAAAATCTCATACTTTCGTTGACAAAGCCATTTTATATTCATTGAAAGTCAACCGTTAAATATAACTAACAAAACTAAACGGTTGAATTTTGACGAGATTAAAATGGTTGGTCAACGAAAATATGAGATTTATTTTTGTTTGACTAGAAGTTGAAGATTAAAATGGCTTGTTTGTGAGTTGAAAATTTTTTTGACTTATTTTCGAAAGTTGAGGGTTATTTTGTCAATTTTCAATATATATGAGATAGTTTGACGCTATTTTTTTGTAGTCGTGGCTTTATCTGATTGGACACATTTAAAATTCACACGTTGGATATCTAACTAATCAGGAAGTCAAATAGTCTTTTTTTTATTAACCAAGTCAAATAGGCTTTATAACAAGGAAATCTGCTAAATTAAAGTTAACTAGATTTTGATTCGCGTTTTCAAATCATAGGTTTATGTTTGATGCAAACTTTATATAATCGTATTTCCTATACACGTAGAATGTGGGATACACTTGTTTAGTTCATTAATTTCATCAAACATTATATTTTTAAAAATGCAAGATACTCTTTCGGTGAAAATTTTATATGACCGCATTTTTGTTTTATATAAAGTAGACATGTGCATAAAATCCATAACTCGACGTTTAAACTCAACCTAAACAAAAAAATTTAGATCCGTAATCGGTCAAAAATCTAAAATATATCATAATGAATTTTGTAGGGTGGTACAAAATATATATGAATCAAAGTGTTATTAGCCAGACCCGAACGAATAATCCAAAAACCGAAAAATCTGGAAAAAAATCTGAATCGATCTGAATGTTCAAATCAATCATAAATATAAATATTTGGAACATAAACATCTAGTTTAAGTATTATGTTCTATATTTATTTTAAAATGAAATTTATAATTAATTATCTAACTTTTAAATAAGTACTTTAATATTCAATTCTATCAAAATACGTATCTTTTTTTTTGGTTTTAGATTTTACATTTCCAAACCAATATAACTCGAATCCAAATGATATATGGTTACTTTATCGGTTTTAGAAAATGTAAAAATTAGAACCAAACCCGACATGTTATATTTGAATCTGATCCATACTTACAAACATGTCTATTTGCAAATTATGACACCTATGATGTGATATAAATTAGCTTTGATTAAAAATATCCGACCCGTATCTCAATAGGTATTTAAACTCCAAAGGACCCAAGGATAACTTAAATTATGTTTTTATTTTGTTGAATTAATTTTATATTTGATAAATATTTTGTCCGTAAAATTATAAGCATAAAAAATAAGTAATAACATGTTTCATCATATAATTAAATATTAATAGTAGCTATTATTAATAGTTATTTTATAAAATATATATATATATATATATAAAGGATTTTAAGATTTTATCTATGATAATTATATTATTATGTATTGGCGGAGGTTTGAAGAATTTGTTAATTATTATTTCGTGTATTAGTTATATATAACTAAATATTAATTTTTTATATCTTAATGTATTAATTTTAGATATGTATATTAAAATATAAATTTTTTTCATTTTTTAAATATCTTATGGTAGTATTTTGTTATTCTGTAAATATAATTCATTTAGTTTATAATTTATAAAAGTATATTAATTTATATTATAATTATTATTTTGTGTAATTTTTAGTTACAAATATGAAATATTTATATATAATTGTTATAGAAGGTTATTTCTTATTATATAAATCAAAATGATTTAATATTCATTTGTAATTTAATTCAATATTTTTTTTTTTATTCTTAAAATAATATTAAAACAATAAATATACATTTTTAAAACAAAAATATATTAAAGATATTGTTAAATGTAATCTGTAAAAGCAGATAAGAATATTTTTTGATAGCTTATTTTGAATATATTTAAATATTATATTAATATTATGTGTTTATTTAATAATACCTAAATTTGTTGTATGTAACATAACATAAAATTAAATAAATGTAATGTTTTAACCTAGACAACTTGCAAGTAGATAAAATATACTTCTGTTTTTATAGTATTGATTTACTAAAGTAGATAGTTAATCTTTCACTTAGGCAGCAACGTTAATAAACAAATCCAAAATCCACCTAATTCTTGTCAATGATTTTTTATTTTACTTTTAATTAGGTGTTTTCTTAAATTATGTACAGTGATAAAAATTTAAAGTTAGATTATATTTAATATGAAATTTATTAATATAGTATTTTTTACTATTTTCACTAATATTTAATACAATTTTGATTAAATAAAGCACAAAATTAAGAAAAAGTAAATTTATTTATTTTAAAGTATATTTAAGAATATTCATGTAATATATTTTAAATTTGAATCTTATAAAATTTTATCTATTTATTTTGGTTAAGTGTATAAAATCAAATTGTATAAAATTACTAAGAAAACTCATATAAAAATGTATATTTATTAAAATTTATAACTAAAAAATATTTATAAAATTTGTCGATATCTAAAAAAACTAATGATATTAAAATTAAAAATTTATTATTTTTTAAAAAGATATAGAAACTTATTTCTTTTTAAAGATATAGAAACTTTTGAAATTATTAGTAATAAAAATTGTATAATTATAAAAGTAAAATTAAATAACATTTCATAATTTGTAATGCATATTTCAATATATTTTTTTAGTGATGATTTGATTCATGAGTTATTACTGTATTTTAAGAAGTTTACCAAAAATATTAATCAACACTAAATGTAATGTATCAGTTATTGTCATATTCTATAAAGTTTACCAAAAATATATATCATCAATAAATGTAATTGTCCATGTTATATTTAAATATAAACCATGTCATTAGTTTGAGTAGTCATGTCATCATTTTTTTTGTAAAAATGATTATACAGATGACAAGTAGTAAATCACTTCGCAAGTAATGTATAAGGAATACGATAATCAAAGATTAATTTTTCCGTAACTGAGACCAAGTGAAAACTGATGGAAACATTTAAACCCCAAATTTGAAACAACATAACCTCATATAAAACTAAATAAATAAATACCAAACAGAATTCAACTCTCTCAAGTCTCAAATAACAGTTTCAACTTTCAACTTAAGTCTCAACATGCAACATTGAGGACCTCCATGAGCATAATCATATTTTTCTTTTTAATCTTCTTTGCAGCCTTTTGGCTCTAGGGTTGAGAATATAAACCCGAGGAAGCTTGCATAAGAAGAAACCTTTCCCGGTCGCTATCACCAGCTCTTCAACCGAACCCAAGAGATCAGCATTGAACATTCTTGTGGACCAATTTTGCAGAGACACAAGCCGTGCCATCATGTTCCATGTGAGGTTGAACAAAAAGTTCCCGTCTTACTACGTCTGAACGTTGTGCAATGTTTTGAAAACGACGAGAAGAAGGTAAAGGAGTACGTTTCAGAGAGATGGTGGAGAAACTTCCCATATTTCTTATTCCCTCTGTTTTATTATAAGTGTCACTCTGCAGCTGTGCACATGGATTAAGGAAACAATTAATTTTACATATTTTCTATATAAAAACACAGTTACCTATACACCTAACCATATTTTAACCAATAGAAAAATTGGTTACATAATAAAATTAATAAATTTTGCATTGAAAACTGAAAACGACACTTATTTTGTAACGCAAAAAATTCTCTACAACGACACTTAATATGAAACGGAGGGAGTATCTTTGATTTCTTAATATTTAAATTTTAGAGTCAATTGGCCCAAAATTCTAAAACTATTGTCATATTAGCTATCTACATTGAACAGTAAATTTATAGGATCCAGACAATGCATAAAGACGTTTTTGCCCTTGACGAATGTCACACACTTGCAAGAAATTTAACGACGACAAATCAAGAACAACGACAAATCAAGAACAGTAAACTCCCAAATTAAATCCTCCCTACTTTTCAAAACTAAACCCTAACCTCCCCTATGAATTAGTGAACCCATGTGTAATTTCTCATAAATTATTTTGTTTGGAGAGAATATACAAAATTAGAGAAGAAGAAGAGAGATTAAAGGACTTGTCTTTCTCCTCCAACTCATCGATCATCAAACCTTCAGTCTTTTCCTGGTAAAAAAAACTCTGCTCAGTTCTCTCTCTCACTCGCTTTTCGTTTTTGATCATTTCGCTGTTGGAAAAATCTCTGAATCCAATGTGTTTTCCACTTGTATCTTCAAATGATAGTCAGATCTTGTGTATATTTATACTTTCAGTTGTTTTCATGCTTGATCGGCTTGGTTCTAGTTTATGATTGTGTTTTTAGTCGATCTGTTGCTCAATTGATCAATTTCGATTTCAGCGATTCGAGTTACTTGATGGTGGTTCTGTAGATGAAGCCGATTGAGTGCTTTCTCTTTTGTGATTTGAATAGTTGAGTAGTTACTCTTTGTTAGTTTTATGGTTGGAAATAGCTTTGTTTAAGTAGTGTCTTTTTTTCTTGACGAAGAGAAAGAGAGAGAATGGACAGACAAGAAGAAGAGAATGAGGAAAGATTGAGTGGTGTTGTCTGCGAGGATAAAAGAAAGAGAGAGAGAGTGGAGGAAGAAGAAGAAGATAAGGGCAATAAAATCTCTATTTTTTTTATACTGTGCAATATAGTACTTTTGGATATTGTCTTAATTATGGACTTAATACTGTGCAATTTCTCAAAATTTTACTTGATCACTATTTAAATGAAGCTGAAAACAAAAAGAAATATGTATATATTTTTTTGAAAACATATCCAGAACAGTCGATGTTTTGAAAACAATATATAACAATTCTAAAATAGAGAAGAAAAGTAAAATTTGTGAATAGAAATAATTTTGTCTGTAATAATTGATATGTTAATTCTGTTGTTGTTTTATTCGTACAATGATTGTTAAAATTATAATTCAGAAGATGATTTGTTCTTTAAATTATAACAAAAATATCAAGAAAAAATCACATCGCCATTGCAAACACAAAATCAAAAGTTTGGGCTTAAAAGCAACCAAAATTGCGAATCTATGACACTATATTTAAAGCTGAACTATAAACTTATATTTTTTTTTATCAACAAACTACTATTCTTATTGAAAACTACTATCCAATTTTTTTTTTTTTAAATAATTTGGTGAAGGATAACCTATTTACCCACGCCCTTCCTTACTGAGCCTCCAGGACGAGCAGATGGTGTAGCCACGAAGGAGCATTCCGAGCGATGTAAGACTGATGACGTTGGTCTCGAGTGACGCTAAGAGCTATAGAAGATGCAGCTTCATTTCGATCCGGAATTGCGTGATTCAGACTCCATGAATCAATTCTAGCCAGGAGCCAGAAAATGCTGTGACGAATGTGGCTGTGACAAGGGGAAGCAGTTGGATTTGTAATAGTGTCATGGAGGCAATCTGAGGAGGTCTCGAAAATTATATTTGAGAAGTGAAGGTTGTGCAAACATTCCACCGCCCAGAAGAGTGCCCACAAGTCAGCCTCGGTCTTTGTACGCATGTATGAATAAGCCCGACGACTATGCATGATTGTATTTCCTTTATCATCACGAAGAATCCAGGAAGCACCACTCGGTAGGTTTGGATTAGTCCACGAAGAACCCACATTACATTTTAGGGTACCATTAGGTGGTTTCATCCATGAGGCCTTACATACGCCAACACCATCAACTTGGTCTAAAGAACCCGAGAAAGTATCATACCATGTCGATTCCTCTTCATACGCCCTCTGAGCGACAAAGGAAGATTCAAGAACCTTATTCTTAAAAACAAAAGAATTTCTAGCTTTCCATATTTCCCATAACAACCATGGGAACACTTTCGCTGCATGTGTATCCCCAGAAGTACTCTTAGTATACTTGAGTAAATGAACAAAATTTAAGAATGTGGAATTCCTAGAAAATCCTCTGGTAGGAATTTGGACATTTGCGAGGTCCCATATATCACGTGCTTTAGGGCATGTGAACAATACATGGCAAACGGTCTCATCTTCAACCCCACAAAATGGGCAAGTAGGATCTAGCGGAATACCACGTGTAGCCAACCGTTGTTTGACTGCCAACGCACCGGATAACGCCCGCCACATAAAATGTTTAATTTTTGGTGGAGCTTTTGTCTTCCATAAATCTTGCCATAATTTTTTTTCCAAAGGGGAGAGGGAATGAGCATGAGGATTTTCAAAATCCACCAAAGCCTCCAGTAACTTATAACCACTCCGTGTCGTATATGATCCATTGGGTGTGAAACCCCATCTGATAGAATCGTCACTAACAATTGATGGTTTCAAAAGAAGAATCCTTTGAGCATCCTGACGCGTAAAAGTCTGATATAGCAAATTAGTATCCCATTGATTAGTACCCGGCCGGAGCAAATCCGAAACTTTCAGCGCCAAATTGACAGAACTGTTATCCCGATACATTGGTGGTCGTGGGATAATGTCAATAATCCAGTTTTCAGCCCAAACATTGCTATCTTTGCCATTGCCAATATGTCGATATAGACCCTTTTTTAGTAATTCACGACCGTGCATTATACTCCTCCAAGCATAAGACGGACGTGTCCCCATACCGCAATCTAAAAAGTCCCCATTTTTATAATATTTACCTTTAAGGATCCGAGAAACCAAAGAATCCGGATTATTCCATATTCGCCAAGCTTGTTTACCAAGCAAAGCCTGATTAAACCTACCAATGTCCTGAAACCCAAGGCCACCCTGATCTTTAGGTTTACAAAGTTTTTCCCACGAAACCCAAGGAATTTTTCTTTTTTTGTCCCCACTGCTCCACCAGAACTCTATAATCGCTCTCGTAATTCGTTCACATAGACCTTTTGGTAACCGAAAAACTGACATTGCATATATCGGTAGAGCTAATGCTACTGATTTTATTAGGACTTCCTTAGCCCCCATAGACAGAGTTTTAGAGTACCAGCCCTGTAACCGACCTTCTAATTTGTCCTTGATAAAATTTAAGAGTGCCTTTTTTGACCCTTGAAAACATTCAGGGAGACCCAAATACGAACCGTCACCACCTTCTTTTTCTATCCCCATAACATCTTTGATTATCTGTTTATAAACATTATCAATTTTTTTCCCAAAAATGATGGAAGATTTCAAAGGGTTAATCATTTGACCAGATGCATCACCATAAATTTTTAAACCGTTTAAAATTTCTAGACTATCACCAATAGTTGCTTCACATAACAACAAGCTATCATCAGCAAATAGTAAATGGTGAACTGAAGGGCTACCCGCTGCTAACTTTATACCGTGTAGTTTTCCTTGCGATTCCGATCTATTTAAAACATGAACTAAAGCTTCAGCGCATAGAATAAATAAGAAAGGGGATAAAGGGTCACCTTGACGAATGCCCCGTTCGGGTTTAATGAACCCATGGGAACGACCATTGAGTAATACCGAAAAAGAGACCGTAGTGATGCATGACATTAACCAGACGATCCATTTTCTATGGAATCCCATTTTCTCTAATAAGACTTCCAGGAAATTCCATTCTACCCGGTCATACGCCTTAGACATATCTGTTTTGATAGCCATACAGGTTTGACCAATTTTATCATTTGTACGGAGCGCATGAACCAACTCATGTGCTATAATGACATTATCAGTAATTAGTCTACCACCCACAAAGGCCCCTTGAGTTTCTGATATTATATGTGGTAAAACCATCTTTAACCGATCACATAAAATACGAGAAATGATTTTATACTGAACACTACACAAACTAATGGGACGCATATCCGACATTTCAGTAGGATTCAAAATTTTCGGCAACAAGGATAGTTGCGTATGATTCCATCCATCAGGCATGTTAGCCGTTTTAAAAAAACTTTTAACATCCTGGATTATTTTCGGTCCTACAATATGCCAATATTTCTGGTAAAAGAAACCCGTAAGACCATCCTCACCCGGTGCACTACCACTTTTAATACCAAAAGCGGCATCCTTAATTTCCTCGGAAGAAACCTCCCTGATTAACAGAGTATTCATCGCAGATGTAACCCGGGTATCAAAACCATCAAAAAGTGTTTCTAAATCAATTGGGTTTGAACTTGTAAACAAATCTCTAAAATATTCGGTGGCGATGTGCCCTTTAGAACCTTCGGAATAATGTTCATTACCAAATATATCTCTAAGCATCAAAATTTTATTCCTCATTTTTTTCCCCTTTACCACATTATGAAAGTATGTGGTATTCCTATCACCTTCCCTTAACCATTCCTCCCGACTTTTCTGTCTCCAATAAATCTCTTCTTCTCTATAAGCCGCAGCGAGTTCCTGTCTTAAACGTCGCATCAAACCAAAAACAGGAAATTGCTTAGAACTTTCTTTCTCTAAATCACCCTGTAGCCGGTCTATCCTAGTTTTTGAATTCCAATCGTTTGTCTTTTTAAGCTTAGACAATTCAGATCGACACCGAGCAATACGATCAAGTACCGATAAATTAGAATCCATGTTCTCAGCGTCCCAGCCTCGAATAATGGCCTCATTAACCCCCCTTTTTCCGAACATGCGTTTATCAAAATAGAAACGTCCTCGCTGTAGCGTATCCGGCTCAAAGGCAAACTCTATTCGTAAGGGTCGATGATCAGAGGGCCACATAGTCATATATTCCGTAGATGATTGTGGAAAAAGACGAAACCATTCCGCATTCCCAAAGGACCGATCAAGACGACATTGTACCCAATGATTATCCCGTCTACCCGCCCATGATAGAACATTTCCTGTTGTTCTCATTTCTCTGATTTTACAAGCTTCAGCCATGTTCCGGAAATCGAAAAAAGTTGTTTCTTCTCTAATAGCCCCACCCAGTTTTTCGCTATTATCCATTAATTCATTAAAATCTCCTACTAAGACCCATGCCTCGTCCCTATTAACTCCAATATTTATTAGTTTATCCCAAACAAATCGTCTTCTTCCTGCTACGGGATCTCCGTAGACACAAGACAGGAAAAAAACCAAAGAGCCCATAGTGATTTTCAGATCAATAATTCGATTATCACTATATAAAATTTCCACTACGTAACATCCTTTCCACATTAGGGATAAACCACCACTACGACCAACAGGTTCAACCGTATGTAGGAAATCATACCCAAGACTTAATTTTAAAGCTTCCATATAAGCTAATTTCTGTTTGGTCTCCATGAGAAATAAAAAATCCGGGAAAAACTGACGCCGGAAATCCCTAATTCTTTGAACTGTGTCCGAATTACCAGCCCCTCTGCAATTCCAACTNTTAGGGATAAACCACCACTACGACCAACAGGTTCAACCGTATGTAGGAAATCATACCCAAGACTTAATTTTAAAGCTTCCATATAAGCTAATTTCTGTTTGGTCTCCATGAGAAATAAAAAATCCGGGAAAAACTGACGCCGGAAATCCCTAATTCTTTGAACTGTGTCCGAATTACCAGCCCCTCTGCAATTCCAACTCAAGATACTCATGATATACTAACTATTCAAATTTATTTTTCTTTTTTATTATTTGTTCTAAATTAAAACACCCAATATAAATAAAATGACAATGACAACCACCGAATGAAGAAATAGCACTCCTTCTAGTATATAAAACACCCCCAAGGCTCTGCTCGATCCAATGTAAATTGAGTACCGGAACAACCAAATTATACAAAGATAAGACATACCAAAAATTAATATATTTGTTATGGTCATACCAAGACAGTGTCATTAGGCAAGAAGTATCAGGCTCAGGAGAAGCAACAAACCAAACAAAATCCCGTAGTATACATCCTTCTTTACACATTATATAAGAACCAACAGATTGAGAACTTACACCACCTTGTGTCTTAACCACGCAGAGATCAAACCTAAGACGACCCAACCAAGGGGGAAAAAAAGCAGACCCATCGTGACCAAACCATAACCAAACCCTCTCAAACCATTGATAAGGGAATAAGGTAATACCATATAACCAAACATAAGAAGAATAATAACCAAAACAACACAAAACAGTTTTATTATTCGAGGGATTAAACCACTCAAAGGGTATTACCCTATAGATTTGCAAAACCATATAATGAAAACATAGCAAGAAAAAACCTAAAGGTAAACCATTAGGACTAAGCTGAGAAAAAATGGATTTCATAACAGAATCCAACATTATTGAAATAGAAATATAAAGAAAATAAACCTCAAACCACTGTCCCTTACTCTGAGAGGTTTTTAGGCTTCGATATAGCCTTTTTAGAACCCTTGTCTCCCATTTTACCAGCTGCCTTTGCTAACAATTTCTTCCTAGGAGATACAAACACCGGTGCACTTCTCTTTTTAGAAGGGCCTGCTGCATTCTTTGCATTGAGTTTGACCTCTTTCATACCTTCCTGCCCATTGAATGCGTCTTCCTCATCTCGTGCTTCCACGTTAGTCTGAGAGTGAACATCAATCGGGACCTCAACCTCACCTAAAGCGTGTTCATTACCCTCCATGTCAGTACCCTCCAGAAATTCAATGTCTTCACCTTGTTCCCATTCCTCCAACTCCCCCTCTTCCACCAACAACTCCGAATCAGAGAGAAGAACGCCTTCTTGGTCAGTCGCCTCTGCAGCAGCGTCAAGTGGGTGTGACACATCTAACCCTTCCTCCCCCGGTTCCTTATCTTCAAAAAGCAAGGCCTTTCGTGCCTTAGAAGAGGTACCATTACTGTTTCTCATGTCAGCAGAAAGTCTCCCAAATGAAGGGGACCCGGGAGCACCTTTGAAAGCATCAAGCATGAGCTGCTCAGGATTTTCCAAGACCTTATTTCCTCCACCAAGTTGATGACCACGGAACTGATTCCCGGCCCTTTTATTACCAGCAAAAACTTCGGTGTGACCCCTTCCATTCTTCTCTCTATACGGATGATATATCCCCTCCATTCGATCATCACCTTGATGTTCCTTAGCTATACCTTTACCCTTATCTCCACCACGATGCCCTTGATAACGATTCTGATGACCTCCTCTTCGCGCACCATTCTGTCTTTCACCATTAGCAACAACTGCTTTGTAGCTTGTAAAATTTGATCCATCATTAAGTGACCCACCTCCCTTGGAACTTTCCGACACTTCTTTGTTCAGTTGTGGACAAAGATTGCGATCATGAGTAAGGCAGAAACACTCCGTACAATAGCCGATCAACTTCTCATACCTTAGTGATACCATGATCTCCACACCTACTCCTATTTCAATAGTGGCCGAAAAAACCAGCGGTTTGAAGCCATCAATCTCCACACGGACCTTTCCTTCAACTAGATCCACAGAGCCATGGACTTTACCAAGGGCTTCTCCCACAGCTTCAAAGATTTGCGGCACCCGGAACTGTAATGGCATGTCCAAAACATGGACCCAAAACGTGATACTAGAGGGATAGTTTGGTTCCAACACCGGCTTCCATCGCACCAAAGAGACCATCCAGTGGTCAAAATGGAACGGCTCCATCTTGAGAACCTCCACAATGTCCTCTTCCATCTCAAAATTGAACTGAAAGCGACCCAAACCCAGGTCCATACCATTCACACGACCCTCCACACCCCAGAATCTTGGAAACAGAAACAAAAGAGTCTTCACATCTTGCTTCTCAGGGTTCATACATCTCCCTATAAGGGTCTTTGAGTAGCTAGCAATGAGTTTCGAGTTGTCAAAACTTGGGATTGAAATTCTGAGCTTTGGCTTCACCTCTTCCACCTTCTTGCCATTGGACTTTGCAATCCAACTTCCCTGCGTCATATTATTACCCACGAACCAAATTAAGGAGTTGCAAAGTAGTAAAAAGAGCAGACAAAAGTTGTATATTGTGATGAAAACGTTAAGTTGTCGACATCTAATATATAACCTTCTTTGAAAAATTGTGTATTTAAAAGACAAATCAATTACTTGATACCAAATCAACCTAACACATTCCTGAAACTTCCATAAACAGAACCAATTTGGACCCATATCTACCATAAACAGCTCCAGGGATCTCTGTAATTCATCCTCTATCAAATCAAAGAAATCAAGAAATGGAAAACCCGATTCCGTGATATTCTGTGTAAGCGTAATTGTACTCTTCCATTTCAAACCAGGGAAATACAAATCCCAACCTAAAAAGATTTCAAAGAATCCAAAAGGGAGAGAAAAAGGAAATAAACCATACCGACATAAAACGCAAACCACCTCTCCGACATTCCCTACTCCAGATTTGAAAACCAGGATCCCAACCCTCTGAAATCGAAGGAGATCCCGATCTATCAAATCTGATTCTATCATTCGCCATGAATGTAGATCCTGAAGAGATCGAGTTTCCCAATTTCGATGATCAGCCTCAAAACCATCCGTAGCCAGAGGAGCCTTGAACCACATGTATAGACCGAAGGAACCATACGAACCAATATCAACAACCAAAGAACCTTGAGGATCGATTCGATCCATTACTCGATCGGAGCAATCGCCAATTTTATCGCCATCAACTGATATTTTTCCTTTTTATCGATTTTTTCTTTTGATGGTGTCTTCTGACATCTCATTTTTTGCTATTATCATCTCTTTGTTGTACCCCCTCGTACTTTTATTTGAACACAGCGTTAAAAAAAAAATAATTTGGTGAATGGAAATACTGAATCAACATCCCCTAAAACAGTATTTGTGAAATAATTTGTATATGTATCCTCACCAAATTTATTCTCAAGAAAAAAAACATGTATAATTTCTTTTATTCAGATTATATTTTTGGAATTTTTTTTTTTTAAATATGGTAATGAATAATACTCTTATATCCTATTATATTAAATTTTCTATATAAATATTTATTTTGGTAAGACTTTGAAATATGTTAGTAATTATTAATTAATATATCACGATAAAAATAATATATATATATATATATCACATTAATAAAAATAACTAAATATATTTACAACAATTCTCTTACATTATACATCATAGTTTGTATTAATAACTAATAATGTATATATCACCTTTATATATATATATATATCTTATTACTAAAAACTAAATATAATTACAATTATTTTTTCATTAATTTATATATCTTATTTTTATAAATACATACATTTATATTATCAGAATTAACATTACCAAACAGAAAACTAAAGCAATAATAATGATTTTTTTCTTTATAGTTAAATGATTAGTTTTTTATTTAAATTAATTTGTTCATAAATTTAGTTAACTTATTAAAATTTTCAAGTTTAACCTAGTTTAGCTAAAACTAACAAAAATCCAATATTTAATAGAATCTATATATTTAAGTAAAGACATATTTAGAATAAGAGATATATATAAATAAAATCAAGTTAAAATAGTTAAACCAAATAAAAAGAAAAAAAATATAGTTATGTTTTTTTTTGTAAACCAGTGCAATTAAAGTATAAACGTAATAATGTCAACTGTAAACTGATTTTTGAGAAGAAAAAAATATTATATTTAGAGTTATTGTTTCTACAGATGACGCATAAAATTTCTTAATGACGTATGTTTACCCGTACGAGAAAAAGAAAAGAAAAGAGAAGTTACGATCGTGTTGGGTCTGCAACAGCTGGTGATGCGGTAATACACTTCAAAATATATTTCATCGAACATATTCTCCCCAGAAAACAAATCTTTATTTTATTATGTTTTATTCATTTTTCAGCACCACATGTAAATTATACTTTCTTGTTTATGTAAAAAAATTTGTCATTCTCATATTTGTATTATAACAATGTACATTTACTATCTGGCCAGTCACTAAAAAAATAATAAATATGCTTCATTATAATAAAAAATAAATCAGTGACATACTTTTGTAATAACAAAAAAAATATAATTTGCATGTCGTGTATGTTCAGAGTCTTTGTTTTATGGCTGAAATGTATTATTAAGTCATTTAAATAAATAATTCTTAACAATGAAAAGTAGTAAAACAAACATAGAAAACGGATATCTGTTTACATGAAAAAAGAAAAAAAAACATGTAACGTATCTCATAATACAAGTACGTGTAAATGGATTCAACTTTTACAGTTACGTGTAAAATATAATTTGGCTACATTTACGTAACGTATCTCATGATACAATTTTCTTGAAAAAACACTTAAAGTGGATTCAACCATGTAATTATATTCCATAATATATTAGATATGATCAGAAACCAAATTCAAACCAAACCATCCATAATACAATTGGTTTCACTTTGTATATATACAAATATTTTTAAATCAAAAACTATGAGGAACAAACCAGAATCTGAACGAAACACTCTGTGGATACATGAGTAAAAATATAACAAAACGAATCTATAAACAAAATATGTAAACAGTTTCAAAATATGGACAAAGTACAGCAGACGAATATTTCTTTTGTAAGAAAAAAGGAATATTGATTTTGTGTACAATATAGCTCGTTTGCAGTTATCTGCGGAGGATATACAAGTTATTGAAAATTGTGGAATATTTATTAATTTCTTATTTAAAATCACTTTGTAAAGAATGTATAATTGATTGATGGGTTTTCCAGTTAACTAGGTTTAACTAGATCAGTATTGAAATTTTATATTTGTGTTTGATAATACATCAAACAATTCAATTATTTACATTCTATATAACACTTGGCATATTTTTAATAGTGTTTTATATAATTTTTACAAGTGCTAGTATTAAATTTTATATTTGTGTTTGACGATACATCACACAACTCAATAATATATAATCTATAAGACTTGGCACATTTCTAATATTATTTATATATAATTGGGCATGTGCTATAACATCGCAGAATCGAAACCTACGGATCAGGTTTTAAAATTCTGTTGCATCATCACGTGGATGCACTGGTATGACAGTTTATATATCAATAAAAATGATAATTTAATACAGTTTGTAATATAATTTAACCAGTTAAGCACATAATTTAATAAACAATAAAGTTTTAAATATCTTATATGAATATATATTCTAATTGTTTTTCTAAAAAACAAAAAAAAAATATTCTTATTAATATAAAATAAATAGTAGCGCCTAATTTATGTAAAAGTAAATTTTATTGTAGTAAAATTATATTATTTTGCTTTTAACTTTCAGTCAAAATTAAAAAAATATTTTATTTAAGTATTAATATTCTAAAAAATGTTGTATTATTTAAATTATATAGTGATAATGAGTTTATTAGCTATTGTTTTAATATTATTTAAAACCAAAATCATAGACTAATAGTTTATATATTAAAAAACTATAGTACCTATATTATTCATTCATAAACATTGTTTTTCAGAATAACGATGTTTATTAATATATATAAACATTCTACGATATGATTTGTTTTGGTCAAACCTTACTTCATTCAAACTTACGAAACATAGTTTACAACATTGTTTTCCCAACCACTTGGGTTGTTTGAAGCAAGAAACTGAGCGTTCTTCGCGAGTTTACCAGCTACATCATTACAACCCTGAGAGATAAAATTAAAGGAGATAGATGCGAAGGAGTTACTCAACACGCCGAGGTCATGGAGTAATCCTTGAAGAGCAATCACAATTTTTCTTCCTATGAGTAGGTCTATTAAACACTTAGAATCTGAGAAACAGATCACATTTGTTAGACCAAAAGAGACAGCTTCCAAGAGATCTGATTTTAAAGCCATCGCTTCAGCAACAAGTGCTGAGGCTACCACACGGCGGGCACCAGTTCCATTGAAGAGAACAGAGCCACCTGAGTCCGTGCCTACCCATCCCACTCCTCCTGCCAGAGATACGCTGTTCCAAGCTGCGTCTGAGTATAGAGCTGAGGCATTGGCTGGTATATGAGGTCGTGTGTTTATTGCTGGGCAGTCTTTAGGTGAAGCAGAGCATGGCTTTCGAGAAGGAGGTACTATCGCAGACTGCCATTCAACAGCCGCTTTTATCGCCTTAAGCATCATCTCTGCTTCCGAGAAAGACTTGTCCTCAAACATCAATTGGTTCCTGCTAGTCCACAAAACCCAGAGAATCCATGGATATAAGGGAGTACAAATACATGTAGGAGGTAAGTTTATCATCTTGGTACAATCATGTATAAAATCCTCCATGGATGAAGTTGTAATATCAATGGGAGGCATTAGGACTAGTGCTAACTTCCAAACTTTTTGGGCGAAAGGACAGGAGACCATAACATGATAAGTAGATTCGCATGCTCCGCACCTTTTGTAATCCCCATCAACTTGAATTCCCCGTCGTATCAACGTCTCTCCCACTGCAAGCACCTTCGTTTTTAACTTCCAAAGAAAATGCTGCAGCTTCGGAGAACACTTGACATTCCACACACATTTCCTCCAGTTGAAGGAGTCTTGATCATTGATGTTATTAACCTTAGCCAGAGCATAGCCGGAACGTGTTGTATAGTTTCCAGACTTTTCCAACAGCAACACGCTTTCATCTTTCATGTCCAAGCTACTAGGCACCAGCTTCAAGATTTGATCCTCATACTGAGGTAAGTGTAGTTTGAGTTTGTCCAAGTCCCAATCAGCTGCGTTTTGCCTTAGGAGATCTTTAACTTTCATTTGCTGAGATTCACAAGTAGGAGGGCCTATCGGACAGAGTTGCTCCTCAGTAGAGAGCCAGTTTTCGCTCCAAACATTGATGGACTCTCCATCACCCACGGCCCATCCCGATCCTTTCTTTATAATCTCTCTACCTGCCAAAATCCCACGCCAACCATGAGAAGAAGAGTTTGGTGCTGAGCATGTAAGTATGTCCTCATATTGGCAATATTTATTTAGCAGCATCTGTCCCAGCAAGGAAGAGGGGTCTTTTAGTAGTCTCCAGGTGTGTTTTGCAAGTAGAACATCATTGAAAACTTCAATTTCCATGATCTCGAGACCACCTGCATTCTTAGGACGGGTAAACTTGTCCCAAGAGACCCAACACATCTTTCTTAGGTTTGGTTTAATGTCCCACCAGAATCGCGTTAGAACCAACTGGATTTGCTTGCACAGTGACTTAGGAAGTTTGAAGCACAACATTGCACAGGTAGGCATTGATGCTAGCACCGCCTTCAGGAGAACCATTTTCCCCGCACCCGAAAGATGTCTCGAAGTCCATCCTTGAGCCTTTTGTCTAATATGGTCGACAATGCTAGAGAAGATATATCTTTTCTTCCTTCCAAAATGCTCTGGTAAACTGAGGTATTTTCCTATACCACCCTCCTGATTAATGCTAAGTACTGTTTTCACTCTTGTTTTGCATTCCTGGTTAGTTTTGGAGGAGAACGTTATGGCAGATTTTCCTCGATTAATGCATTGTCCGGATGCCATCTCATACTTCTGAAGAATAGAAAGCAGTGCGGTGCAGCTTGCCGCATTTGATTTACCAAAGAACATGCTATCGTCGGCAAAGATGAGATGGTTTATTGGAGGACAACGACGTCCCACTTTAACTCCCGGTAGCGTACCTTTGAGCTGCGCCTGTTGGCAGAGTCCAGATAATACCTCAGTACATAAGATAAACAGGTATGGTGAGAGTGGATCGCCTTGCCGAAGTCCTCTTGACGGTTTAACACAGCCTTGCGGCCCTCCATTAATTAGGAAGGAATAAGATACCGAAGAAACACACTCCATAAGCCAGCCCACCAAGGTTTCATGGAAACCCAATCTCCTCAAGACATCTCTCAAGAAACTCCATTCAATTCTATCGTATGCTTTGCTCATGTCGGTTTTTACCACCATAGAAACACGCTTTTTTGCTCCTGATTTTCTCAAGTAATGGAGAATCTCATGTGTAATCAGCACATTATCTGCAATTGCTCTACCCGGAACAAAGGCTGATTGAGAAGGCGAGATCAACAAGTGGAGGAGCGGCTGGAGTCTTCTCGATAAAATCTTGGCGATTATCTTGTAGTGTATATTACACAACGCAATAGGTCTATACTAAGAAACCTTTTTTGCTCCAGATATCTTAGGTATGAGTCTAAGATGAGTCTCGTTCTGTCTCGAATGCAGGTGGCTTGTCTCAAAGAAATTCCTGACATCTCTATAAATATCATCACCTATGACGTCATAAAAGGTTTGATAGAATCCAGCCGAGAAGCCGTCGGGGCCTGGCGCTTTCCCTGGATGGATTGAGATAGCCGCTGCCTGGACTTCTGCCATCTCTGGAATTTTAATGAGTTCCAAGTTCATCTCAGACGTAACCTTAGGTGTGAGAGCTTCTTCTACCACCGAGCACGCATTAGTATTCCATGAAGTAAACAAATTCTGGTAGAAGTGAACATAAGCATTGACAATTTGATTCTCTTGAAAGAAGGCATTTCCAGTCTCATCTTCAATTATCGAGAATTTGTTGCAAGCTCTCCTCCCTCTTGTTACCGCGTGAAGAAGCTGGAGTTTCTGTCACCTCCATTAAACCACTGGATTCTGCTTCTTTGGCGCCATAATTCTTCTTCTTCAGTGTATGCTTTCCGTAAAATCTGGTTATCCTTTGTCGCTGCTGTTTGTATCTTCGCCCACTCAATCAGATTATGTCTAACCTGGTTTATTTTTGTCAAGACAGAATCAGTGCTAGAGGATTTCCAAGTAGCCTCCACTAAATCGCGGACTTCTGGTTTGTCGCTCAGCCTACGATCATAGCAAAACATGCCTTTCTTCTTCTTGAGATGTTGATCAAAATGAGTCAATACTGGCTGGTGATCCGACCCTTCAAACCTCAAGTATTCGCTTCTTTCTGCCGGGAACATCTCCATCCACTCAATATTGGCCATTGCTCTATCAAGTCAAGATTGGATAAAATGTGAGTATCTGGTTCCTCTCCATGATAGGGAATTTCCAGAGAATTGGAGATCCCATAACCCGTTCAGCGACACAAAATTTCGGAAGGATAAGAAGGATCCTTCCCATCGTAAAGGACCACCAACTTTCTCGGAGTTATCAAGCAAATCATTAAAGTCTCCCGTGAGTAGCCATGGTTCAGTGCGTTGTGCTCCTATATTCGAGAGAGTTTCCCAAAATTTTGGTCTGTCTCCTTATTTGGAGCTCCATATATGTAGGACACATAAAATGTTTTTTTATTGAAGACAATTTTTGTATCGATTACATTAGCTGATGAGTACAAGATCACAAGCTTGACTGTGTCTTTCCAAGAGGGCGAGGCCTCCGCTGAGTCCCTCTGGTGGTACTGTGTAGTGATTTTTAAACTAGGATCCCCTGTACATCTTGTAAATTTCTTCATCTTTTTGTTTTGTCTCCATTAGGAACATAATCTCTGGAGAGTTCTTGTTCCGAAACTCTCGGAGACGAAGAACTGTCAGGTCGCTCCCGATACCCTGACAGTTCCAACTCAGATTGACTAAGGAAGAGGAGGAGGACCGGACCGAAAATCCGTTCCTTTCTTCCTCGAAGCTGGGATGATAGTCATGCGGGGTTGTTCTCCAGCCGAACATTTCTGAGTTGTTTTGCTTCTCTTTGTTTCTGTAGTAGGTTTACGCTTTGGGGAGTATTGAGTCTTTGTAACTCTTCTTTTCTTTAAGTTTACTCCCTGACTCTGGCTTCTCATAACTCTCTTGTTAGACAGTGGTGGTTTCTGTGCAGCCGAGCTTGAGGTTCTAGCGTATAGCCTATAACCATGTTGAGGTAAATCATCCGTCTCCTCCTCATCAGGGAACAAAGGGCCTAGTCTTAGTGAAACATGGAGCCTGTCTTCACTGAGTGATCGTATAGGTGATCTTTCTCGAGCTGGGTCATATTGTTTCTCTTTCGATGTAGCAGGGTTCCTTGAGCTCGAAGGCAGGTTGTTCCCTCCTGACTGGGGAAGGGGTAGAATCTCTTCTAACTGTTGAATAGGTACCTCTTGGAGTTTGCCAGATTCTACATTTGGAACACCATCTAAGATATGATTTAGAAGTCACTTAGACTCTCATGTTTTTTTTTGGATCAAAACTTAGACTCTCATGTATTCTTCGAACTATCAATACAAAAACTCGGTCTATGGAGCTTTATGAAATTCTCATAGTCATAGACTTCTATCATCTTGTTTCTTTGCTACTGGCTTCTCTTTCTTCATTGTCAATAAAACTTTATCGCTGATTGAGCCGTGAAATCTAGCTTGTCATGCTATATTTATATTCAGCCCCAAAGGCTTTAAGCTTTTTTTTTCTCTTAAATATTGGTTGTTCAAAGAAATCTATTCTATTAAAAAGAAATCATAACTTCTTCTCATGTTTGATATTTTTAAAAATGAACTATCCTTAAAAAAATATGTTTCATTTATTTCTTAATAACGATTTAACATCATTAATAAATCACCTAATATATTCTCAACCATAATAACAACTTTTACCTATAAAACTCATCATACTAAAACGTAATGTTATGCTTAGTATAATTAAAATTTTTACACAACGTGAAAAATTTAATGTTATCTTAAACTAAGACATCCAAATCTTATACTAATCATTCATATAAAACATAAGTTACAAGCAGTATAATTTTCCTATGTTTCATACTTTCATTTCACATGTTAGTCTATATTTCATTTTAACACTAACTATATTTAATCACTAGATGAAAATATATGTTATAACCATACTACACGGGGACACTTAAGTATCAAACTCTAACATTAAATTTACAAAATAATAAAAAATAATTGTTTGTAATATATATTTAATATTTCATTTTAAATCGAACTCTATTTAATCACTAGATGAAAATCTATGGTATAACCATACTACACTGGACACTTAAGTATCAAACTCTAACATTGAATTTACAAAATAATAAAATAAGTGTTTGTAATATATATTTGATTGATAAAGTTTTTTGTGGGTTGATCTTTAGACTAAAAATAATAATTCTAAAATTCAAAACTACAATCTCTTATGTTACAAAATTTTTTTCGAAATATAATTTAATAACATTTAAAAGAATATTTTAGAAACCAAAATAGTTTTTTTAAAAATATTTTCCATAAAAATACTATATATTTTGTAAATTGCAAAAATGAATTTTATATATTTCAAATTAAAAAAAAATTTATGTGTTGAAAAAAAAAACAAAAAGTTATGTGAAACAGTATTGTTATATAATAATGTTTTCTAAATAAATTTTGTTGCAAAGATACAAAATTTATAGTAATAATATTATAAGGCATGCAAAATTTTATTATAAATCTAGATGATAAGCACCAGTTTATATTAAGTTAGTGATAAATTTTATTATATAAATTATAATATTATAGTATAAAAAGGAAACCCGCACGGTGGTACTGATCAAGATCTAGTATGGATTTAAATAACTAAAACTTAAATTTGTATATTTACTATTGTTTAGATTTAAAGATCTTATTCCATATATATATATATATAAATATATATTATAAACATAATAAAAGGATTTTTTATTTTATTTTTCAAACCATATATTATTTAGATTTGAATCTTGATGATAATACATCAGAGATATAAGCAGACATTACTAAACTATATTTTTTTATTTTAAAAAATATTCAAATTCAGATTTAATTTTTTGGATATACAGATAACTAAATTATTTTAAAATTACTGAGATGTTGTTGATTTCTAAAAATAGTTGAATTTGAGTTGAGCCAATCCACTCGATAGAGAATATAATATATTCTGCTATTATATTCTGCTATTTTCAAAAATAAAAATCGTGATTTCAATTATATATTCGAATAACTGAACTTAGTGAAATATTAATTATGTGATCTATCATCTATGTGTCTTTGATTTTATATGTCAAAATTTAATAAAATATCTCATATTTACAAACAATAGTTTTAAAAACACATGTTAAAATGTAACATAAATTATATCAACGCTTGTCAACTAATATATAAAAAGAAAGAATATCACAAAAAGGCAGTTTCATGTTTTCAATATCACAAAAAGGCAGTTTGTGCTACCAAGGTAGTTTATTATAACTTTTCCCACTTTGTTCCTTAATTATTAACTATCCAGTTAGCTTCCCCGTAACTAGACATGTGGTTTAGAGAGAATTAATCTCAGTCCTTCATCTCTTTTCCATCCAACGTTCTAGATTTATTCTCTCTTGTAGATTAGACATATATATGTCTCTTTTTAAAATCATTAAATTATATACACAGAATTTTTCAACGGTGGAGATTTTCTTGTTTGATAAAATCTTCTTCCCAGCTCCCTTTCCAATTTTGTTACGGCTCTTCTGTTATTCTCCACCATACTTCGATTTACTACATATAATTGTACACATGTAAATTTGGAAACAAATTAATGGATGAAAGATTAGGTTAATTGGGAGTTTGTAATCGTCATGCTCGAATCCAAGCGGGTTGATGCTGGACAAAGAAGACCTATGGGGTTTTGGTTATAATCTGTCAAAACTTAAAAAATCTAAGAAATTTTGTTTTTCGTTTGGTTGATGCTGGACAAAGAAGACCTATGGGATTTTGGTTATAATCTGTCAAAACTTAAAAAATCTGAGAAAATTTGTTTTCCGTTTGGTTTTTGGATCTAATTGATTAATGACTACAATATTTTTAAGTTCCTGAGATAAAAAAAAAATGAAGATTGCATGAAGAAAAATCAATGGCAGCTCTGAGGTTGAGTTGCAGAAACGCAGAGTAACCTAATAGGAAGAAGATGACTTAATTACAAAACTGCCACTCGTTTTAAGAAAATGTGTACAATTATATGTGTACATGTGTACATCTTCACATATGTACACTTTATTATCAAAACAATGTACACTCGTCATATGTGTACACTATTTATTATTAAAGCAAAAACCAAAATTTATATGTGTACAATTATATGTCTGCATGTGTACATCATCACATATGTACACTCTTTATTATTAAAATAATGTATCATAACCATGTATACATGTGTACGTCTTCACAAGTTTATGTATTTCGTAAATATATACATTGATGTGTCCGCCTGTATCATTAGTTGTACACGAAACTGCGATGCAGACAGAAAAAAATGTACACAATCATTTCTGGCAATGTTACATGCAATTTTAATGATGTTTTAACGATGTCCACATGTACACCGTTGTAACGATATTCCGCATGGTACATTATTTTAATAATAAAGAGTGTACATATGAATATCGTTACACGGTGTACATGTGGACATCGTTAAAACATCGTTAAAATTGCATGTAACATTGCCAGAAATGATTGAGTACATTTTTTTCTGTCCGCATCGCAGTTTCGTGTACAACTAATGATGGAGACTGAAGTTTTGGAAGTGGAAATAGGAGTAGGCGAACACATCAATGTATATATTTACGAAGTACATAAACTTGTGAATACGTACACATGTATACATGGTTATGGTACATTATTTTAATAATAAAGAGTGTACATATGTGATGATGTACACATGCAGACATAGAATTATACACATGTAAATTTTGGTTTTTGCTTTAATAATAAATAGTGTACACATATGACGAGTGTACATTGTTTTAATAATAAAGTGTACATATGTGAAGATGTACACATGTACACATATAATTGTACACATTTTCTTAAAACGAGTGGCAATTTTGTAATTAAGTCATCTTCTTCCTATTAAGGTATCATGTGTTTCTGCAACTCAATCTCAGAGCCGCCATTGATTTTTTTTCATGCAGTCTTCATTTTTTTATCTCAGGAACTTAAAAATATTGTAATCATTAATCAATAAATCAAAAAACAAAACGAAAAAAAACATTTCTCAGATTTTTTAAGTTTTGATAGATTATAACAAAAACCCCATAGGTCTTCTTTGTCCAGCATCAACCCGCTTGGATTCGAGCATGACGATTACGACGCAAGGGTTGCGTCTATCTGAACCTGTATCGACGAAGAGGAGAGTTCATTCCAATAGTAGGGATAGGTTATAGAATAAAAATGGAGGAAGAAGCTTGGCTGCGGTGCTTGCAGCTCCATAAAGATGATACATGGTGATGAATCACGAGAAAAATAAATTCTTCAGAGAAGAAAAAGTCAGATCTGTTTTTTTTTATTTTTTATTTTTTATTTGCTAACTTAAACCAAAAGAAACTAAACAATTAGACTCTAGTTTTCATTTGGTTAGAAAAACTACCTCTATAGCAATAACTGTCTTTTTATGATATAAAAACTCAACAACTGCCTTTTTATGAAATAAACTCATATAAAAAGTTGCTTATATCACGGCAAATAAAATTAAAATAATTTTAAGAGGATATAATGAGTATATTTCATCAATATATGAATAAAATGATTATATAGGGAAATATAGAATCTATGAATTATTGTTTTTCTTTTCATGTCCGAAAACTGCAGAGTTATAAATATTAAAAAAATAGAGAAAAGATTCCATTTAGCATAAAAAATATAATTTTATCATGCTTTTTCTTTTCCGCTGCCCATTTAAATTTAGATCAAGTGTTGTCCAGACGATTCGGTACTCCGAGGAGCATCTTCATCTACACGTGTCTGATCTATATGGGAGAAAATATAGCCTTTAGTTCTTGTTTCTTTCGCCAATGCGTCTGCTTGACCATTCATACTTCTAGGAATATGAATCAGGATCACATCCTCAAAGTCTTCCTGAAGTCTCTAGAATAACTCTATCTCCGATGTCCAAGCTGACCAATCCATCGGGTTCGTAGTCATGTCCAGAAGATCCAAGCAGTCTGTCGCAAATCGTACCGAAGTTATCCGCATGTTTCTTAAACAGGAAGTAGCCCAAAGTAAACCTTCCATCTCAGCATGTAAGGCTGAGAGGATCTTGTTGCATGCTCGTAGTCCAAAAAATTCAGAACCCATTTCATCTTTAGGACTCCACCCTAAACCACTTACCTTACCATTCTCGATCCATGAAGCATAAGTTTGGCAAGTAGGGATTATATCATGCTTATTTATTATGAAATCATAAATTATTGTATTTTGTTAAGAGAAATTTTGGAAAAGACAATTATTTTGAGGTTTCAATTTGAAAACTAGACCATTATATAATTTTTTTTTTAAAACTACAAGCCTATAAATGTAAAATGACAAAATTTATCAATCTGAATTATAAATTATTTGGATATTTTGAAAATTTATAATCTTTCTTCCCTATTACACTGTAGATTTTTAAGTTTTAGAGATAATATTTTAAGAAAAAGTTTAAGGGAATATAATGCCTACATTTCATGAACATATGAATAAAATATTACAAATGAAATATATTTTTATTCTTACCAACACTGCAAAACTATATTGATATGCGAAACTAAGTCACATTGTTCTGGATACCTATATGGGTCCAGGCTCTTTTGTATACTCGAAGAAATGATCTATCTATAAATTTTACTTCTCTTTAGAGATTAGTTTGTCTTCTCCATAGGCTCGGATATCCCTAGATTAATAAAAAAAAAACAATGCAAAACTATAAATATATCCTAGAAATTAAGAAAATATGACACATTTAACATATAATCCTAGGTTGCATGGAAACTCCGTTCAAGGTCTGTTTCCTGTTTCGAAAACGTTTCGGAATCGGAATCTCTTGAAAACTCGAGAAAACTTTTTGGAAACATGTTTCTTGAAAATTTAATTTTGGAAACACGATGGAAACTTGTGTTTCTGATTTGGAAACTCGCGATTCTAATTAGAAACACAAAAATAACTATTTGATGTTAATGATTACATGTTTATTATTTTATATTTTAATATTATGATTTGATATATTTGTTATCATTTTAGTATAATGATTTGATTTGGAATGAAGTCGCTCCATAGTTTTATCGAATGATAACATGTGTTACTTTTTTAGTTATTGATTATAATTTTAATAAAATGTACAAAAAATACTTATATTACTTAATTTTTTCTCTTAGATAAATTAAACAAAAAAAGTTTACATGTTGATTAATCATACATATATATATATATATATATATATATATATATATATATATATATATTATAGACGTTTCTAAAACGTTTCCATTTTTATTTTTTGGAAATCATGTTTCCACATTTCGAAACGTTTCGTTTCCACGTATCCGTTTCCGAGTCCATGCAACCTAGATATAATCGTTGAAATATAATCTATCATCTTTATCTAGTTATCAAATACTTCTTCCATTTTATTTTATTTTAAGTATCGTTGTAGAAATCACAAAAAAAAAATATCGTTTTAAGATTTCAAGGTGATTTAGCTCTTTAACTTATTTATTTTACCCCTACATTTATCAAAAAAAATGAAAAAATGTAATTTTAATAGTTAAAAAGGATAAAACTGAATATTTATCCTTTTCTCAGTTGATATGAAAAAACTTAGAATGACATTTAATTGGAAATGGAGTATGTTGCTCAAAAAAATTGAATTGGAGTGATTATTAAATTAAGGGTTTAGTTGTATTTCATTAATGGAGGATTTGCCACGAGATTGGCTCTGTTCATACTCCTGGCAACGCTCCTTGAATTAATAATTAGTTAAGAAGCTATGAGTTGGCTTGTCTTTTAGTTTCATTATTGACGCATTATCCATGTGTATTGGGTGTAGTGAAATTATATTCCGAGCAACTATTTTCGGTTCTTCACGTCTAGTAACGTGTATTCATTCATTATTTAATGTCTTGTGTATCGCGAGATATAAAATATATGAAGAATTTCGTCGATGTGAACTTCCCATGTTTCTATAAATAACCATGTAATTTCCTATTATAGATCACAGCACCAATTTAATAACACTATTCTGAGGTAAGGTCTCTCAATCTCTCTCCCTCTATCCCACTTTATTGTTTTGGTAGTATATTATTTAGTTATATTCGTAATTACAGGCTGTAATATTCGTAAGATAGATCAAGCGCAAGCAAAAGAGATGGCCCTAAAGTTGGAAGCAAAGGGTGGTAAGAAAGGAAATGTATGGGATGATGGTGTTCACGAAAATGTTAGAAAAGTATATGTAGGGCAAGGCCAGAGTTGTATATCCTTCGTCAAGTTTGAGTATGTTGATGATTCTGAAGTGATTATTGGAGATGAACATGGAGAACACACACAAAAAGTTGAGGAGGTACTAATAACATATACTATATTAGGTTGAAAATATCAAATTTTTGTTCAATATTGATTTTGTACTGAGAATTGTTTTTTTCTTATATGTAGTTTGAGGTTGATGAAAATGACTACATCGTTTACGTAGAAGCTTTCCGTGAGACAGCAACTCAAGAAACCATCGTGGCTCTTAAGTTCGAGACTTCCAAAGGCAAAACCAATAAGCACTTCAAGGAGGGTCCGGGGGTGAAGTTCGTTCTCCAAGGTGGCAAAATCGTTGGGTTTCACGGGCGTTCGACCAATGTTCTACACTCCCTTGGAGCCTATATTTCTGACCCAATATCCACTCATCAATTGCATGGAAAGTGGACAAAGGTAGAAATCTTTTGGATCGAAATTAAAAAAAATGATTTTCCTTTTTTACATAGACTATGTGACGAGAATCTTGACTAAATTTGAAAATCAACGTAATAGTGGTCATATTATAAAACTTTAGTAAACTTGAATTAATTAAAAGAACGTGTACACCTTGATATAATCAGATTCGTAAATCTCTTTAAAAACTGATAACAAATATGGCAATTTTTATAAGGTGGAGCAAAAAGGAAAGGTCCCAGGGCTAAGATGCTCACATGCCATAGCACAAGTAGGAAACAAGATTTACTCCTTTGGTGGCGAATTTACACCAAATGTGCCTATTGACAAAGACCTTTACGTCTTTGACCTCAAGAGTGGGAAATGGTCCATTGCTCCAGCCAAGGGAGACATTCCACACCTCGCTTGCTTAGGCGTCCGAATGGTGTCAGTTGGAACAACCCTCTATGTCTTTGGTGGCCGAGACGCGGCCCGCAAATACAACGGTTTCTACTCTTATGACACGACCAAAAACGTGTGGAAACTGCTAACTCCGGTTGAAGAAGGACCCACTCCTCGTAGCTTCCACTCTATGGCTGCCGATGAGAAAAACATTTATGTTTTCGGTGGAGTGAGTGCTACGAGCCGGATCAAGACCCTGGACGCTTACAACATCGCTGATCAGAAGTGGAAGCATTGTGCGACCCCAGGAGAATCCTTTAGCATAAGAGGAGGATCCGGGCTCGAAGTGGTGAATGGGAAGGTTTGGGTGGTTTATGGTTTCAACAACTATGAAATTGATGATGTTTATTACTATGATCCTGTTGAGGACAAGTGGACAGAAGTGGAAACATTCGGTGAGAAGCCTTCCGGGAGGAGCGTTTTCGCTAGTGCAGTTGTTGGGAAACACANCGGAAACCCTTTTGGAAGCCACAAGAAGAAAAAGGAAGAAGCGAAGCAGGAGATGACTCCAGCTATCAGGGGATGGACAGCTTCCACGAGTGGGACAGTTAATGGTAAGAAAGGGCTGCTGATGCATGGTGGCAAAGCTGTGACCAATGACCGCTTTGATGATCTCTTCTTTTACGAGTTTAACTCTGCTTAATCATTAACGTTTGTGATTGTTTGTTATGTGTGTGTGGATTCAGTAAGGGAGAGTCGTGATAACATACGATCCTTCATCAGCTTTTTTTTTTTTTTTTTCTATATGTTTGCGTTATGTATGATTCAATAAGGGAGGGTCGTGATACCACACGATCCTTCCTCACCTTTCTGTATTGTTGTTATGTTTCGTTTTAAAATATAATTAATTTATATATAAAATATAATTAATTTATATATAAAATATAATTAATTTATTTGTTTATGTAGCTATTAATATAATTTAATAATAATTAATTAAATTATAACTATAATTTTATATATGAGTAATATGTTATAACCAAAATAATTTAATATTTTTAAAAAACTTTAAATTTTTAAATATAATTATATAATGAAAATTCATTATTTTTAATAAAAGTATATATTATTAATATATATTATTTTACTAAGTATTATGAAAATTTTAAAATCGTATACTGCTAATGCTCTACCAATCACTTTATTAAAAACTTTAATGAAAGCATATAGCTTCTGTAGCATTCTACTTCTGCAGCATACTGCTACTGCTTTATCATCTGCTATACCAATCAAGGCCTTAACTATATTGTAAATTGTTCAACCAATAAAATTTTACTTGTTTTAGTAATTGGTTGAATGATTTTAAAATTATCTTTAAAAATACTTTTGTAAAATAATATAAGCTTCTTTTTTTTAGTGATCCAAAAACATCATATATTAAGAAACAGAGGGAGTAAAATTTATGAATAACTAATTATAATTTGTAGTCTATATACTATCCAGTTTTATAATAATATTTACGTGGCTTATAATATTATTAATATAAATTTTATAATAATATTTGTAACAATAGACATTATTATGTAACATTACTAATTTATATATTTTCTTTTATTTCTAAATTTAAAATATATGTAAAAGGTAAATTAAGTTGGAACTACATAATACATAAACAAAATTTTGAGATATTGTTAAAAGTAGTTCACATAATTTTAATTTTTTTTATATAAAAAACAAATTAAAATTTTTAATTATATTTTATGATAACTAAAAATTTTAATCAAATAATTTTTGAAACTATATCTTGAAAAGATTCTAAAAGATTTTTAAAAGATTTGTTAGAATTTTCTTAAAACTATTTATTTGTATTTCAAATAAAAATTAAAGATATGAAAAGATATTATAATGATGTAATGTAAAATTTTATAAAATTTCTAAGATAAACTAAAAAATCACACATGAATTGAGTCATGACTTCTCTTTTAATATAATAGATTGCTTGTTTTCTAGATATGAAGCACCAAATTAAGAATGCACTAGGTAGAGACCCGTGCTCTTGCACGGGATGAAAGTATCCTGCATGAAAATATCATAAAAATACTTCACTTTACTTTGTAATTTTCGTTCACAGTATGTATCTTACAGTTATAGAAAACATGTATCATATATAATATTCAAACTATATGCGTATAGTATGACAAAAGAAACATGTAGCATATAATACATATCATAGAGAATGTTGGAAACATAAACTTGGATTATGCATTATATTTATGTAGCAACTTTTTGGATCTGTGTTTCTTATGATACCGGACATGGCATTTTATAAATATATGTTTCTTATAACTTACTTGAAAATATGTAAACAAATAATATAAAACACCATAACACATAAACTCTAAAATCAAACTGCTAGTTTTTTTGGATTAGGAAAACGAAAATGTTTCTTCTCAATTCATTATACAAACCAAGTTTTGATATTACATGTGTTAGCCAAACTACACAAAAAATGAAACCTTACACTTGATTCCGAAGTTTTAAGGATATCTTTTGAGTGTCCTTTCCACACATAAACATGTTCAAATGACTAACCTCAACGATCTGACGTATCACGTTTACAACAAAAATAACAGCAACAGATTTGTAAATGTTAGGCATCAACAATGTCACAATAAACTAATGTCAGGAGATAATGGCCCTGGAATAATACACTTCGGTTAAACAAAGCAAGAAACACATATCAGTGCAGTCGCAGGGTGTTTGAATTTGGAAAACACATATTGAAAATATTATGCGGTAGCCATCGCTTTTTGGGTGATCTTAGTTTTTAGATTGGTTTATGGTATTTGGGGTCCTTACTGGCCGAGAACAGAATATATATATATATAGTTCTCGTAATCTTTAATGCTCAAGGTTTGCATTACTGCCAAGCAGTAGATACGGACGTTAATTATTATATTACGGAGTTAATTTCGGACTAAATGATTCATAATTAGCAATAACAATATAGGAAACATTCACTTATGGCTGTTATTGTAATAACAATATAGGAAACATTCACTTATGCAATAAGATTGCTTCATTATGATTATTTTTTTAATTTGCATCAAAAATCCACGAGCTTAGGAACCAAGTTTTGTCTTTAATATTGAAATTTTGAATGATTTTAATATAGAGCAAATTAAATACATGATTGAAGTTGCCGTTGACCTTCAACTACTCAATTGTTTTCATTAATACATAATTTCTTTTTGTGAAACTCCCATAGATCATGTATCTATCTGTCATACATATAAGTTCATGGAATTTATTAAAAATTTAAAAACAATAAAAAATCTGGTCAAATTGGTTTTACTGTAAACCATGCAATACAACTCTCAGCAGTATACTAACGATCTTATTAATGTTATTGATCAAAACAAATCACATCAATAATTAATTATTTAACTACAAAAATCTAAATAGCTGAAACAGATGATGATCCAGTAAAGCTTGCTGTTAATCTATAATCCATGAAATTACCCAAAGTTTCACCATTGTAATGCATCAGTTAATTAAATCTTGAAAACCAAATATAAATGGCTGAAACAGTCTGCCATGAAATTGTTATCATATATACAGTGGTGGAGCTCTGACACATTAAATCTTGAAAACCAAATATAATGGCTGTAACAGTCAGGAATTTGTTTTGCAAAACGTTCAGTGAAGCTTTCTTACATGTTCTCTATTATTTAACAGCATTATCATGCAAAATGGCTTTAAGCATAACAATCAATCAAAATTGTCATTTTATAGGTACAAATGTAATATGGGATGGAGGGAAGCACCGTTGTGTTGGTATGGTAAAATAATGTGAAAACCGATATGGTATGCTCTAATAAATTGTCGGTTATTAATAGTAAACATAGAATACTCGTTATATTAAAGTAATCAAGTCGGACGAAATTATTAACACCAGTGGCATTAGTTGTAAATTTTCTAGTAATGAAAGGGTATTCAAATAGCTTAGCTGAGAATGAATGTGAGTTTGACACCTAAGCAAAATGGCAGTAATGTAAATAAAGTACAAAATAAAGGTTTTTCTTTTCCAATGCTTCTCAATTAATAAGTAAGGGATGTCGTATCTTAACCTTTTAATTCAATGATCAACGATGGATATGTTCGACACTTTAGAAAGCGCGTATACACTAATGATTTTTTTTTTTAATTTCTAAGACACTTTTTGTCTATCAAATTAGGACACTTGTTACTGGTACCACACTTATACCTTATGCAATGTCTTACACACCCTCAAAGTAACTATTCTCTCCTAACTCTAATTCCTCTCACTATTCCAACTATAATTGTTTTATATTTTTTCTTTTAAAAATATACTAATAAAGCAAACATTTTTGGAATTTTCTAAACACACCCTTTATTTGATATTTCATATTTTTAATGAGTTTTAGATTCACATTTTAGCTTATTATGGTCATGAGGTTGCATATTAGGTGTATATATTGCATTAGATTGTTCATTTGCATATAACAGGGTCTAGATTGCACATTTGGAAGTTTTGGGCGACATTGGAAGGTTATTTCTGCAATTTACAAAGGTTCAGGGGCCGTTTTATAAAGA
>CAKOAT010047600.1:74518-126717 GCA_932364175.1 Eruca vesicaria subsp. sativa | reverse complement strand
GGTTGAAGACGAATCCAAAACCTTGACGCCTGAAGAGAGCTTTGGAGGAGAAGCCTTTTTAGAGGCCTTTCTCTTCCCCATCGATATATATCCAGATGCTGACGCGGAAGACGGCAACCGACGCCGTGATTGACGCCGGAGGGTAACGGAGAACGAGGTCACTTTGAAATTTAGGGATTTGCTACAGTGTTTAAGAGAGCAAACCACGGTCTATGGTGTATATGGAAACCTTAGGTTTTAGCTACGCATATATATCATCAAACTGTGTCCATTAGATAGTTTTCAGTTTAAAAAAATACACCAGGTTGTATTACATTAGATAGTTTTCAGTTCTTATTCATTTCATCATTTGAGTGTTGACGTAAGGAGGTTTTTTAGGAGAAACATATAAAGTTGTGCGTTGCATGCATGTAAACCAATTATTCAACAACTTAATAATCATATTTTCGATAGCTATCTCAACATGTTTACGAAAAAAAATATCGATAGAAGTATATTCCATTTTTTGTTATATTCCATTTCTCAGTCCATTTTTTGTGTTCCATTAATTCATTAATATTGTACCGGTTACTGTCTACGTAAATCAATATATATATTTCTTAACAACTTAAGTATATTATTAGTCTGACATATCACATATGTATATAAGATTTTCACAAGTCCTGACATTTCGTGATTTACTTCTACCTAAAAACTATTTTCATAATTTATGAGCGTTGGGAAGCAGAAACTGTGAGACCATTAGTTGCATGCTTGATCGTTACAAATTAAGTTGAACTAATCCTGGTCCAGAAGTTTTCTGGGATTTAAGTTTTGAGTATGAAACATAATATTAATATTTAACTAGGCAAACTTTATGATGAATCTTGTTTGTGGTGCATCTGACTTTAAGTGCACGCAAAATACAAGACGTTTGCCGATTAATTTGTATATATCTTACTAGGAAACAACATGAATACGTAATATGATCTAATAGATTTTTTTTTTTAAATGTATCTCTTCATACATTTTCTTTTCACCGTTGTATTTTAGAATACCTTTTTTTGTCACTGAGAATACTTAAACCAAACTAATTATTGAGATTTGATGTTTAAAAAGAATTGTGTAATAAATGACTGGCCAAATGAGTCGTATACTTGTTAAAAGAAAGCAGTGAACTTCGAAGTTGACGCGACGTCCGCTGTCTCTGCCGGCATATAATTATTATATTTTATCATTTTGTTAAAACATTTTAATGGATGAATTTCTTAATTGATCTTACAAATAAAATATTTATTTTAGTTTATTTTAATTTTAACTAAAAAACCAATAATTTACAAATAAATATTTTTTGTAAATTTTTACAAACAAAGGAGAAATTATTTTTATATAAGAAATCCTCTTCGTTTTTTCTCTCATTTAAATTATTATTTAATGAAATAACTTTTTAAGAAATTCTCATTCGGAATAGATATATTAACAATACTTATAGGAAGATTACACCACATTGAAAATGATACGTATAAGAAATGGATTGTGGACTGACTAGTTAACTTTTTCCGACTGAAATTAATTAAAAATAGTTTTGCAACTACTCAAAGTACAGTTTATTATTACCATTATCATATTTTTCTTACCTTTCAATTCAGTTGTCGTTTTAAGTTTTTATGCACAGATTAAGAAATTTAACTTTATATATTTTTTAGATAAAACACAATTACCTATACACATAACCACATTTTAATCCATAAAATAATATATATAAAAATAATATATATAAAACTAATAAATTTTATATTGAAATTATAAAATGACATCTATTTTAAAATGATTATTCTACAATAACAAACAAACTGAAATAAAGAGAGTACCCATAAACAATGAATTTTATTGTTATTATTATATACACGTCAAAAGTTATAGCCCAGACAAGATAAATTTTTAGAATTTATGACGGCATGACTATTACCAATCCATTGGTTGGTACTTGGGACAGAAATATATGAAATTACATTATTTATTAAATAAAATCATTAAGTCACCAACACATCTATATATATAAACATACCAATCTCATCTTCCAATACCTTCAAACACAAACTTCACGTTTTTCAAAACATTTGGCCTTATAATGGTTTTTCGAGTTTGTCTTCTGACAATTGTGTTCTTATGCATATTCCATGCATCGACCGTTTCCGGATATAACTCAAAACACGTTAAAGCGTGGTGCAGCCAAACTCCAAACCCCAAACCATGCGAGTATTTCTTAACCCACAATTCGGACCAAAAACCAATAAAATCTTTGTCCGAGTTCCTCAAAATTTCGATGAAACTAGCTCTAGACCGAGCCATCCTCGCCAAATCCCATGCATCCACTCTAGGACCAAAGTGCCGGGACACACGTGAGAAAGCTGCATGGGAAGATTGTCTCAAGCTCTACGACTTCACCGTCTCTAAAATCAACAAGACGATGGACCCAAACATGAAGTCCTCCAAAACCGACACGCAAACATGGCTCAGCACGGCTCTAACTAATCTCGACACTTGTGAAACTGGGTTCTTAGAGCTAGGTGTTACAGATGCCGTCCTTCCTTTGATGTCAAACAACGTATCACATCTTATATGCAATACACTGGCCATTAACAAAGTTCCTTTCAACTACACCACACCCGAGAAAGACGGCTTCCCTTCGTGGGTCAAACCCGGTGACCGGAAGCTTTTGCAAAACTCAACACCAAGAGATAACGTGGTGGTGGCTAAAGACGGGTCTGGTAATTTCAGGACGATAAATGAGGCGATCAACGCTGCTTCGGAGAGTGGTAGGTTCGTGATATATGTGAAGCAAGGCGTTTACAGTGAGAATCTTGAGATAGAAAAAAATAATGTTATGTTGAGAGGTGATGGTAAAGGAAGAACGATTATTACCGGAAGCAGAAGTGTTGGAAGAGGATCGACCACGTTTAAGTCAGCTACTGTCGGTACGTATGGCTACAAAACAAAAAAGTTGTTTATTAACAAAAAAGATGATTAAATTTAATTTATTTTCATGAGATATATAGGCTATATTGTTTAGTATGCCAATTGTTACTTGCATGAACACAAGAAACTAGAACGAAACCGAAAGTGATATAAGAAAATTACAAGATTTTATGCCTTTTACAAAAAAAAAAAAAAAAAATTTACAAGATTTTAGATGTGGTCTTTGCATCTCGTTGGTATTTACAAGTAAACGTAATCCTCTATTATTGTTACACAATAAGTTACAATGTCAATACTAATAGCGTGAAGTAAACAAACCAAGTATATGATTTAATTAAAATTCCACGAAATGACATAATCTATTGGAATTGTAAATTCAAATTGTATAACTGCTTTATGCGTTTGTGCTTTTGATTTATGTTATATTATCTCAACAAAAATGAAATAATTTGCCATTTCACAAATTTGAGGATTCAATTTAAAAAAAAAAAAAAATTAAAAATAATGATTTTATCTTTTCCTTGGTATATTTTCTTTTAAGATGTAAAAGTTTACCAGCATGACATACATGTTATGATAGTCTAATAGATTACATTATAATTCAACTGTTTATAATGATGTTACCAAAAAATGGTTATAATTTATAATTAATAGTAGTAATTATAATACATTTTCGTACATAATTGCAGCGGCAGTCGGAGACGGATTTATAGCACGTGGAATAACGTTTAGAAACACAGCGGGAGCAAACAATGGACAAGCGGTAGCTCTAAGATCCGGATCGGATCTATCCGTTTTCTACCAATGCAGCTTCGAAGGTTACCAAGACACACTCTACGTTCACTCCAACCGCCAGTTTTACCGTGATTGTGATGTTTACGGAACAGTAGATTTTATATTTGGAAACGCAGCCGCTATTTTCCAAAACTGCAACATTCTTGCACGTCGTCCACCTGGTAGCACCAACACAGTCACTGCCCAAGGAAGATCCGATCCGAATCAAAACACGGGTATTATCATCCACAACTCTCGGGTCACTGCAGCTTCGGATCTCCGACCCGTTTTAGGAACTACCAAAACTTATTTGGGTAGACCTTGGAGACAATATTCGAGGACGTTGGTTATGAAGACTTCTCTTGATAGTCTGATTGATCCACGTGGGTGGCTTGAGTGGAACGGTAACTTCGCTTTGACAACTTTGTTTTACGGTGAGTTTCAGAATACGGGTCCGGGTGCTTTGACTTCGGGTCGGGTCACATGGCCTGGTTTTCGGGTCATTCGTTCTGCCACAGAGGCTTTGCAGTTTACTGTTGATAGTTTCATTGCTGGTAGCTATTGGATTCCATCGTACGTGCCGTTTACTTCTGGTCTCTAAAGAAATATATATGACTAATATATAATTCAAATATTATTATGGTTATATGATGGAAGTTGTATACGCAAATGATTTGTCTATTACAGAGAATAAATATTGTTTTGTAAGATTGGAAACTCCGGTATAATTATACAGTAGTTCCATATAATTTTGTTTTTTCTTCAAAGTAATTTTAGAATATAATTAAAATTATTAATTAAGGAATCTTCATTAGTTCTACTTCTATTCGTGTATAAGTAACTGAGCAAAATTGATATATATATATATATATAAGTTATACTTTTCGAGACTGGTCTCGAATTGTCCTACTAATTGAGCAATGTTAATGTATAAGTTATACACCATCATATAAGTTTTTATGTATTGGAAGACCCCATAATAGTCACAGTCTTTAGTGGACATCCCTCCATCTAAAAACCAAAAGAAATATATATTAGATATAAGACATGAATCTCCTGAAGGAAAACATGAAGAAAAAGACTGACAACATACATATATATATATATATGAGTCTCTTATCAAAATCAATGTACACAACTGCAAATTCTCATTTTTGTATGTCCAGTAACAATACATGTAATGTGAAAATTCAATCCATTTGTTATTTTGTACTGATTTTTTTTTTTTAAATTGGGTTTTAAAAATGGATAAGAGCATGAGCATCATTGGGTAGCTAAAAATATCTTTAAAATTAACAATAACAATAGAAGAAGAAAAAAAAGAGAAAGAAGGAGAGAGTCTCTCTTTCATATAAGAAACTCAAAAATCTCTTTGAGAAATGCATTTGCTGATATCAAATTTTTAAAAGCTTATATTCCCTCCGTTTCATATTAAGTGTCGTTGTAGAGAATTTTTTGCGTTACAAAATAAGTGTCATTTTCGGTTTTCAATGCAAAATTTATTAATTTTATTATGTAATTTGTTTTTCTATTGGTTAAAATATGGTTAGGTGTATGGGTAACTGTGTTTTTATATAGGAAAAATGTAAAATTAATTGTTTTCTTAATTCGTGTGCACAGCTGTAGAGTGACACTTATAATAAAACAGAGGGAGTATATAATATGTGTTGTACATGATGCTAGTTCATAATGTTTCATATGTAATAACTTAGTGGTTTGACTTGAGGATTAATTGTGATATTATTTAATTTTAATTAAGGAGGTGATTTTGTTTTAATTTTATATTCTTTTAAATTACATTTATTTGATAAAAATTTATTTTTATAAAATATTTATTTTTAAATACTTAAAATAGTTAATAATTTTAACTGGTTTTTTTGTTTAATCATATTTATTAATTTCGAGTGTCATTACATTTTTAACCATTGTAATTATCAGAGTGTATTATTAAAAACTTAACATGTTAATTGTGTATTTATCAAACACATTAGGCCTGAAAAATATGAATTGATAGGCTTTGAAGATCCATTAGTTTACAAAATAAATAACATTTTCCATTAATGGATTAGACCCATTAATTAAACACATTATAGTTTGTCCAATGAACAATTCATTTTTCTCTACTTTTATTTACCTAACATCACCTAAGAGCATGTTTACTGCAGTAGCTTAAGTGGATTGCTTAGGGTATTTTGTAATTAAAAGGAAAAAAACGAAATAAAGAGAAGAGATATATCTTACTTCGATTTTTTTATTCTACTGCTTGAAGACGATAGTCAAGGGATTGTGTTTTTATATTTAGTACGGTTATAAAATAACTTATAATTTTATAGTATTTCGAAATTTAAATAAAGACAAAATTTTATACCGGTAGAAAGGAAATAATACTGATATATGATAGAGAACTTATTATATAGAATGAGAAGAGAGGTAATGGTGCGTCTTTCATCGAACACAAACGTTTGTTTATATAGAGAGTAAAAAGAGAAAGTTAGTGTGTGTGCATAGTGACAGTGGACTCCACACAATAAATATACATACGTAAATGTCAATCTTCGGTGGGTATAATTTTGACGTTTCTTTTGAACACGTTTTATAACACTCCCCCTTGGAGACTGGTGTCACTATCATTTCTTGCTTAGTGTCTTTGTTGCCTCATTAAAAACCTTTCTTGAAAAACCTTGTAGGAAAAACCATAGTAAGGTAAAAAAGAGTACAACCACGTAAGCTCTCCCTCGAATGAGCAGTCACAGATCCATCTGGTGACGCATTCCAATGTTGTAGACATGTTTTCTGAATACCAAGGTAGGACGTGATTTTGTGAAGAGGTCAGCAGCATTATCGCATGATCGAACATATCTTACTTCGATTTTTTTATTCTTCTCGAGCTCTTGAGTGTATGAGAAGAACTTCGGAGGTATGTGTTTGGTTCTATCGCTTTTGATATATCCTTCCTTCGTTTGAGCAACACATGCCGCATTATCTTCATATAAGATAGTTGGCTCCAAGTTTTTGTCAATCCCACTGCTTGAACATATGTGTCGACTTATTGATCTTATCCATACACATTCTCTACTTGCTTCGTGGAGTGCGATGAGCTCAGCATGATTTGAAGAGGTAGCCACGAGCATTTGTTTCTGAGAACGCCAAGATATAGCAGTGCCTCCTATCGTGAAAACGTATCTTGTTTGCTATCGGGCTCTGTGTGGATCCGAAAGATATCCTGCATCTGCAAAACCAACAATTTGACCTTTTGACTTTTTAGGATAAAACAAGCCTAAATTGATGGTCCCTTGAAGGTAACGAAAGACATGTTTAATTCCATTCCAATGTCTTCGTGTGGGAGATGAGCTGAATCTTGCCAAAAGATTGATAGAGATTGATATATCATGCCGTGTAGAAATTTGTAAGGTACATCAGTGCTCCAATTGCACTTAGATATGGTACTTCAGGACCAAGTATCTCTTCATTTTTCGCAGATGGTCGAAATGGATCATCTTCAACATTAAGTGATCTAACAACCATCGGAGTGCTAAGAGGAGTTGATGTATCAATGTTAAAGCGTTTCAATACTCTTTTAGTATGTGTGGATTGATGCACAAATATACCACTTTGACAATGCTTGATTTGTAGGCCAAGAAAATATTTTGTATGTCCGAGATCTTTCATCTCAAATTCCCCTTTCAGATATTCTGATGCCTTTTGTATTTCCTTCTGAGTTCCAATAATATTAAGATCATTAACATATACCGCGATTATCACAAATCCGGAAGTTGTTTTCTTGATGAAAACACATGGGCATATTGGATCATTTACATATCCTTCTTTTGGTAAATGTTCACTGAGACAATTATACCACATTCGTCCAGATTGCTTTAATCCATATAATGATCTTTGCAATTTTATTGCACATAATTCTTCTGGTTTGGAACTTAATGCTGCTGGCATCTTAAATCCATCAGAGACTTTCATGTAGATATCAGTATCTAATGATCCATATAGATAATCTATAACAACATCCATAAGACGCATTTCAAGATTTTCATCAGCTGATAGACTCATCAGGAATCTAAAAGTGATTGCATCCATAACAGGAGAATATGTTCCTTCATAGTTGATTCCAGGTCTTTGAGAAAAACCTTGGGCGACAAGACGAGCTTTGTATCTCGTGATCTTATTTTTCTCATTTCGCTTTCGAACGAAAACCCATTTGTACCCAACTGGTCTCACATCTGCAGGTGTGAGTACAATATATCAAAATAATTCTCGTTTATTAAGTGAATCAAGTTTGGTTTGTACTGCATCTTTCCATTGTTTCCAATCATGTCTCTTTTGACATTCATAAACAGATTTTGGTTTTGGATCCTCAATTTCCTCATTTGTTTTACTTGACACATTATATGAGAAGGCATCATCAATATCATCATGTTCATTTCTCTTCCATATATTATTATTATGGATGTAGTTGATGGAAATCTCATGGTTCCTTTTTGACTCATAATGCTATACTTTTTCAGTATTCTCATTGTTTGTTTCTTCCAAAATACTTTTTGCTATTTTGGGTGTGTCATCTATTTTGATACCCTTTTGTTTTCTAGGATTTTTATTCTTAGAACCAACAGGTCTACCACGCTTCAAGCGTGTTTTAGACTCACATGTATCATCTGTTTTTCTTTGATCATTTAATATTTTGATACAAGCAGGAGCGTTTGCAGCTGGTCTATGAGACTTAGTTACCGTTTTAGTATCCGCAAATGCATCAGGTAGCTGATTCGCTATACTATGTAGACGCATATTTCGTCGAACTTCTTGTTCTGACTCTTTAGTAGGAGGATCAAGATATAACAATGAAGGTGCACTCCATTTGATATCATTTCCTATATCTTTGTTTTCTCCCCCTAGAACCGGGAATACTTTCTCATCAAAATGACAGTCAGCAAAACGTTCCGTAAAGACGTCACCAGTCTGTGGTTCTAGGTATCGTATAATTGATGGAGAATCACATCCAACGTATATTCCTAATCTTCTTTGTGGTCCCATCTTTGTACATTGTGGTGGTGCTGCAGGCACATATACCGCACAACCAAAAATTCTTAAATGGGAATTGTTCGGTTCTCGACCAAACGCTAATTGTAGTGGGGAATACTTATGGTATGCACTTGGTCTGATCCGAATGAGTGCTTCTGCATGAAAAATGGCATGTCCCCACACAGAGGTTGGTAGTTTTGATCTCATGATCAGTGGTCTTGCAATCAATGCAGACGCTTAATTAAAGATTCAGCCAAACCGTTTTGCATGTGAACATGAGCCACATGATGTTCAACTTCAATTCCCGTTACCATACAATAATCATTGAATGCTTGGGATGTGAATTTAGCAGCATTGTCTAATCTAACTCTTTTAATAGTATAATCAGGGAACTGTGTTCGCAGTTTGATTATCTGAGTTAGAAATCTCGCAAATGCCACATTTCGAGATGATAATAGACAAACATGTGACCATCTACTGGATGCGTCAATCAATACCATAAAATAGTGGAATGGTCCACAAGGTGGATGTATTGGTCCACATATATCGCCTTGAATTCTTTCAAATAACTTTGGTGATTCTTTATCAATTTTGGTTGGCGATGACCTTATGATCAATTTTCCAAGGGAACATGCAATACATGTCCTTTTATTACCTTGAGAAATCTCCTGGATTTTCAGTGAATGGCCATGTGAGCTTTCTATGATTTTATGCATCATTGTAGTACCGGGGTGACCAAGGCGATCATGCTATAATGTGAACTCTTTTGGATTTTGTTTCACTACAATATTAGATTCGATTTCATCAATATAAGTATGATGCAATCCCGAAGGAAGTTCTGGAAACTTTTCCAATATGTGTTTTCTGCCACATTTATCAGAAGTTACGTATATGCAATTCTTTCCATTCTCAGTTGCAGACTGAGTATCATATTCGTGACGATATATGTCTTTAAAGCTCAACAAATTCCTTTTAGAACTTGGAGAATATAGAACATTGTTTATGTAAAATTTTGTTCCATTTGGTAACGTAAAGTTTGCTTTACCATTTCCTTCAATTACGTCTGCAGGACCTGATATTGTATTAACAATTATTTTTGCCGGTTTTATATCAGAGAAATATCTCTTTTGTCTCAGAATAGTGTGCGTTGTTCCACTATCTGGTATACAAAGTTCTCGAATCCGTTTCTTTGATTTTATTCCATTAGCATTATGATCAATTTCTGTAATTGCAATAAACATCAATAAAAACAAGAAATTCATTCATATAATAATCATAGAAGAAAAACACAGATAATTATACATTAGGGTGATGTTAAAAACATCATTATTTGTTTAAAACAGGAAATGTAATAATTATACATAGAAATACTGAATGCTATGTAATAGTCTTATTGTAAGCATTTCAGTTCTCTTCTGGAGTAATCTAGTCCAGCTCATTTGCGAAATCAGAAGCTTCGAGGTACGATGTCCCCTCAAAATTTTCTGTGAGGTCCACTTCTTTAGCTTTTCCTCTTGTGGACGCTTCATACAACTTACAAAAATGTGGAGGAGTACGGCAGGTACGGGACCAATGTCCTTTACATCCACATTTGTAGCATACAGTTTCATTCTATGAGTGGTATCCACTTGGGTTTCTTTACCCTTAGAAACTTGTTCGGATCTAACCCATTTGTTAGATCCTTTCCACTTGGGATTGTAAGTTTTTCCACGTTTGCTATTGAAAAGGCGACCACGACCACGACTGAATTGGGTTCTCCGCTCTGAGTTTTCTATCGCCGTAGCATTCACTTCAGGGAATGCCTTGGCTCCCGTAGGTCGGAAATTGTGGTTCTTGATCAGGAGCTCATTGTTCTTTTCAGCCAACATGAGTGCATCCATCAATTCAGAAAATCTCGTGTACCCACATTTTCTGTAAATTTTGGATAAGAAGTGAAGTTGTTTGTGGAAGGTGTTGTATGTCTTATTCATCATTTATGCCTCAGAGACACCGTTACCACAATAATTCAGTAGTGAGACGATCCTCAGGACGGCGGAATTATATTCCTCAACCTTTTGAAAATCCTGGAACCTCAAGTTTTTCCACTCTTCCAAAGCGTGAGGGAGATTGACTTCCTTTTGGTTATCAAACCTTTCCTTTAAAGCTTGCCACAGTTCAGTTGGGTCCTCTATGCTCATGCGTAACATTCTCATCGAGGTGTTTCTTCAGGAAAATAATCGCCTCATCCTTTTGTTCAGGTGGCGATTTGTTACCGATTACAATCATCTCAATTAACTTTATCATCACCAGATAGGGTTTCACGTTTGTGACCCATCCGACATGTTTTCCCCAGTGATTTGAGGGCCAGAAACTGAAGATGCTAAATTCTTGCCATTTGTATTTCTAAAACACAATATAATAAATTTTATTAGAATTTCATAATATTTAAAACGAACCGTTTATATTAATCATGCAAGCAATTACAAAAAAAAACACCGCATAGAAAAACAAAACGAGATTCATGTTATATCAGAGTGAATTCTCCAACAAAAATACCGTACGTACAAGCAAAAATTACAATCGCACATAAAACTAAAAGTAATCGCATCATCTTTCTTCACAAGAAAAAACCGGAAGAAGCTTATTTGAAAGTATTTGAGAGGAGATGAACTATTTTGATGAGTTGAATGAATGAAGGATGAGTATATTTATAGATGAAAATTACTGTTCATTGCCGTTGGAAAAATGGTAAAAATTTTGAAATTTTTCTTTGTGACCGTTGGGGTTAAATCATTTGAACCGAAAATCAGTCTGAAAATATCGTAATAAGCAGTCAACCAAATTTAATAAATTTTATAATATTTTATATAGGTGATCAAATATTTATATATGACCACAATATAATTAACAAACAATTATCAGTATTATTATGGTGATAATAGTTAATTTTCTTAAAATATTAAATAAATTATGTGGCGGCACAGCCAAGTCAATTATTATGGTGTAATTAGCAATCAAAGTTTATTAACGAGGCGACATACCTCCCGCATTAATATTTATAAATAATAGTAAATTAAGACAATTATTATAAAATAATAAATTGTAATATAGGCGGTATACCGGCCATTATAATAGGATAAATATGATACATATAAGTTTTATCGAATCACAGAGTGATCGTGCTGATAACGTGTTATAAAATAACTTATAATTTTATAGTATTTCGAAATTTAAAGAAAGACAAAATTTTATACCCGCAGAAAGGAAATAATACTAATATATGATAGTGAGAATTTATTATATAGAAGGAGAAGAGAGGTAATGGCGTGCCTTTCATCGAACACAACCATTCGTTTATATAAAGAGTAAAAAGATAAAGTTACTGTGCGTATATAGTGACAGTGAATTCCACAATAAATATACATACGTAAATGTCAATCTTCGGTGCGTATAATTTTGACGTTTCTTTTGCACACGTTTTATAAGTACAACATATTTATTAGGTCCAAATTTAAAATATGCCACAGTATATTTCAAATAGAACTCTATTTTAATAGATGAAACTAGAGTTTGACTCGCACGTTCGTGCGGATATGTTCTTATTTTTGTAAATGTATAACTTTTATATTATAATAAACATTGTAAATATGTGCTTTACATTTTATTTTTATATATTGGGTAACTCTTTTAGTAAACTGTATACATAATAGCATGTATCATATTATTTTACAAAATTCTATCTATATAGGATAGTTCTGAATGTATAATATTATTATTTTTATTGTTTTTCTTATTAAGTTAAAATTTCAAAGTATTATATTACTTTATATTTGTACAACCCATTTTCTTTTTGGTATTGCATTTCAAAAATTATACTATACCCTCTATGATTTAAATTTTGTAAAATTTAAAATATTATCGTTACGCGTTTAATAAATGGACCCTCAATAAATTTATTTTCAAAATTTTATATTAAATTAAGAAATAATCCTAAAATTACAAAGCTATTTTTTTTAGTTTGGCAGGTTATATTACTTTTAATTTTTTTGTTACTAAATTAATTCATTATTTAAAAAAATAATTTAAAACAGAAACATTTTCAAAAGATCAATACTATTAAAACAGAAACATATTTTATCTACTTGCAACTAGTCTATATTAAAATATTACATTTATTTAATTTTATGTTCGGTTATATACAACAAACTTAGTTTATTAAATAAACACATAATATTAATATAATATTTAAATATATTCAAAATAAGATATCAAAAAGATACACTTAACTACTTTTTCAGATTACATTTTAAGAATATCTTTAATATATTTTTTATTTAAAAATAAATATTTATTCTTTTTATATTATTTTAATAATAAAGAACGTAAAATAATATTCAATTAAATTAAAAATGAGTATTAACTCATTTTGATTTATAGGATAAGAAATAACCTTCTATCACATTTATATATAAATATTTCATATTTGAAACTAAAAATTACACAAAAAATAATTATAATATAAATTAATCTACTTTATAAATTATAACTAAATGAATTACATTTACATAATAACAAAATACTACCATAAGATATTTAAAAAAAAATATCTTTTAATATACATATCTAAATTAAAACATTTGGATATAAAAAAATAATATTTAATTATATGTAACTGATACATGAAATAATAATAAAAAAAATTTCAAACCTTTGCCAATAAATGTTAATAATAGCCATATAAAATAAATATTAATAATAGCTACTATTAATATTTAATTATATGATGAAACGTGTTATTACTGATATTTAATATTATAATTTTACGGGTTATTGCAATAAACAGAAAAAATATTTATCAAATATAAAATTAATTTAACAAAATATAAAACATAATTTAAGATATGTTTGGGATTCAAGTACCTATTGGGATACCTATCAAATACTTTAAATCAAATCTAATTTATATCACGTCGTAAGTGTCATAATTTGTAAGTAGTCATGTTTGTAAGTATGGGTCAAATTTAAATAGGGAAAATCGCATATAAAACTTTCAAAGTGACACTTACTAGCACTTTAAACCTTGAAGTTTTTTCACTAGCACTTTAAACCTTCAAAGTGACATTCGTGTCACAAAAAACCTTGAACTTGAAAATGTGACCTGTTGAACAGGTCAAACAAGTTAATTATCAATTTTTCAAAAAATAAATATTTAAGAAATAATAAAAAATGATTAAAAATCAATTAAATTTTCAAAAAAATTAAAGAAAATTTCATAACATAAAGAAAAATTAAAAAAAAAACTTCAAAAACCAAAAATTAAAAAAAATTCTAAAAATTAAACAAAAATTAAAGCAAATTCACAAAATTGAACAAAAACAAAATAAAAATCAAAAACTAAATTACATTTTTTTAAAAATTAAAGAAAATTTCAGAACACATAGAAACATTATAAAAATTTGAAAACTATTTGAAACCATCATCGTCAATAGTGATATATTTAAAATTTTTATTCTCAACTATAATATTTCAGATTTCTGAAAAAGAAATCTTGTAATTTTTAGGCAATTTTCAATAAAATTGACATATCATCGTTGCCAAAAAAATTTCAAACATATCACTGTTGTAGTTCATGGTTTCAAATAGTTAAAACCATAATCTTGTAATTTTCAAAAAACTATTCTGAACTTTTTAATTTTCAATTTGGTGAATCTTCTTTAAATTTTGTTTAATTTTCTGAGTTTTATATAATTTGTGATATTTCAATTTATTTATTTTTATAAATTTTATTTATGTTCAGAATTTAATTTTAACTTTTTGAAAATTAATTGATTTTTATTTATTTGTTTGATAATTTATTATATTTATTAAATATTTTTTTCTCTGAAAAAACTAATAAAAAATAAGTAATTTTCAGGTTTTTCTGCGAAAGAAATATTGAATAAATATAAATTTAATAAATATTCAATAAAATAAATAAAAATCAAATGGATTTTCAAAAATTTCAATTTTGTGAATTTTCTTTAATTTGTTTGTTTAATTTTCAGAATTTTATTTAATTTTGGTATTTGAAATTATTTTTTATAAAAATTTCTTTATGTTCTGAAATTTGATTTAATTCTTTTGAAAATTTGAATGATATTTCTTCATTTTTTATTATTTATAAAAAAATTTAGTTATTAAATATTTATTTTTCAAAAATACTTGATAAATGACTTGTTTGACCTATTCAACAGGTCAGAATTTCAAGTTTAAGGTTTTTTGTGACACAAATGTCACTTTGAAGGTTTAAAGTGCTAGTGAAAATACTTCAAGGTTTAAAGTGCTAGTAAGTGTCACTTTGAAGGTTTTTTATGCGATTTTCCCAATTTAAATATAACACATCGGGTTTGGTTCTAATGTGTACACATCCTAAAACCGGTAAAGTAACCATATATCGTGTTCGGATTTGAGTTATATTGATTTGGAAATCTAAAATCTAAAACCAAAAAAAAAAATACTTACTTTTATAGAATTGGATATTAAAGTACTTATTTTAAATTTAGATAATTAATTTTAAATATCATTTAAAAGTAAAGATAGAACTAAATATTTAAGCTAGATATTTATGTTTCAAATATTTATATTTATGATTAATTTGGACATTCAGGTCGATTTAGAATTTTTCCTGATTTTTTGGTTTTTGGGTTATTTGTTCGGGTCTGGCTAATAACACATTGATTAAGATATATTTTGTACCACCCTACAAAACTCATTTTGATATATTTTAGATTTTTGACCGGTTATGGTTCCAAAATTTTTTGTTTATATTGAGTTTAGATGTTGAGTTATTGATTTTATACACATGTCTACTTTATATAAAACAAAAGAATCGGTCATATAAAATTTCCACCGAAAGATTATCATGTATTTTTAAAAATTATTATGTTTGATGAAATTAATGAACTAAACAAGTCTATCTCACATTCTACATGTATAGGAAATGTGATTATAAATATGATACACTGGTAATGGTTCTAATTGGTATAACATCCTAAAATCTATAAAATAACTATGTATCTTTCGAATTTTAGATTATATTAGTTTGGTTAAGATATATCTATATTATTAACATAGAAGTACCAATAAAAGTTACCCTTTAAACTTACAACTTATTTACATTAGAATGCCACTGAGATATTAATTGAACCTATATTTAAGTATGTTTGTCTTTTCCTAAATTAAATAGTTGATTTAAGTACTTAATATCTTTTCATAATTTAAATAATATATTTCCGTAATCAAATCTTAACCAAAATAGATTTCTTAATATATTTGGTGTTCACATATTAAATATTTTTTATATTTATTAGTAATATATAATAAAATAAAAATCACACATCATAAACAATTTCTAAAACATATAAATATAATATAATATAATATAATTTATTCATATATTATTAATATAATGGTTTAGTTTGAAACAAAATTAAGGGAAGAAGCTATGATTGCTCGCAGGCCGTTCCTCGCTCCCTCCAATTGTAGGCTCTACCCGTTGTATTGTATAGTGGGAGTAGTCGTGCTAATGTTGAGAAGTTTGAGGAATGCCTTTCGTTCTCTTTTTTTTTTTTGTTTCTTGATACACTGTAGTATAATAGACAATAAATATCACAAACATAAAGATAATATAAAATGTTTATTATTTATTCAAAGTAATAAATAAATTGTTATGATTTAAAATGTTGTATTAACAAATATGTAATACATTTCAATTAAGTATATATATATATATATATATATTATACCATTAGTACAAAGAAAAAAAATAAAGTGAAAGCAAATATTTATACGGTCACGGATCAAGTTCTAGAATAAACAATAACACTGCAAGATTATTTTTCTTTAAAAAATTATTTAATAGAAAATATAGTTAAAATATGTTTATATATTTTATCTATTTATAAATTTGTTTTCTTTGTTTTTATGGGATGCTAAAATTTTGGAATTGGGAAGAATTTTGACCCACATCTATATTATTTTAATTAGGAAATTTAAATTTTATATCAGAATATTTTATTAATTTTTTTTAATTTGAATTATTATAAATGCAAAGATTAATTTTCAATCTAAATCTATGTTTAAATATTAAAAATTCATCATTTAATTTATAAAAAAACATAAAATAAATACTCGTCCGATCGGGTGGGTCAATGTCTTGTCCAAAATTAAAAGGAAAACATAAGAAGTAAATACTTATCTATTTAGAATTATATTTTTTAAATATTTAATTAAAACTTAAATACTTATGCTAGATACAATTTTAAAATAAATATATAATTGAATATTTGAAGTATATATTTATGTATCCAATTTTTATCCTTGTGATTAATTTTGACATTCGGATCAGTTTTTTAAGTTTTCAGGATTGTTAGTTTTTTGGTTATCCGTTCGAGTTTGGCTAATAACACTTAGGGTTTGGATATATTTTGTACTTTCCTAAAAGACTAATTCTGGTATTTCTTATATTTTGGACCGCATATAAATCGAGTCTTAGTTTGGATTCGATTCAGATTTTGGAATACAAATTTTATACTCAACCTACTTAAATAAAGACAAAATACGATTATATAAATTTTTATCAAAAAAGTATACCGCGTTGAAAGGCGCGGATTAAAATCTAGTATATAATTAAAATTAAATGAAATTTAAATTTGATTTGTCTCTAATATATTTCATAAATTATTAAAGTTTCAAATTTTTTGAATAGCATATTTTGTAAATAATACATGAACAGTAAATGATAAATAATTATTTAGATACAAACTTTTTAATAAAATAGGTTAATTACCCATTTAGTATAATTTTGTAAATAATACATGAACGGTAAATGGTATATGATAAATAATTATTTTAATAAAATAGTTTTAATAATAAAATAGGTTAATTTATCAATTTAATATAAGTTTGGTATATTTAATTCATATAGTACTACTATTTTAATATAATATAGATAATAATTTTAATTATAAAAAATAATATAAGATTTTATTTTTGTATTATAATAAAATTTTAATCAACATTAGTTTCTAATAATATTATCTTATTTATTACAAAATTTATTAATTTATTTTTAAAAATATATTTATTTTTTTTGTAGGATTTTGTTAGATTGGTATTTTTAAGTTATGATGGCATTAGAGGTTTCAAAGAAGACGTATGAAAGTCTTGTTAATGTTTGATGAATGTAGATCATTTTTATTTTCAGTTTTGTTTTTTGTTGGAAATTTCTGTTACTTAAACATAAATATCTTCTACTTATTTAATGTAATAAGTTATATACTTAAATTTTTTTCTTCTTTTTTTACTGTAAAATTAGGGGCATGCCGGCGCTATGAGCATGATTCGGATGTTTTTTTAATTCAAAGTTGGAAATCTTGTGTTATTATATGTAGTCGTTCGTAGTGTGTTGTTTATTTGTGTTCTTATATGTAGTCGTTCGTAGTGTGTTGTTTATTGTGTGCGTTGTGGTTGACGCCAATTTTCTATTTGGAATAATTTGTTGGATGTTTGTGTTTATTTACTACGATACGGGGCGTGAGTTTAGGTTGTTTGTGAAGCAATTCTTTTATTATTGACATTTGAGATCAATTTGGTTGGTAAATCTTATTTGGTTCCAATTTATGTTAGTGTATAATATATAATTGTTGGTGTATGAATTGGAAAATGTTTTTTTAATCGATTGTGATAAGCATTCATATTTCATTGTCTGGAAAGAGAATATATTCTTATTGTGGCCGTAATCTGAAGTTGTTTTGTATTATTTTTAAAAAAGTTAAAATGGAATTTTAACCAAGCAACGGTTAGACGTTGAAGATAAACATAAACTAGGTGACCGGTCCGCACCCTGTGCGGATATATATAGATTCAAATTATGGACTTAATAATAATACAAAGTTTTAGAAGTAATAGATTTTATATCATAAGACCACCGTCTTTGAGGTAAAGCTTCAGGCACAAAAAAATGCCGGTACACAATATTTTACATGGAGGAGATGGAACAAAGTAACTTCAGTATCAATAGGTAGTTATTGTGTGTATTTATAATTGCAACATCACAAAAAAAAAATTGTGTGTTGAAGGTTGAATTTTATTTTCCAAATCTGAAATTAATAGTGTGTCGTTTTATAAGTAACATATTTTCTATTATCACTAATTAGAATTGTATTGTATATGTGTTGTAATTCTTTATTTTAGGTGAAAATAATATTATGCATAAATTTTTCGTAAAATGTATGTAGACAGATTAAAAGAAATGTTACACATATCCCTCTCTCTCGCTCTCTCTCTCTCTCTCTCTCTCTCTCTCTCTCTCTCTCTCTCTCTCTCTCTCTCTCTCATTATTCTGATTTGGGACAACCGAATTTAATTAGGTCATTAAAGATTAGTACATTTGATACATCAATTCACTTTTTGTTTCAGTGATCTAATAAAAGTTATAAGACAATACTATGAAAAAGAAGATGTAATAAAACTTAAGAACTTATACGACAATAATGAGAAAATGATTTTATTATTAATTTATAACATTACAATAACGTGAATTCCACAAAAGTAAAACAAAAAATTCAATTAATAGAAATTCTAACAAAAGCCTCAGCTTAACCAATAGAAGAGTATACTATTGATAACACATTCAAAACTTAAACAACGTCAATGAGCTTCCGTTCAAAAGCATGATTGATTCAATCTACTCCAAGTCTGAAAGAACATGTAAAAAATTATATTTACCCAAACACAATTTCTAATGACGTTTTCTTTTGATAAAAACATGAGTTTACTTAGTTTATCCGTATTTTTTCTCTGGTTGCATAATATATCTTGTGATAGTTTTTTCCAAGTAGCATTCCAAACGTTTTCTGGATTTGTGATACTATGTGTTAGTAATAGAACACAAAACAGCTTGCGTAGATCCTTTGCTGATGCCCAATAACATGCTTCTTTAATAACTTCAATATTTTCTTCATCATAGTCCTTGCAGATAACAGAAGAATTTATTTTTTTGTAAAAAACGTCATTAGATTAAGCTTTGAAGAAAATAAGCAACTTAAAATGTAAACCATAAGAAAATGTAAGATATATATATAAGTGTTGATATGGTTGCACGATAAGTTAGTATCAAATAATATATTCGTATTATTTATTACATTCTTTTTATTGCTATATAGATGTTCTGAATTTAATGCGTTAACATAAATCATTCTTAATTATTACCAATCAATCTTGTGAATTAGATTTATACAATACTCCCTCTGTTTTTAAAAATTGATGTTTTAGACTTTTCACATATATTAAGAAAACTCATTAAATTTTGATTGTAAATGCATTGTTTTTTATGAATAAAAATTTTCCATAGCTTTTAGCCAATATAAATTCAATAAACACCATTATTTTTTTTTGAAACTTACAATTTTTCATTAAATCATACATTGAAAAGGTAAAAAATCAATCTTTTTGAAATTTGATTTTTTTTTCCAGAACATCAATCATATAGGAATGGAGGGAGTATATGTTACGTGATGTTGTAATCATCATTAATTGGTAATCATTAATGTGGTAAATGTGAACATATTTTTCATTCAAGGCAAGTTGTGAGAATTAAATAATAAACAAGTAATAATATAATTGTTAAATGACGATAATAAAAACTATAAAAATGACCTTATTATATATTGAGATCTGAAAAAAATAATCTAATAAAAATATAACTAAAAAAACAATAACGAATACATTGACTAAATAATAACATGTCATTAGAACGAAAATTAGATAATTTCATCTCTTCCGGCAGATTATTACTAAAACATGAGTGTTATGACAATGCAATTATTTTAAAAATTGTCATGAGCACAAGAAAAGACTCAATGTGTTTTTATTTGAAATAAATAATAATGAATAACGCGGATAGTGACAAAAGAAAATTTTGGATATTTCAATTTATTTATTTTTATATTTGGTGAATCTTCTTTAAATTTTGTTTAATTTTCTGAGTTTTATTTAATTTTGGATATTTCAATTTATTTATTTTTATAAATTTTATTTATGTTCAGAATTTATTTTTAACTTTTTGAAAATTAATTGATTTTTATTTATTTGTTTGATAATTTATTATATTTATTAAATATTTTTTTCTCTGAAAAAACTAATAAAAATAAGTAATTTTCAGGTTTTTCTGCGAAAGAAATATTGAATAAATATAAATTTAATAAATATTCAATAAAATAAATAAAAATGAAATGGATTTTCAAAAATTTCAATTTTGTGAATTTTCTTTAATTTTTTTGTTTAATTTTCAGAATTTTATTTAATTTTTGTATTTTAAATTATTTTTTATAGAAATTTCTTTATGTTCTGAAATTTGATTTAATTTTTTTGAAAATTTAAATGATATTTCTTCATTTTTGATTATTTATAAAAAAAATTAGTTATTAAATATTTATTTTTCAAAAATACTTGATAAATGACTTGTTTGACCTATTCAAGAGGTCAGAATTTCAAGTTTAAGGTTTTCTGTGACACAAATGTTACTTTGAAGGTTTAAAGTGCTAGTGAAAATACTTCAAGGTTTAAAGTGCTAGTAAGTGTCACTTTGAAGGTTTTTTATGCGATTTTTCCCAATTTAAATATAACACATCGGGTTTGGTTCTAATGTGTACACATCCTAAAACCGGTAAAGTAACCATATAACCGGTAAGGTAAAAAATCAATCTTTTTGAAATTTGATTTTTTTCCAGAACATCAATCATTTAGGAACGGAGGGAGTATATGTTACGTGATGTTGTAATCATCATTAATTGGTAATCATTAATGTGGTAAATGTGGACATATTTTTCATTCAAGACAAGTTGTGAGAATTAAATAATAAACAAGTAATAATATAATTGTTAAATGACGATAATAAAAACTATAAAAATGACCTTATTATATATTGAGATCTGAAAAAAATAATCTAATAAAAATATAACTAAAAAAACAAAACGAATACATTGACTAAATAATAACATGTCATTAGAACGAAAATTAGATAATTTCATCTCTTCCGGCAGATTATTACTAAAACATGAGTGTTATGACAATGCAATTATTTTAAAAATTGTCATGAGCACAAGAAAAGACTCAATATGTTTTTATTTGAAATAAATAATAATGAATAACGCGGATAGTGACAAAAGACTAAATGTGTTGTTCCTGGAAACTATTCACAAATAAATATTTTTATAAAATTCGAGATCACTCGCCCTTGATTTTTTTGTGGGAATGTTTTTTGTTGACAGAGTGTTGATCTTCCAAGGTTACTGTCATGATCTTCTTGGTTTTTTCTTTTGGACAAATAAATTCCTGAAAAATCACCACAAGGAAATATCACCTAAGGACTGCAACATCATGACCTGCAAGAGAAATAGTTCATCTCATTAGTATGCTATTGTAACTATAAAATCTAAGCAATTATAAAGTGTAATACCGATTAAGAAGGCAAAGCAGAAAATATTAATTTTTTATAATAAATATTTAAACTGAATAAAGAAAGTTATTAGATCTACAATATCATAAGCTGATTTGAATTAAATATTAGTTTTCTTGTGCAAGTTATATTAATTTAAAATAAGGCATGAAGCAATTTAAAGAAATATATTAAAAAATTGGAAAAAATTTATAATAAGCCATGAAGCAATTTAAAGAAAGATATTAAAAATTGACTGTCATAAATTTGCAATAATTGACATACCATTTAAGACAAGTAATTGATGGCAAAATAAGGTAATCAACATATCAACTTGCGCAATTAATTAATAACAAAATAGGGCAAGTTATTAATAAACGGATTAACTAATTAAAAGCTTTTACCAACAAGGTATATCTTTCCTAATACCATAATATGAGTATAAAATTAAAGAATAATAAGTATTTTTGATTTTGATATATTGTAAATCTATAGAAATATATAACACAATCCCATAGAAACCTGCAAAGAAAATGTAATACCAATTTTAAATATAACCCATAAGTAATATAAAATAAGAAGAACAGTTATGAATTAAAAATCTCTCATAGAAACCTGCAAAAAAAATGTCAAATTTTGTTAGCAACTGTACAATATAAAATAATTGAACAAATTTCTAAATTTTATTGAGACGAAAATAATATTAAATTTGCATATCGCTATTGAAACAAACTGAAAAATGGTTTGTAGTTAACTACAACAAGTCTTTCGTCTGTGTTATTTATCTGTTAATAGAAAAAACAAACAAATGTAAGAATTTATAAATTTAAATTTTTTTATCGAATAAAAATAGACTAATAAGTTAGTATTGACATCCCTTAGGTGTCTCCTTTATATATACTCCACCTTCCTTTTTTCTTATGTTATTAGGGAGATATTTTCATAACAAATGATGTTTAGGAATATAATTTCATAAGAAATAATGAAACAGTCCAAAGAAAANCCAAAGAAAAATATTAAAGTTATATTGTCATTAAATGATTTACAATTAATATGTTATAAACTTGTGCAATTAAATCATATTCAAAATAAGGTAAGTTTTTAAAAACGAATTAACAAATTAGAAACATTAAGGTAAATTGCATTAAAACAATGTAATAAATATGATTTGAAGTTGCACAAGTAATATGTGTTCAAAATAATTTGAATTTCTATAGTTTAAATGTAATTTACCTTAATGTTTTTAGTTTATTAATAACCTACCTTATTTTGAACACATATTACTTGTGCAACTTCAAATTATATTTATTGCATTGTTTTAATGCAATTTACCTTAATGTTTCTAATTTGTTAATTCGTCTTAAATATATAATAAGGAAAGAATAAATATAAAAAGTAGTTGATATAACTTCTTCATTAATAAATATTACTATATATATTTAATTTTAATTAAAAAGATCATATAATTGCAAACCAAAAAAAATATATATCAATTTTAATTAAAAATATCATAAAACAAAATCACAATCAGCAAACCAAAGAAATATATATGTATATATAAGCTTATAATTCTAATTGATAATATAAATCTACTAATAAAAAAAAGTATTGGCAGCACAAAAAGATGCTATTGAAATGATATAGCTGAGAGATGTTATCAAATAGAGAATTTTTTTTACCAGATTGAGGAACAAAGATGTTATCGAAATGATATATCAAAGAGGTGTACAATCAAATCATATATAGCTTCAGTGGAGAAATCATCATAATAGAATATCTGCATATAAATCAAAAGAAAAATCAGCTCTCAATTTATTCACGAGATGATATAGCTGAGAGATGTTATCAAATAGATAATTTTTTTTTACCAGATTGAGGAACAAAGATGTTATCGAAATGATATATCAAAGAGGTGTACAATCAAATCATATATAGCTTCAGTGGATAAATCGTCATAATAGGATATCTGCATATAAACCAAAAGAAAAATCAGCTCTCATGAAATATAAAAGCTTAATGTTCTAAAATAAGAAGAAAAGCAAATTCAGAACATTATTAACATAAAAAGTTCAGAATACAAAGTTCAATGATTTCATTTCTTCTACTGTGAATGTCTTATTTATAGTAAATTGATGAACGTTTCTCAATGATTTAACTTGCATGATAAGCTAAGAAGTAACATATTCTCTAATAAATTCTCAATAAAACTTATACTTTTAAGGTAATATTATTTTTGGAATATCTTGTTGATAAAGCTAAAGGAGAACATCTCGTGAGAAAATATTGGTTTTAGAGAGAAAATATCTTATCAATTAATTTTGTTTTAAATGCATGATTTTAAAAGTGAAAATATCTTGTCAATTAATTTTGTTTCTCTGACATCTAAAATATTTAATGAGTATTTAANGGAATATCTTGTTGATAAAGCTAAAGGAGAACATCTCGTGAGAAAATATTGGTTTTAGAGAGAAAATATCTTATCAATTAATTTTGTTTTAAATGCATGATTTTAAAAGTGAAAATATCTTGTCAATTAATTTTGTTTCTCTGACATCTAAAATATTTAATGAGTATTTAATGAATTAAACAGAGAAAGGATCGCAAAATGATGTTCTTTGAATCGAGAAAACACAAAAGGTAAGTATTTAAATGGATTTCCTTTTTAGAAGTGTCGATGGTAAAAATAAATAAAAATAAATAAACTGTAAAAAATCAACCAATAGAATCGCTAGAATTCTTCTGAGAAGGGCCATGTGAGTGCCACGTGTCAAAGTGACTTCTCTTTTAATGTATAGGGGGATTTAAAACTTATACCAACTGAAGAGAAACTATTTAACTGAAGCTTTCCATCGATTGTGCTGACTACTTGTGTTGTTGTAAATGTCGACTTTTAAACTTGTTCTTAATCTTTTTGTTTAAACTGCTATCAGTTTGTTGCTAAGAGCATCTACATCAAAGGTTTATGAGATGTTCATGGGCTGGAGTTTATGGGTTCTTAAAAAAAAGAAAAATGGAATTTAATGGGTGAACAGATTCTCTTGATTGAACCCATATGAGATGGGTTCATGGCACGTGTCACGCATTGGATGGCTTCTCGTTGAAAACCTCACGAAACTCTCTCTCTCCATGAACACCTCTCGTGATCTCTCACTCGTCTCTACTTCCGCAATCATCGGCGCTTTGATCTCAACTCTTGCGTTTCGTTTCTTCTCATCAAACCCTAAACCCCGACGAAGAGCTGCTCCCACCGAAATCTCCGTGATTTCCAGAAGATTCCCGGCTCTTGATCCTTACAACCCCTTGAAGCGAAATGGGTTTGTCTTTAAATTTTTTTCTGAGAGCTCGAAATCGTTTTTTATAGCTAAAGTTTCCAACTTTATGAATCTCGAGCTTCAGTAAATCTATTGTGAAGAAGAAGATGAGAGACTCTGCTTTGCTTTAATATGTGAAAGTTTGGTTATTTGATTGTTGTGAATGTACTTATCATGGGATGATTATTTCATGGCGATTGCGTTCCTTTCAGCAGAAAGATCAAAGGATCCTAACGGGCAGGTAATGTTTTTTGTAGTTTTCATTTGAGATTTAATTAGTAAGTTCCTATTAAAGTGGTGGAATATGTTTGCTTTAGTGCGTATTTGATTCTCTGAGATGATATTTATAGCTTCCAGGTGAATATAATCTTTAAATGGTAAATGATATTTGATTTTCTGAGATGAAACAACTCATCTGCAAGTTAATTTCTGCAGTTTGATGCTGCCTTTTGTTCTTATCTTTAGTGGTGTATCAGAAGATTATGGCTTTATGTTAGCATCATTTAGAGGTCTTTTGTGGAAAGAGACTTTTTTTTGAACAACATGTGGATAGAGACTCCATCTTAAGATACCACACTGACTGATTAGTATATTTTGTATGGGATGTTAAGGTCTGAAAGGTTAGAAATTTGAACCTAAGAATTGGACTCGAAAGGTTTACAAATTAGATATAGATGCCTTCCTTTTGTGACAGTTTTATATCTTTTTCTTATGGATCATAAGATTCAAAAAGGGTTGAATCTCTTGTCCATTCTCATTTTTAGATGTTGGAAATTCAAAATTGACTATTGTTTTGCCATTCTTATGCTTTGGCAGGTCGGTAGTACCCGTAATTACTAATCTCAAAAATGATGCAGACTACAGATGTTACAAATCCTCTTCCCTTTTGGTTCATTGCTTAATTATCATGTTGCTTTTTGTGTAGATATGTTTGTCACGCTGAAGTCAATGCCATACTAAAAACAAACCACGCATCTATGGCGGGACATGTTAGCTTCTTTTAACATGTTTTCTTGCTTGAGACAAAAGATCAAAACCTTTGGTGAATATTCTATGCAACAGCTAATTAGTTGAAAATGCTATCTATATGCTATATAAAACCAATGACTCTAAGATGCAAAGAGAGTTAAACGAAGAGCCATATACAATTTCTGTTGCAAAATACTTGTGTGTTGTGTGGAAAAGTTTTTTTATCATCCTCAAACCTTTTGCAGAAGCTATATGTGACAATGTTCCCTTGGCATTCGCAATCAAATTCGGGATTCACGGACACATGCTCGTTTGAAAACTGATTTAATTGAAAATAGATGGCAAAAGTTTGGTAATCTAGATGAATAGTCTTTGTATGTTCATGAATTCTCAATGTATTGAATAAAAACTTTTTAAAAATATTTAAAAATATTTTGTAAGTTTATGAATTCTCAAGGTATTGAACAAAAATTTTTTTTTTTAAATATTACAAAATAATTTCTATCTTCATGAATTCTCAATTTATTGAATAAAGTTTTTTAAAAAATATTTTTAATTAAAAATTCTCATTATATTGAATAATAACTTTTCAAAAAATTAAAAATTACTTTATTTTTCAAAAAAAAAATTATTTTGTTCCTATGAACCCCGACTTCAGATTCATTGATAGAGGAGCACAATTTATCCGGGGTCATCATTATTCATGGCTCTATCATAAAATTAATAAACAATACATATGAACCCCAAGAAAGGATTCATTGATGTACATGCTCTAATAACCTTGCATATATACTTTTTCACAGAACATATCCAGTCATTGTGCTTAATTTTATTTTTACTATTATCCAACGTTATTTATGGATTTGTACTAAGGAAGGCTGTATGATGCCTTGCTAAAATTTCGAAACATGCCGATGCGTATTCATTAAAAGATTTTGATTGGAAAAAAATAACAACCACAGAAGTTCTTTTTTGGGAAACAAAGGAAAATAGAAAAAGCCAAGTACAGTGGTCTCATTCCACTTGTGCCTTCTTCAAAGCCTTCTCATCCAAGGCACCTGGTTCCTTGACTGCTGGTAAACCACCGGTCAGCACACCTTCACTTGTAGTTGTTTCTTTGGCAACTTTGCTAGTGTTAGCGGCTGATTCAAATGTTCCTGGTTCAAAAGCTCCAGGAAGTGATGTCTTTGGGACATGTACACCTTCCTGTTATAATAAGGCAGAATCTATTTATTTTGTTATAATCAACAAAACACATTAGTAAATATGAAAATACTGACAGCAAAGGTTGGCATTGGGGCAAGCTCTTCTGCAGTGAAGACGCGGGAAATGGTAAAGGTCTTGTGGTTGGGGGAAAAGTTGTAGTCTTTTAATTTCAGCTGGAAGGTGTAGGTCTTTCCCACAATATCAACGAGTGATTGTGGCAACTCAGTGTCAACCTCAGCATTAATACCTATATCCTTGTTGGGGTCAAAATCGGTACGACGAAATTAATGACCAAATTTTTTCACAAAATAAAAAATATGTTTTATAAAACTCGAGAAGTTACTTTTATAAAATTCTAAAGACTTTCCGAAACAAAGGAAATCCGCGGAAAACTTGGAAATCGTCGTCTCGAAAGGACGAACGAAGCAATTGCCGATTGAACGATTTCCCAAGATAAGCAAAAAATCGCATCCGCCGTAAACCGCGAGCAGGTTCGATCGAACCGTTTCAACGTACGACGAGCCGAACCAGCCGGTTCAGCTCGCCATACGGCGAGCTGGCTGCTCACGGACCAGCTCGCCATACAGCGAGCTGGCTCAACCAAGATAGTTCGCCGTACGGCGAGCTGGCCATCTCCCGACAGCTCGCCGTACGGCGAGCTGAACCGTTCCCGGTTCGGTTCGTCGTACGTCGAGCTGACCATCCTGAGCCTCGATCTCCCACGTCCTCGACTAAAGGCATGCGTCCTTCGGCTCGATCATGCTCTGAACCATGGTTGGAACGTCTCTCGTTTTGTCTCAATCCATCTTACCGTTCAAGTTTTACGACAAAAATCGTAAAACTCTTCTTTTCTCGTAAAGTTTGGGAAGGTCGTATAAAACGGCAACGATTAAACGGAACATCGTACATTGTCAAACTATACGATCAACTGGAGAAATCTTATAAAAGCGACATCATATCAGGAAACGATCTCATTTAAAATCTTGACACGGTTTTTATCGCAAAACGGCTCGGACAGCCCAAAAGCGCGATAAAAACCCACTTGAGACTTTAAACGAAATCCAGCCCAAAGATACGATGACGGTTTTAGGATTTACTTGCAGAAGGAAGATAAATGTCAAGTTTGAAGATAAATGTCAAGTTTGAAGATAAATAGAAGATTTCCGCATAGAAAAAGGAAAAATCGAGATAAATGGAAGATTCTCGATAAACTCGAATCTGGGCGAAAAGGAAGGACCAAACCGCCTAGGAAGGGAGTATATAAGAAAAAGGCAGAGGACATAAGCAGAGAGAGATTTTCGAGAGCTTTCACCACCAGAAACTTATCACTTGGGGGTTTTTTCCGTTTTTGTTATCGAGCTGTGCCTCAACTAGGGTTTTAGTCTTAAACTACTAGGGTTAGGATCTCGCCGACGGCTCACGTGGCAAAGGCTCATTCTGGTTGTAATGTTCTTATGCAGATTCAGAATAAGACTATTTTCATTCTCAATCTCGTTTTTCTTTACATCTCTTTAGCTAAATCATATTAGTTGTGTTCTTGATTGTTCTTGTGCGGTTCCGCAGATAGCCGGGCCCTCTGGGAAATTAGGGTTTACTCTAAGTTTCCATATTTACGTAATCTTGACAGTAGGTGAATTTCGGTTCCCACAGTTTGGCGCTAGAAGGAGGGGGGGGGTCGGATCTATCTTGCACTCAAGCCGTAGCACGCTCAATCAAGAAACGATGACTGGTGACAACCAAACTCGCGACGAAAGCGATAATGTTGACAAAACACCACCACCACAAGGTGTGTCCGCGGCCAACGCTACAAACGCTAATGCCGACACCATCGAAAAGATGCTTTCCGACTTTAACAAAAAACAGAAGAGCAAGAAAAGCTCATTGGTTCACTCGCAAAACAGGTCGAAACCCTAACTGCGAAAACATAGCGATTCACCCCCGTGGAACCACTAAGATCCGCGGAAAGAGGCTCGATTTCACGACTCCTATGGATCGCCCCAGAACCGAGCAGGAAAATCAGAAGGAGAAAGACTCCAAAAAAGATAACCCTGACGCGGCGTTGAACGAATCAGACAAATCTCCTACTCACAGACAGGAGACCGAGGAAGATGGCGTCGAAAGAGTTAACCTGGAAACAAGCGACTAAGCCGACTCGTCGGACGAGGACGCGGACGTCCATCCTAGGAGAAGAAAAACTCACAGCCCTCTGCCGGAGTCTTCTCCCGAGCGTTCTCTTACTGGAGACGAGGAGGAGCTTTATTTTGCGCAACTCGAAAAAACAGCCGAAAAACGGTCTCCAGTTACTCGCAGCAAACGCCGGCGAAGTCGGAAAACTGCTGGCAACCTAACTGAGATCTGTGATCTCCACGAGTACATTAACAAGACGGCAGCAGCGATAAAAGTGGTGAAGTCTCAAATTCACCACGCTACCAGCGCCGCACCCGAAATCGATCGGCTGCTATACGAATCTCGGAAAACGCCTTTTACGGCTCGCATCACCGAGGTCAAGCTACCCAATCCAGGCAAGCTCAAGGTGCCGACTTACGACGGGACAGCCGATCCCAAAGCGCACCTGCAAGCCTTTCAGATTACCATGGGACGAGCCAAGCTCAAGAATCACGAAAAGGATGCGGGTTACTGCCGTCATTTCGTCAAAAACCTAGAAGGAGCGGCGCTCGAGTGGTTCAACAAACTTAGGCTAAACTCAATCGGGATAAGCGACAAAGCCGCCATCGACGTGCTTAGAAAATCGCTCTGGTTTAAGTCAAAATTTCGAAAGTGGATAACTCTCGCAAAACCGTTGACGATTCACGACGTGCTCCACAAAGCTACCGATTACATAACCATCGAAGAGGAGACTAGAATCCTATCTGAAAAGCATAAACCGACGAAAGCGTCTGCAAAGGACATCGCGTCCGAGCAGAAGCTGAAGAAGAAAAACTCTCGTAACGATAAATTCGTCCATCACGAGGGGCATGATCTCCAAGGGGCTCACAATTAGCCCATCAAATCCGATCGGAACAAGGGTGAACTACGGGGAACATGTGGTCAAGGAATCCGAATTACGACGAGAATTCCTTCTGTGATCTCCACCAAAACCGTGGGCACTCTACCGTGAACTGCAAAGTTCTCAGCGCTAGACTTGCCGCAAAATTGATCGCGGGAGAACTCTCCAAGATATCCAGCATCAAGGATCTCATCCGCGAGTCAGATCACCCTCCGAAAAACGACAGGAACTCGCGAGCGGAAACTCTGCCTCAAGGAAACCAGTCGGGCGAAAAACGCGGACGAAGAGAAGATAAGAAAGGTAACGATGCTTAATCACCGAAATATCAATATGATCATCGGCGAATCGCAGTATTACAGCGACACCATCTCATCTATTAAGTCCTACCCATGAAAAGCCGAAACTGGCTCAAGTTGGAAGGTACCATCGGATAACACCCCAAAAGGGGTGATCTCTTTCGTTGATGCAGAAACCGGCGGAATCGATCAACCACACGCTGATCCTCTCGTCATTGACTTAGTCATAAGCGCCCTAGAAGTCGCTCGCATCCTGGTCGATACTGGAAGCACCGTCAACGTAATCTTCCGCAACACGTTGGTGCGCATGGGAATCGATTTATCGGAGGTCGAGCCGATACCAAAGCCGTTGACTAGTTTCTCCGGCGAAAAATTTATGACCCTAGGATCAATCCGGCTACCGGTCGCAGCCAAAGAAGTGAAGAAAATCGTCAACTTTGCAGTCGTCAATTCCCCGGCCATCTACAACGTGATCATAGGCACGCCTTGGATAAACTTCATGAAGGCATTTCTGTCGACTTATCACTTAGGCATCAAGTTTCCGACCCCTACGGGAGTCGTGGAAATTTGGGGATGCCAGAGACAATCGTGATCTTGCTTTTTAGCCGAACATAAGCTAAGGCGATTGGTGGTCACGATCGTAAAAACGAAACGGGCGAAGTTCACACCACCGCCCGCGGAGAACGACTCGAAACCAGCAACAGTCGAGAAGCAACAAGCTTCCGCATCCATCGCTTCTACCCAACCGGAGGAGACAAACCCGGACCAAGATGTCGATCCAGCGACTAAAGTGATCGATGACTCTGGGACAGCCGAGTAAGCATACGCACATCAACAATCAGAACTACGAGATGGCTTGATTTCCGAAAGGAATACGTAGACAGCTCGCCTAAAGACAAGTTCAGCTATCCCCCTTTCTAAAACGGGGGGGGGGGGGAGAGTGGGTGCGTATACGAGTATTCGTATACTCCCAAATTTTAAAACATTCGCTTTGTAATTGAAATTTTCGAAACATTTTAATAAAGACAAAGTTAAAATATTATAGATCTCTCTACTATAAAAAAACATAAAAACAAACTACAAACATATGGAAACTACTTCCGCAGTAACAACTACTTAATCGTTTCAACAAAAAACTTATACACCAAATATTTTTCAAAAAGAACCGGCGAGACGTCGCCTAAAGTTTTAAGAAAAATATTTCGCAAAAAAGTCCGTCCGCGACTATAAAATCACAAATGCTCGGCGACTGGCCCCGTCGAGCACGCTAGCCGTCCAAAACAAACACACTGGCCCACTGGTCCGCATACATCTGACTAGGATAAAATAGCGCGCTATAACAGAAATCCAAATTTTTGGTCAGCACTTCCGGGCAACATAGAAATTGTTCCCGGTGAGATGCTCGGTTCCAACCAGACGAATCGTATAAGCCGAGAACCTATCACGGATTCAAATCGGTATGGAATCAGGTTAAAATCGCAATAGGCAAAACGAAAGCCGACTAGTCATCGCATAGCCTCAATCCGAGAGTAAACCTAGGTCTTGCCCTAAACCCAGCACGCTGGTCTCTAACGTCTCAAGGCATGAATCGAGATCCTAAAGGCATGTCTCTTCGCCAACATCTAAACACTCGCGAAAATCGAAACACTCCGAGTAAACGAACCAGATGATCTACACCAAGAATTAGATACGAGACGACAACTCGTATTCTTCCCTCTACGTCTAAAACAAAATACAGATTTCAAACTTAGAAAATATTCTTAATACTACTCGTTCAAATACACGCCGCCCAGCGGCAGGGATTCAAGGCCACTAACGGCCAGTCCCGAAAAACGCTACAGCAATATCATAAAACAAGAACATCATCCATCAAAGTTATAATATTCAGACGCCGAGCTTTGGCCGACGTCAGTATCAGTCCACGGCTGATCGACTTCTCCCCCCGCATCTGGGATCTCAGACGCGATTTCAACCGAATCCGGCGACACGACAATAAGGTTCCACTGATCCCACATCTGCGCCTCAGGGTTGAGAAATTCAGATTTCTTCCTCTCTCGTTTAGCCAAGCGCGCCTTCTGTTTGGCAGACTCCGTTTCATACGAGTAGTCCGGACGCTGAGTGAGATGAAAACCGCCAACTACTCCCCGGCATTCGCAAAAATCGCCATTGGCCCGTTGCGCGTCTTCAAACTCCGCATAAAGAGGCACAAACCGTTCACGACGAACCATCACATCCGCAGCAACTTCTCTCTTGCCTGCTCTACGGACACGACGAACTCTCGCGTCAGAAAGCCCAAGAACGCGAAGAGAATCAGCCTCCCTCCTAGCTAAGTCCTGGACGCGAGAGAGATTGGCACCAACCTCTTCCTTAAGACGAGCGGCCTCCATCTCCGCCGCCTTTGTCCTAGATTCAGCCTTATCTCTGCACGACTGGCGTTCACGGTCTCATTCATAAAGCGAAGATCCTGCGAAACAAGGAGAGTCTTTTGTCAAAAAAATGAATCTCGTCACACGTAAAACAAATACGAAAATTGGCAAAAAGCAGACCCTGTTGAAAAGTCTTGACGCCTTCGCAAACGGCGTGTCGGCTGACGACGTCTCGGCCAGATCAAACTCAGACGAGGGAGCCGAGAAGTCGATGAAATCTTCAATGTTAAGGTCTTCGTCAAGCCACTGGTCTTGACCAATTGGAACATCTTTCTTCTGCGGAGATCTAGATCTCTCCCTCTCTACCGCATCGTCGTCTGCCTCAATCTCGACACGATAATCCTGAGAAAAACGAGAAGAGTAATAAGCAACGGCGCGATGAACTCTCTTCGGAGAAAAGAATCCCCAATGAAGAGGACCGCCGCGAAGAAGGCTCATAACCAACCCGAGGTCCTCGAGTAACGGCACAAGAGGGGCATACACTATAAAACGCAAATCAAACACAAGGATAAAAGTGTGGCAACAACAAAAAAACATATATATTATGCGATTAATATACCTCTTGTTGCCCATCTGGTCCTAAACGAAGAAATGCAGCTCTCTTCCACCGATCCGCTATCAATCTTAACATAGAAGAACCAATCTTTCCACTCGTGTCGATTCGAGGCAAGTCCATCGATAACCGACATTTTCTTCCGAGGGGATACGTAGAAACCACCCCCTTTCTCCCGCTTGAGAAGCAACATAGCCACAAGATAGTCCGTGCTGAGAGACATTCCGCGTTCGTAACCCAGCACCAAAATCCCGACAATGTGCTGTAACGCGGCGAGATAAAGCTGGCTGATCGACAGTTTAAACCGATCCAAGAGCCCGATGATGGCTTGCGGAATTGGGAACCACAGTTGGCATTTGAGCAGGAATGCTTCGTAACATGTAAAGTAGCCCGGGGGCGGGTTTGCGGTGTCTTGACCCCATCCGGGAAGGCGAAATTCCAACGAATCCGGGATTGCACGAGAATTCCTCAAATCCCCGAGGGAACGAGCAGTGCACGCGCTCGGACCGTCCTTGTTCCTCCGAAGCTTATCCGTCTTTGGAACCCAAAATTTAGGTTAAGGGACGTCGGCAACACCCCAAGCTGACCAATATTTTGCGGTTTCTTTCTCACTCACGGAAAATTGCAGGAAAATTGGTTTAGGGAGGGCGCAGCCACCGGAAGTTTCAAGGTCACTCGGATCAAAAATTGATGCGTGAGCGTGTTCGGAAGCTTTCCATTCGAAAGACATGTTGAGCAATCAAAATAGGAAGAGATTCAAAGGGAAAAGAAGAGAGAAAACTTCTTGAATTTTAGATAAATTATGGAATGAAGTGAGTAAAGAATTTGAAAACTCACTCCATGTACTTATAAGAGAAAGTTTTACTATTCACCTTTGGACTTTTGGCCATTACAGTTCCGCCTAATTCTACCAAACTTGCCTAACAAGTTCAAACTGCTCGCAAGAACTCCACGATTCTTACGAGCTGGGGGGCTAACAGTTATGGTCAAAATCGGTACGACGGAATTATGACCAAAACTTTCCGCAAAATAAAAAATACGTTTTCTAAAACTCGAGAAGTTGTTTTATAAAATTCTAAAGACTTTTCGAAACAAAAGAAATCCGCGGAAAACTTGGAAATCGTCATCTCGAAAGGACGAACGAAGCAATTGCCGATTGAACGATTTCCCAAGATAAGCAAAAAATTGCATCCGCCGTAAACCGCGAGCAGGTTCGATCAAACCGATTCAACATACGACGAGCCGAACCAGCCACTTCAGCTCGCCGTACGGCGAGCTGAACCGTTCACGGTTCGGTTCGTCATACTTCGAGCTGACCATCTCGAGCCTTGATCTCCCACGTCCTCGACTCAAGGCATGTGTCCTTCAGATCGATCATGCTCTGAACCATGGTTGGAACGTCTCTCATTTGGTCTCCATCCATCTTACCGTTCAAGTTTTACGACAAAAATCGTAAAACTCTTCTTTTCTCGCAAAGTTCGGGAAGGTCGTATAAAACAGCAATGATTAAACAGAACATCGTACATTTTCAAACTATACGATCAACTCGAGAAATCTTATAAAAGCGGCATCATATCAGGAAACGATATCATTTAAAATCGTGAAACGGTTTTTATCGCAAAATGGCTCGGATAGCCCAAAAGCGCGATAAAAACCAACTTGCGACTTTAAACAAAATCCAGCCCAAAGATACGATGACGGTTTTAGGATTTACTCGCAGAAGGAAGATAAATGTCAAGTTTGAAGATAAATGTCAAGTTTTAAGATAAATAGAAGATTTCCGCATAGAAAAAGGAAAAATCGAGATAAGTGGAAGATTCTCGATAAACTCGAATCTGGGCGAAAAGGAAGGACCAAACTGCCTAGGAAGTAAGTATATAAGCAAAAGGCAGAAGACATAAGCAGAGAGAGATTTTCGAGAGCTTTCACCACCAGAAACTTAGCACTTAGGGTTTTTTTCCGTTTTTGATATCGAGATTCGCCTCAACTAGGGTTTTAGTCTTAGACTGCTAGGATTAGGATCTCGCCGATGGCTCACGTGGCAAAGGCTCATTTTGGCTGTACTGTTCTTGCGCAGATTCGGAATAAGGCTCTTTTCGTTCTCAATCTCATTTTTCTTTACATCTCTTTAGCTAATTCATATTAATTGTGTTCTTGATTGTTCTTGTGTGGTTCCGCAGATAGCCGGGCCTTCTGGGAAATTAGGGTTTACTCTAAGTTCTCATATTTACGTAATCTTGACAGTAGGTGAATTTTGGTTCCCACAATCCGGCAAGCCAATCGTAGTCAATATGTATGAGGCTACTCCACAAAAGTAGTAATAGATGCTGATACTTAGAGGTCGGTTAATAGCTCTTACCACAATCTAAGCAGCCTCAGAAGCTCGAATGAGCGTTAGCTTAGCAACCTCCATATCAAAACCGAGGAAGGAAGCTGTGTCAGTGGCGTCTGAGACAGAAAGTATCACCCAGTACCTTATGGAAATAAAAAAAAAATATTGTTGTCTCTCGTCGGATGACGTTGTAAAGAAGGAGTAAAAACTTGTTACCTGAGTTCCACGACAGCATTACTTGCATTGCAATGTACACATGTGAAAGTATTTTCCTCTCGGATTAGTTTATTTCAACAAAGGGAGCAGCCGATATAACACCAGCCCTCATCTTTCTGAATCTCTGTCACTTTGGCCATACAAAAGAATTCAATGATCTGCTAAATTGAGAAAATAAAAGAAAATATGAATATACTTTTAGAGGGTCTGTACCGAGAGCAAAGGTTTTAGAAGATTTCTAAATTCTTACATGAGGCTCAGCAGTGATAACAAACTGATTAAGTTCAGCAACGGTAAAAGGTTCAATTTTCTGTGAGTGAACCACCTTTAATAAAGACCCAGACTGGTCTGACACATAACCTGATAGTCTGCAAGGAGATACGGACGAGAAGGTAATTGTTTAAATAGAATACAAACGCCAATGTTATCAATGTAGGAGACGTTTAAAATGAAAACTAATTATCAACATTTAAAATATATTTAAAAGGCCAACACATAACCAATTAGAATAAGAAAACTCGCCTGTCAAATACCTCTTTTCCTGCAGCTGTCTTAGAGTCGAAGTAAAAATGAGTGGCAGAAGTCCCATTCAAGTATAAATTTCCTGTCAAAACAAACGATTTTTTAAAAGAAAACATCAGACTAAAACCATACGTCGTTTTCCAATGCAATTTCAGGGAGAAGTACCAAAAATAGCTCACCACCAACAATCTTTGGACTGACGCTCGTGACAAGAACAACTCTCAGCTCTCTCCCGTAACTGTCAAATCGGTTATGGAATGCAAGAGCCTGGGAGTCAAACATACTCACACACACGTTCATGTCTCTGCAGAAAAGGATTTGCCTTATTCAATCCTTTGATATGATTGAGTATATATTGTAACCAATTAAGTGTAGACAAACCAAAAAATTATTCAGAAGATCAATAAATTATTCGATGATCCGATAAAGGAAAGGAAACAATTTAAAAAGGAACGTATATTGCAGAATTAAAATCAGCCTCGACTGTTTCAAAAATAGAAATAAAAACTTCTTATATAATTGACAGAAAATGAACATATACCTTCAATTAAGAAAAAAAATATTTCCAGGATAAACTTAAAGGAAACGATATAAGAAGGTATGTTTATTGGAGAGGAAAAAACAAACTTTTCCAGATCTAGAAAAAACAAAAATAAATTCAGCAGAATTATGAAGAGGCTTAACCAGAATTATATGTTCTTACATTCTCATCAATCATCAACATATCAAGACTCATCAATTCACCACATCTGCTGCTGTTCATGTTAGTGTTTCTCGCCTCCCAAAACTGGAGTAGTCGGACCTCTGCCGTGTGAGAGCAACGCCCGGCCTTCAGATTAGCGAGGAGAGTGTAGGAGTTCGCCATAGCAGAAATCGTGTAAGTTTTTCTTCGATATCGTTTGAGCTGCGTTGGAAATCATTGGAGGCACAAGTATTTATAATCCAACTTTGGACGGTTTGTGTGGGAGTTGAAAAGGTCGACAAAATTATTTTCATTGTGATAAAGATGAAATGCTCAGATTTAATAAGTTATTAATTGAAGGAAGAGGCGTTACGGTGTGTAGAGAGCTATTCTGTGGCGACTTACCAGAGGCTTGCCTTCTGGAACGTGATGGAAAGGGGAGGTATGAATGAACGAAAAAATAAATGGGCCTTTCAATAACATAATAAATCTGATCAGCCCACCAAAGTATTTTGTTTAAGCAAACCGATCCAATAAACTTACTACAAACCGAGACGCAAGGACTTAATTTTTCCGGCTCGATTTTTCCGAGTAACTGCTGATGTGTCTTTTTTTACCCCATGGTCTCTGCTGATGTGGCAGCATGAGAAGGGAGAAAAACCAGTTTTATTGTATAAGATATATACTTAAACTTTATGGGTTTAATTAGTTGACTTCTTCTTTTATAGGCAATTTTGTATATTGTTATATTTATAATCACATGTAGATATGTTTTAATTTAATTTATAAACTTAGGTTTTTATCTTGTAATAATAATCTAGAAATGGTCCAACATAGACTTTTGTATAGTAGATTTTTATCGTGACTCTATTTTAATAGAGTAGACTAGGATCGGACCTGTGCCTTTCGCAGGGTGAAAATTAAATAAAATACTAAAAAATTTAGCATATTCCTATTGATATACAATAAACTAGGATAAGACATGCGCCTTGTGCAGGGTGAATATATGTAATTAAAATATAAAATTTTAGTATTGACAAATTTAAAATTTACATATGATTGTTTTTGTATGTATTTGAAATTTAAGAATTTTGAAATTTTTATATAATTATCTATACGTAGAATCAGAAATAATTTTAATTAGAAATGTATATCAAATCTTAGAATTTAATGGATTTGTTTTCATATATTTTTTCACTTTTTAGTGTTCGAGTGATGGAAAATAAATGGAGTGTTACTGGGCTTGATTGGTAGAGTATTAGCAAGTTCCCTAATGTTTTTTTAAGAAGCAATTAGTAAAATATTTGCATTTAAAATATATAAAGTTTCAAAACTAATTTAATATAATTTATTTATCTGTCTAATAATATTAGAAAATTACATTTTTTACAAATTATTATTTTTAAAAATAATTTATAAAAAATTATGTTAAATTTTAAAATATTTTTTAAAAAAAATACTTTAAGTTTTTCAAATACAAAGAAATAATTTAAAATTAAGTATGGTCATGATTTAACATAACCATAATGATTTAAAAAAATTAAAAAATTAAAAATTAAATCAGTTTTATATCATGATTTAACAATTTAAAAATTAATTATGGTTATGAGAAGTTTGCGTTCACGTGTCAGTCCTATTTATCTTCCATTTTTCTCTTGCTATGTTTTTTTATATTTTGGTTATTACTCGATATAAATATTTATTTTGAATTTTATTCTCATTTCGTTTGTTTTAGAAAATACATAAGATTTAAAATAATTAAAGAGATACATACTTAGGTTAAGATCTGTACTTTATGCACAATAAGTATTTTATATTTTTCTGCATATTATAAATAATAAAATAATAAATATATATGAAATAACTAAGAAATCAGTTACTATTATGTAATAAATTGGCGTATGCATATAAATTTAACTATTACTCTTGTTTATTCACAATTAGGGTAAATAAATCAAAATAATCAATCTTATATATTGTATATGATATATAATTAAATTTAAATGATATAAACCTAGTAATATAACACACTTTTAATATGGATATTAATTAAATGCGGTTTCTACTCATATGATTTTATGATTATTTGCATATTTGTGTAACAAAACTTTACACCAACGATTTTTTTTTAATGTGAGATGTTTAGAAGTTTCAATAATTTATAATCATTTAAAAAAACAATGAAATATTTCAAAATTAAAATATTAACTTTTCAATATATGTTCAAGGCAAATATCAAAATATAAGTATATATTTTCATACGATGTATAGTTTAATTAAAATGATATTAAATATATATATAAAATAAAATTATTTCTTCATATGGTCTTATAATCATTATATTTTAGTATAGAAAAAAAATTAAAACCTTGATCTTAAAAGTTTATGTGGGACTTTTAATAGTTTTAGTAATTTATACTCATTTTGAAAAATTCGAAATACAACATACACAAAAAAATCTAGTTTTTTATTATATAATTAATGTAATTGTGTAATTTATTTTAATAATAAAGAAATAAACAAAATGAAAAAAAATATACAGATTTTTATCAAATCTTTATTGTTTAAAATCATTAATTGTCATATATATATTTTGATCACATTAGGTAATTCCGTAGGTTTTATTTAAGGAAAGCATGTGAAACAATAAATATTTGATATATGCAACCAACTATAGCCTACGGAATATTATATTGCTAGAGAATATAATTTTTAAACTATACATTATATCATATGCTCTAGAATCCTTGAGATTTGAAATAAAAGCCAAAGAGCTATGCCACGTAGGATTGGAGTTATTTTTAATTCTTACAAACTTAAGGTACAACTTTATAAATGATTCTCAAATAATATATAGGGGATGTTATACATGGAATATATCAGTACCCCAATAAACTGGTCTTTATATAGACATAAATATACAAAAAAATAGATTAGGTTACAAACTTAGGGGACGATTGGTTGGATTATAACTGTAAAAAAATTACTATAGAAATTAGTCTGTAGAAATTTTGGATGTAGCTGTATCTAATGTAACTTTAGAAATTAAATGAGAAAAAATGAAAAAAAGAAAGATATTCATACAGCAATCCTACAGCAGTATTTTTTTGCTTTAGACAATAAGGCTCCTACAACCATTTTTTTAAATTTTTGACTTTAGCTTTAAAAACTAGTTAAAGCATGATTGGTAATTTATATGGTTGTAAATATAAAATAAAGCTAAAGTCACTAGTTAAAGTCCAACCAATCATCCCCTTAATATCTTGTAGGTTTCTATAAAACCAATCATAATGATCTAATTTATACTCGCAGAGTAATTATAGGAAACAGAAAGATTAATTTTAGGAAACAGAAATAAAACAAACTTTTGTAGAAAACACAGTTAATTACATTCTATACGTGAATACAAAATTATTATTTCGTCTCTCACTATCTGAATTACATATCTCTAACGTGGAATAAATGCATTATTAAGCTGATGATGTATACAACTCCATGGTTGCCTAAAGATAATATACAGGTTCAAGCAAAATCAATTCAACATGCCTTATTTGCATAACAAACCACGACTCTGTCTAATAGTTTTGCTTTAATAATTAAAAAAAAAAGCATGTTTGTTAAGCAAAAATTTACAAAAGTTAGCCATTGGAACTAAATTGGTTTTCTTTAACATCGAAAATGTGTTTTCAATGTAATTTGCATAAGGGGCGGTTTTATTTTGATAAATGTTTTTTGGGGAAATTGTTTTTTAGACCAAATAGGTTTGGACATTGTCCCTCTAGTCTAAATTATATTTTTTTACCAATTTTGATTCTAATGCCCTTTACTTATTTCCGAAATTATTAAAAATAGATTTATGAAGCAACTTTTTAAAAAAAAAAATAGTACATAATGATGAAACCCCTATATCTATATAGTGATATTTTTTTCCTGTTTTAAAAAGGTGTAAATACTAATTTCATATATTATTCTACCGAAATTAGAATCTGTATACTACGGATTAGAATACGGAATCCACTTTTTCACTATTTTTACGAACTGCAGAATATGTTTTCTACGGAGATATCACGAATCTAAAATAGTTTGGAATACACATTCCACGCTTATCATAGAGTTCTAATAAAAGTAGAAATTGAAATCTAAACTTTTACTTAAATCTAAAACCAGTAGAAATCAAAATCTACATTCTCACAATGTTCTAATACATGTAGAAACTGATTTCATATCTTTTTACACAGTTCTACCTTTAGTAGAATCTGAATTCTACGGATAAATATTATTAGATCCGCAAATATAGCAAGAATATATTAGGAAATATTTGTTTCCATATTTAAAATTCAATTTTCTTTAAAAACAAAAATTCAAAGGCACATTTAGTAGTAAAATATGAATTAATTTGGATGAGTTTAATTATATAGTAGAAGACTGTATTTAATTTAAAAACTTACAAAAAATGTTGGATACATAGGAATAATTAAATTTGTTCTACCAAGATACAATGTTATTAACCAAAAAGTCATCAATTACTCAGCATTTTAGTTATTCCTTGTTTGTGATATAAAAATTGCCGATCAGTAAGATAGAAATCACATAGTTTACATGAATTTGTTTAAAACTTGATACACACATATACAAATATGTACTCAAGGCAGAGATGGAGAGAGAGAAGGCTTAGTGACCTTAAGCTCACCACAGTCACTAATGAAAACAGTCTTGAGAGGTATGTTCCACAATGATCTTGCGTTCTGAGATCTTTCATCTCCCAGAAACTCTGCAAAATCGTTGAACTGTCGAATATTCTCTGACGGCTTAAACGGTGGCACTGCAGCTATACTCGTCACCACATCTAACCCTGTACAGAGATTTTTATTTCTTGAAATTAAATTCAACATTAATATAATGTTAAATAAAGTTACCTTCAAGCACAGTTCCAAAGACAATGTTGCCACCATCAAGCTGCGGACAAGGACCAGGTCCTGTAGTGATCAAGAACTCGACAATCCTGTACTCATGATCGAGTCTGGTTTCATCATCATCGTCGTTTTCAGATAAGCAGAGAGAGACTAGTCCAGGACGAGCATGAGGGATAAGGAAAGACTTGGAATTAACAACATCGGTGTTTCGAGGCAAATTCTTCAGGAGAGGACCAACCTCCGTCGTGTCTCGCTGTAGTCTCTGTCTTCCGGCGAGGAAAAACTGGCCGGGGAAGATTTTGTGGATGGGAGTGTTTTTGTAAGAGGTAGAAGGGGAAGTGCACATGAGTTTGAAAGTGGAGACAGTGAGGGGAACATGACGGCCGTATAGTCCGAGAACGACGCGGCCACTAGGAATGGCGTCGGAGGAGCAAGGTGTGGTGGAGGAGAGTGTGGCGGAGGGATCGGAGCGGAAGTAAGTGGGACATAGGGAGAAATCGAGGAAGACACGATCGGTGATTGTTACGTCTGGGGAAGGAATCTGAGGGGAAGGGGATACGGTGGCGATTGTGGTGAAGAGGAGGAGGTTACGACGGGTAACCCTTTTAAAATTATATTATATTTAATTATTAAAAAAACAATTTGTTATAATTATAATTAACCTAATTACGAATTAATAATTAAAACAATATAATTTAAGGGTAGTATTGTCATTTAGAAAATATTTAGCCTAATGGGACAATAAGTGAATGAATTTAACCTAAGGGGACAATGTCCAAACCTATTTGGCTTAAAAAACTATTTTCTCATGTTTTTTTGGTAAAAGAGGGGTAGATGAAGCCATTATTCGAGGATGGGATTCCGAGAATATTAATTCAAATCTCAGTGTTCTTGAGCGTATTGCTCGATCTCGGTCGGAATTGTCCAAGCTTAAAAAACAAACGATTGGAATTCTAAAACAAGAATAGATCGACTGCAAATTGATTTGGATAAGGAGATTTCCAAACAATTCCCTATTTATGGTTTATTAAGGCGGTTAAGATTGGAGTTGGCAGCGGCATATAGGGAAGAGGAATTTTTTTGGAGGCAAAAAAGTAGAGAAGAATGGTTACGGGAAGGAGATAGAAATACAATGTATTCCATAATGTGGTTAAAGGGAAGAAAATTAGAAATAAAATTTTGATGCTTAAGGATATATTTGGTAATGAAAATTACTTTGAAGGGTCTAAAGAACATATTGCTACTGAATATTTCAGAGATTTGTTTACCAGTTCAAAACCAAGTGATCTAGAAACTTTGTTTGAAGATTTTGAAGGTAAGGTTACTCCCGAGATGAATACATTATTAACCCGGGAGGTCTTTTCTGATGAAATCAAAAAGGCAACCTTTGGTATTAAGAGTAGTAGTGCCCCCGGGTGAAGATGGACTTACCGGGTTTTTTTACCAAAAATACTGGCACATTGTGGGGCCGAAAATTATTGAAGATGTCCAAGGCTTTTTTAAAACAGCCATCATTCCTCCCGGATGGAACCATACACAGCTATTTCTACTACCAAAAATTTTACACCCTACGGAGATGAAGGATATGCGGCCCATTAGTCTCTGTAGTGTCCAATATAAAAAAATTTCTCGTATTCTATGTGAACGTTTGAAGGTCATTATGCCAAACATAATATCAGAAACACAAGGGGCCTTTGTTGAAGTCATAATAATTACGGACAACATCATTATAGCACATGAACTAGTACATGGGTTACGAACAAATGATAAGATTTGTAAAGAGAGTATGGCTATAAAGACAGATATGTCTAAAGCCTATGATCGGGTTGAATGGAACTTCCTTGAGTATCTATTAGAGAGAATGGGATTTGATTGAAAATGGGTTGTATGGATAATGTCATGCATTACGACTGTCACTTTCTCGGTATTACTTAATGGACGATCCCATGGTTTTATTAAACCGGAAAGAGGAATACGTCAAGAAGATCCTTTATCCCCTTTTCTTTTCATTTTATGTGCAGAAGCCTTAGTCCATGTTTTGAACAGAGCTGAATCATTAGGGAAATTACATGGTATAAAATTGGCTGCCGGTAGTCCTTCTGTTCACCATTTGTTATATGCTGATGATAGCTTATTGTTGTGTGAAGCTTCTATCAGGGATAGTGAGGAAATTATGAAAGGTCTGAAACTTTATAGGGATGCGTCTGGGCAAATGATTAATCCTTTAAAATCATCCATCATTTTTGGAAAAGAAATAACAGATGAAACCAAACAAGTGATAAAAGGAGTCTTGGGTATAGAGAAGGAAGGAGGTGAAGGTTCATATCTTGGACTCCCTGAATGTTTGCAAGGATCCAAAAAAGACCTTTTAAATTTTATCAAAGAGAAATTAGAAGGCCGGCTACAGGGTTGGTATTCCAAAACTTTGTCAATGGGGGCCAAGGAAGTTTTGATAAAATCGGTTGCATTAGCGCTCCCAATATATGCAATGTCAGTTTTCAAGTTACCAAAAAGTCTTTGTGAACGAATTACAAGAGCGATTATAGAATTTTCGTGGAGTAGTGGGGATAAAAAAAGAGAGATTCCTTGGGTTTCTTTGGAAAAGTTATGCAAACCAAAAGAGCAGGGTGGTCTTGGTTTTCATGATATTGGTCGTTTCAATCAAGCCTTGCTCGGAAAGCAAGCTTGGCGAATTTGGAATAATCCGGAATCTCTGGTTTCTCGAATTCTTAAAGGAAAATATTTCAAAAATAGATTTTTTTTGGACTGTGGTATGGGGACACATCCGTCATTTGCATGGCGGAGTATCATGCACGGTCGAGAAAAGGGCATGGTTCGTCATATTGGTAATGGGGCTGATACTAACGTTTGAGCTGAAAATTGGATTATTGATACTATTCCTCGGCCCCCAATGTATCGAGAAAACAGTCACATTAATTTAACATTAAAAGTCTCTGATTTATTTCTCCAGGGGTCCAATCAATGGGATGTTAATTTGCTAAATCAAACTTTTACGTCACAAGATGTTCAGAGGATTCTAAGACCAGCAGTGGCTTTTCTTGATTCGTTTAGATGGGGTTTCACTTCAAATGGACAATATTCGACTTGGAGTGTATATAAATTTTTAGAATCTGTGATAGATTATGATCAGCCTCCGGAGCACTCTCTTACTCCTATTGAAAAACAGTTGTGGAAGACCAAAGCACCACCTAAGATTAAACATTTCATGTGGCGTGCTTAATCTGGCGCGTTGGCTGTTAAACAACGTCTTTCCCCTCGCGGTATTCCAATAAACACCACATGTTCTTTCTATGGCAACGGGGTTGAAAGTATCTGTCATGTTCTTTTTACTTGTGTTAAAGCACGAGCCACATGAGAGCAATCGAATTTCCAAGTACCTTCAGGAGGTTTCTCTCGGAATTCAACATTTTTAAATTTTGTCCATTTGATCAAGATCGCTAAGAACTCCATCACAGATATTCATACCCGAAATACCTTTCCCTGGTTGTTATGGGAAATTTGGAAAGCTTGAAATGCCTTCACTTTTGAAACCAAGGTTATTGAGGCTACGGAGGTAGCCAGGAAAGCCTACGAAGCAGAATCATCATGGTTTGATACCTTCACAGTGAAGATGGAGGGGGTTACCAATACCAATACGGAAATGGTGCGATGGAAACCGCCGGCCAATGGTTTTCTAAAATGTAATATTGGATCATCATGGACGAAACTCGATCAACCTAGTGGTGCTTCGTGGGTTTTATGTAATGGAAATGGGGTCACAATCATGCATAGCTGTCGGGCATACTCCTATATGCGTACAAAAACTAAAGCGGATTTATGGGCTCTTTTCTGGGCGGTCGAGTGTTTACATAATTTACACTTCTCAAATATAATTTTTGAGACATCGTCCGACAACCTACATGACGCGTTTACAAAGCATGATGACAACCAAAATCCCGCATTCAGCCATATCCGCCACAATATCACTTTCCTTCTGGCAAGGATAGACACTTGGAGTCTAGAACACGTCCTCTCTAAACAAAATGAAGTGGCAGCGGCAATTACTTTAACTGTCACTCGTGATCAGCGCCAGCAGTCCTACATCGCCAGATATGCTCCGGTGTGGCTTCATCACCTTCTCGCTTTGGAGGCTAACCAATAAGGGGTTTGTTTTGGTGAGCTACTATCCATTTTTAATGATGCCTAATGACATCCCATTTTCTATTTTCTTTTGTACCGGTTTCTTCCAAGATTGTACTATTAAACTGCCAGTATTATAAAAAAAATCACATTCTATTATTTGTTGTAATAATCAAAAAGCATGTATGTTAATTAACAATTTACAAAAGTTGGCCAACTTTACAATAGTGGTTTTACAATAATATGTTTTGATCAGAAAATTTTATTTAAACTTAGTATATAATGTTTAAACAGTTCAATATAAAATACTGAAGCATACATATACAAAACTTAGACAAATGAGGATCCGTAACCCCTTATGTAACGTGTATACATCGGAGCAAAATTCTAACTTTCCATAGCTCTCATGCTCAACATTTGTTTTATGCAGGTACTTCTAAGCAGTCCACCATACGTCGGTTTCAATTATGCTAGATACACTTTCTCCAAAATGATATAAAACTTAATGCACTTGACAATAGACATACCAATGGTAGTGATCGTAATAAATCTAGTATTTTAAGGATATTTCTAATAGATGGTTGAGGATGCTTGACAATGCGACACATAAGCAAAATCACATAAATGTAAATAATTTACCTTTTAAATGTTATTTTTTTATTCTGCTTCTCCTTTAATAATAAAGGATGTCAAATAAAGGGATGTCAAATGATCTAGGACTACTGGGTAAATATAAATTAGGATAGGAAATACAAACGTGACCATCAGTTTTTATTCCAAGACTAAAGGCTGAAAGAGAAATAAAGCCCAAATATAAACTAAAAGAGAATAAAGCCCAAGCCCACTGTCAGAATTGATGGAGTGGGGGTGGTAAATTCGTAATTATAACGGGTCCGGGTACTCCAACTTGGAAATCGGATCCTTCCTTTTCCCTTAGAGTCTCCGGGTCTCTCACTAGTTAGTTATGTGAGAAGAGAGAAGAAGGTGATCGGATCTGAAACTGAGGAAGATCGGAGATGACAGAAGCGAGCCTGGATCTCCAGGAATCTGGCTGGGAGGAGCTCCGGAGAGAAGCTCGTAAAATCGAAGGCGATCTCGACGTCAAGCTCTCCTCTTACGCTAAGCTCGGCGCCAGATTCAATCAAGGCGGTACGTTATATGATCTCTTCACTGATTCACAATGCTTGCTGTGTGATTTTAGAGAACGGATCATAATAGTATCCAAGTGTTTAGGTTTCAGCACTTTCAAGAATCAGATTATGATATTTCTAGTTGTAATGTTGTGTGTGTTAGGGTATGGTGGTGTTGAGGCTGGGTCACCTGGAGGATCATGGAAGTCAATGGAGATTGAGATTCAAGCTTCGCTAGAGAAGTTGTTGGACATTAATGATTCCATGAGTAGATGTGCTGCCTCTGCTGCACCTACTACCTCTGTCACTCAAAAGCTTGCAAGGCACAGAGATATTCTTCATGAATACACTCAGGTTTTTTCCAATCATTTTAATCTCAATGGAACTTGTTCTACGTTGTACACTAGTGTGGGTTTCGTAGTGATACTGATGCAGTAATATGAAGTTATGTGTGTACATTTGATGATTCCAATCTCAATGCCACTTGGAGTATATTGCAAAATTGATGCATTAAGTGCCACATAGGGAAACATGATAATGTAACCCATTGGTTTGGTATCTTGTGCATCCCTGATTAAGCATTAAGATGCGTAATTGCTGTCCCATTTTTTTGGTGAAAGAAATAACCTTTTGCACTAGTGTGGCTTTTTGTTTAGTCATACTTTGCGTGCGTCTGTTGTAATATGAAGTTATGCGTGGTATACGACCTATCTTCTCGCCTGTAATGTATTTCCTAATGTAAAATTATAGGAATTTCGAAGGATAAAAGGAAACATAAACTCGATGAGAGAACATGCTGAGCTCTTGAGTTCTGTCAGGGATGACATAAGTGAATATAAGGTATAAGGATCCTCCTAGTTTAGAGAATGAATCTTCTTAAGATAGGTGATTCACGTACTTGTAATGGTCACCTTTTGATGGGACACTTCTTCAGGCTTCTGGTAGTATGTCACCAGGTGTGCAAGTTTTAAGGGAGAGAGCTTCAATCCATGGAAGTATATCCCATGTATGATCTTTCTGCAACCATGACCTTTTTGTAATCTTAAGATGTTTTATGATGACGATATGAGAATATACTAATCGTTCTATGATCAATTTGGATGTAGATTGATGAAGTCATTGGCCAAGCTCAAGCGACAAGAGCAGTTCTTGGCTCTCAACGATCTCTGTTTTCAGATGTTCAAGGGAAAGTGAAAAACCTCGGAGACAAGTTCCCGGTGATTCGTGGCTTACTTGGTATCTCTATTCAACCTCCATATATGATGGTATTCTCAACTAATCTGATTCTTATACTTAAGCAACTTTGTCTTCTCCATTTATAGGCTCAATTCGAAGAAGACGTTCTCGGGATACACTTATCCTCTCCGCTGTCATCGCTGCTTGTACCTTGTTTATAATCATCTACTGGCTCTCGAAATAAACTGTATGTTCATACACCTAAAGCCTATTAAAACGATCCTTAGATCGGTTTTGCCAACTATTTTTTTCTTGCTCTTTGTAATTTGCTATTTGGTTGAGTTATGTGTTTGTAGGATATGATGTTAACACTCCTAATCATTAAAAAAAAGCTTAAAATTCCAAAACACATTTTTCAGAACATCAAAGATCAACATCCTTATGACATCAGTCAGGTACTTGGTTTTTGGCCCTATTACATGTACAGTGTGGTCCAATAAACACTATGCTCTGTTTTTTTGTTAGATATTTGTTAGTACCTATCCCTTGGATTTGGTCCTCTCGACCACAAAACTAGTACGAAAAAGTAACCCAATTCATAAATTGATCCGCCAGGTTATAAAATCTAAAGGGCTCTCTCTTTATTACTGAGTGGGACATTCTTCACAGATAATGATCCAGTTCTTGTATTTATTTGACTACCCATATGTCCTACATATAGTTTCAATAAGTGTTAATCAATTGGCTCATACCGGTTTAGAGATATTGTGGTGGTCCAAAGCCCTCCAATCCACTTGGCCTAGCTTTGTGCCGGGTTGATTTTTCTATGTATGCCGATTGCCGACAAAGATACAAGTATTAGGTAGATTAGACTAAGCTCGGAGGTTGTTCAAAAAAAAAAAGACTACGCTGGGATTAGGTTAGCTTTCAACCCTAAACAAATGGTCAGTATTGTAACTATGGTTGAACAATTTCAATTAAATCAATTGTAACATGCATCTCTAATCTAATCTAGTATATATGGTCTCTTGTAGAATATATAGATAGGTTAAACGAGGAAAGTAACTAGAGTTGCTCCCACACATGATTCGTTTGCTAATACTAATTACGGTTTGAGTATTGCTCTTCCGGAGGATTGTAGTTTAGCTTTTGGCTTTTTATTACACATTGGCTGGACGTATGACTAGGAATCAGAGGCTTTTTAAAAATAAAAGCTTGTTAGATTCTACGCTTCCCAATGGGAGACCGTTTCTTACGAACTTTAAGATAATAACACTCAAAAGAATCAGAAGAGGTCCTGTTTCTCTTTTTGGTTAAAAGTGAAGAAAAACAAATTATTATAATTCTGTGAAGACAGTTGATGATAATATTATTGAGTCGATAGTATGTAATACTGATAAAACTGTGACACCCGTCACTTTGAAACCAATAATAATTAACAATTTTACAATAATGAATAATATTTTTATTAAAAATACTGAAAGGTCAAAGTTTACGTCAAAAAAAAAACAAGTAATTAAAATAATTTCTGAAATATCGATTATAACATAAACGATAAAATTTTAATAGCGGGAAGGCCCATTAGCGATAAAAGCCCAAAAGTATAAACTTGTGAAATCCGGAAGATAAAAGCCCAATAACCCAATAGCACCGATCCGATTGAATTACTCCTGCTCATCGGTCTCACCTGAAAGGGGGNAAAAAAAAAACAAGTAATTAAAATAATTTCTGAAATATCGATTATAACATAAACGATAAAATTTTAATAGCGGGAAGGCCCATTAGCGATAAAAGCCCAAAAGTATAAACTTGTGAAATCCGGAAGATAAAAGCCCAATAACCCAATAGCACCGATCCGATTGAATTACTCCTGCTCATCGGTCTCACCTGAAAGGGGGAAGGAAAGGAGGGGTGAGCAACAGGGGAGTCGCTCAGTGAGGTATGGGGTGCTAAACCTCAAACCACTGACTCAGTACATAGCACTACGACTATGTAGGCCTAGCTCTAGCATGAATCAAACACGGTGATAGAACACCACACAGAACACACAATGCAAATCTAAAACAATTACTACTACACCAGCCAACTATCAGCTACCACCCATGCGCTCATAGTACATAGCTATCCTCTGCACCGCGCATCTCCTCATAGGGATATACATACCCGCTGCGTCGCTAGTACAGTCTGTCTCTGTACCCCCGCACTACCACCCGCTGCGTCGCTAGTACAAACGTCTTTGTACCCCCGCACAAAACCCGCGGCGTCGCTGGTACCTCACTGTACCCCCGCCCAATACCCGCTGCGGCGCTAGCTCAGACGTCTCTGGGCCCCCGCACAAAACCCGCGGCGTCGCTAGTCCAGACATCTCTGAACCCCCGCCCTCATCACATAGTCCCTACTATGTAACTATGTATATACATATATATTACAATGCTCAGCGTCAATCATTTCACACAATCGTTGAATCCTCTATTATCCTAGTTCCATTTTATCAATCAAAAATAAAAATAAGCAAGCAAGACTCGATTCATAGAGACGGATCACGTTTCGAAACTAGACTTATCATAATAGCAGTACTAAACTAGTTCGGGATTTAAACGGAGTAGCCCTCACCTTAGCAATGAAGAGAAGTGGTATCTATGAACTCCAGGTGCTCAAATAGACTCCAAATCTGAGATCAGGGCGAAAAATCGAGTCAGAACGGCTTTCGAACGGCTTAAAACGGGTTTCGGACGGATTAGTCAAAAAGTCAACTCGCAGGTCAAAGTCAACCCTGGTCAAACCTTATCCAAATTGAAATTGAATTAAACCATCCGGTTTTCCTTAACCGAAATCGAATTCAATTGGACCAACCGGTTCGCGCTAACCAAAACTAAATCAATTTAATTAAACGGTTTACCCTAACCGAAATCCAATTGATTTTAACCAACCGGTTTACCCTAACCAAACCGAAATCAATTGAACCGGTCAAACCAACCGTTGACCGAGTCAACCGAGTTGACTCACCGAGTCGACTCGGCCGAGTTGGCCGAGTCGCCGGCGAGTCACCGGCGGCGACGGCGGAGGACGGCGGAGGCTTACCGGAGGCGACGGCGGTCAGGCGG
>CAKOAT010047600.1:49232-69029 GCA_932364175.1 Eruca vesicaria subsp. sativa | reverse complement strand
GCTCAGCCTCTACATGCAAACACCAAACTCTCTCTTAAACTCTTTCTCTCTCTAACTCTCTTTTCTTTTTCTTTTGCATGTAGTTTCTGAGAAAACAAGGTGAGGAATTAGGCTTATATAGTCAGTACCTTGGGTATATTCGGATGGGCCTTGAGGTTGGGCCGAAATTAGTTGGGGTGTTGGGCTTGGGTCATCACAAAAACATTGATCCATCAGTACCTATATTCTTCTACAACTCACGGGTAAGGGATTAAAACGAACAAATCAAACTCATAGAACTGCTCTTCTAACATTTTTAATTGTTGTATACAAGATATGTGAGCAATTTTGGCATTATAACTTTTGATTTTACTTGTTATAATTGTTATTTTTAGATTCAACTGCAAAGGCAAAACCTTTTAGTGGTTTACATTTCACAGTGTTGAAAATCTATTGGATTTAAAAAGTATATGATTTTAATGGACTTTTTTTTTTAAACACTTGATTTTAATGGACTCACATATATTTAGACATGTAAACGTATAATACATATATCGTCAATGGCAATATACACAAATATTGATTGGTAAGTTAAACGGTAAAAGTCGATAGGATTCTCCAATGGTTAACGAGGTGCATTCATAAATTATCATCTATCCGACATTTGAAAGATGAGAGAAGCATAGTAGTTTGTGTATATGTTCGCCGCCTGACCTAATGAGAGGTGAGCTCGGGACTCTAGTCGACTCATATGCAGACATTTTTGCTAATTAAGCATCATAAAATGGTTTAGGTCCTTTACGAAACTTATCCTTCAATGATTAAGTAATAACTAAAGTGTTAACAGCATTATGATATTCATCAATTAATGACATACTCTCTCCATTTCAAAGTATAAGATGCATGTTCAAACGAATTTTATGTTTCGACATATAAAATGTTTTAATTTTAAATAGTTTTATCTTTATTAAAAACTGCGTAATTAATGATAGTTTATAGTTTTTTTTTTAATTGGTCGAATAATTTTTAATCTATGTTTTAATGATAATTTTTAGGTAAAAGATCTTAGTTATACATCTTGTAATATAGGGAGTATAATTAAAGAGAGAAAAAGCTTTAGGTTTGTCCAGTTTGGCACGTTGTTGTGCCCTAAAGTAAGAAATGTGAGGAGAGAAAAGAGTAAACGTGGCAAAGCGAAGCCTGCGACATAAAGACAACGAGACGGACCATAGGGTCGGAGCTGAGGAGCCTGGACGGTCCATAAACATGCTACGCCTATTAGCCTACATGACACTAGCTACCCTGTGACCCTACTACCTATTCTCTAGCTCTCCACTCCGTACTCTTCTTTAATTTAACTTTTCTACTCTATGCAGTAAAATTACTGATCAATGCAACTAAAAGACTAAAGGGCACGCACAAGATTATCTTCTTTTAAGTTATACTAGATTTTGATCCGCGCTTTAAAAGCGCGGATATAATTTTACTATTTTGATCAAATTTGATTGATTTTATAAATTTTATTAAAATAAATACTTTTAAGTTTATTATATTAGTGTTTCCAATTTATTCTATTATATTTAATTTCCAGGAAATTTTTTCATATCCGACTCAGATTGTAGTAGAGCCGATAGATCCGGAGACATGTGTTTAATCTGGTTCAGATTTAATAAAAAGTTTTTTAGTTAAAAATTAGATAAAACCTTGAAAAATCCAAAACCCGCTATCAACCCATGATCTGATATCAGATGATTCGCTGAAAACAAAAAAAAATATTTTTTTATTAAATAACTCATACATTTTGATATTATATAAGTCTAAAATTTGTAATATCTTATACTTTGACGAATTTTTTATTAAGTCATTTGAAAAGGTGAAATAATGGTAATAAAAAGGTAAAATTTATTGATATGACAATATTAGTTTCTTTTTCATTTTAATAACTTATGAAATATATTTTTGTTTATTTCAGATGTAAAATTTAATTTTATAATAAATTTTATAATATTTTTAAAAATTCAAAATGTAAAAATGACATGGTAAATAATATTTTTAATTTTCCTATATATATATATATATTCAAATTTTATTGTTAAATAATACTAAGCAAGAAAAATAATATTCAAATTACATGAAAGGTATTATTTACATAAAGTTAGAATTAATATTATTTACAAATTATGGATAGTATTAGTTACCAAAAATTTAGGAAACAAACTGTTTTTTTAGTTTAAATAAATAATATAGATATTAAAATTAAATGTGAGTAGCGTAGTAATGTAAATAACTTGAAAAAGTAAGGACATAATCCTAGTTGGGATTTTACTTTAATAGTATAGATATAAAATTGCATCTAATGAAAAACAAACATTTTAACTGCATAACTAGATTTTGACCCGTACTTTCACAGGGCAATTTTTATATTTGTGTTATTTTTAATTATATTTGTATTTAATATTAATTTAATTGAATATAATTTTTGGTAACTATATTAAATATATTAAGTTGTATAACTATACATTTATGCCATATGAATTTCAGAAAATATTTTCAAAAGTTTACAACATATTATACTTTGTTATTAGTTACTAAACATAATTAGTTAAAAATGTTCGTATCCAAACAACCCGACTCGGAATCGACCCGAAAATCAAAGTCTCATACTCTAATAGATCTGACATATATGTTCGAACGGTTCTTAAAATGTTATATCCGAAAACCCAACTCATACCAAATATTGATCAAAATTCTTGAAAAATGTTTGAAAAAATATTTTTAATATATTCTGTTAAATATATATATATATATAATATGTATGGTTTTCACTAAATTTAAATAAAATCATATTTATTATTATTTTTAATCGAATAACCTATTTAAAACTCGTTAAACTAAAAACCGTAGAATATATTAAAACAAATAATACGGCCATTTGATTCTGTCCCACACTTTGAAAGGATATTATGTAGACCAAAATAATTAGGATATATCCACCCTTTGGTTAAATAACATTCACACTAATCACTACACATTAAAATATACACAGAATTTAAATTAGTTATTGGTCATATAATTAGGTTCCAAATAGAATATGGTGACGTTATATATTTAGATGTTATTTTCTAGAGAATTTAGATGAAGTTTTAAAATATGTTGATTGAAGTTAATTATTAACTGATGATTTTGATGCTATCATGTACTTTTTCTCATTTTTATTTAATTTTAGTTTTTGTTTGATTAAATAAGATATTTATATGTAAACAAAAAAGTGGATTCTGATTATTATGTTGAAGTGGTGGTTACATCCACAATATATAACTCAATTATTTTTTTTTTTAAATATAAGTCATTAAAAATAATTAGTTAGACTAAACTTCTATCGACTGATCATGATCTTAATTTAATAGAATGGATTGAAGGTAGTGACGTTATATATTTAGATGTTTAGATAAAATCTAATATATTTTGCTAACAAATGTTGCAAAATATGAGTGCGTATTTTTGGGATTTTGTGGTTAGATAATCAAAATTCAAAATTGAGTTTAGAATAATATATTTGATTTTTGGAATACTCGTATTTGTTAAATAAACACTGAACAAACAAATTAAATATGGTTGATATTTAAGGCATTATTATCTTTATCGTTTGGTTAGCTATATTCACTTATAATTTTTTGTTTAGGAAATGACCGCGGATTATTAGGAAATATTAGGAATTGTTTTATATGTAATTAGCAGTTATAGTAAACATTGTTGATATTAACTTTAATTACTCCTTAGTTTTTGTTACTTAGTGGCTGCGGATATTTAGGATTATTAGGAATAGTTTTATATGTAATTAGCAGTTATATTAAAATGTTAAATTAAAACATATAATTAATGTAAATGTTTAGTTGGACACAACTTTTATCAACTGGTCATGATCCAGTTTTAATAGTATTGATTTTAAACGGATCGAGACCATATATCAATCATAGATTGTACTAGCCATATATAAATCGATCTTAGTTTAAACGGTCTGATAATATGAGAAATACATACGCTACATGCATGAGGCATCCACAAGTAAACATTGTTTTTTTTCTTAGAAATTTGAATCCACTTGCAATTTTTGTTTTACACACTGTCGCTCTCCTTGATATCCGAGAATTCGTTACTCTATAGTTGTACTCAGGCCAACTATATAAGAATTAAATAAAAAGTGGAATCTTATTTCTTTTTTGAAACAATACTTAATCTAGATTTTCAGAATCGTAGTCTTGTATAGAAAGGAGATAAAAATAGAACAGGAGAAACCCTATCGTCTTCATATCTGATACCTTTTTGAAGCACAGAATAAGTAAATGCTTTATTCACACATATTTATGTATGTGTATAGGAATGTGCGTATATAGAAATATTTATAATCAATTTAAATTACTATACTTTGAAATTCTCCCCTCTGCGCAACTGCCCATTTCTAACTCATCCCTGGCAAGTAGTAAGCATAGGCACATTTTTGTTGTAGTTTTATAATTAGTCAACCGAGTCTCGTCTCTTGTATTTTATTTGATGCAAGTATTTTTTTCTCGAAGTCTTTAGTCGCTATGAAAGGCTAAATATGAAACTGATATAGTATGGGATTCATCTTTGAGAAAGATGTTAGCAATTAAAAATGTGAACGCATGATATATTTACTTGATAATGTATTTAAATGATCAAGGTAATTACAACTAGATAGTCAACGTAAAACGTATTACATTATGGGGTGGGGGTGAATTCTAAAATCAAACTATGTGATATGTAAGTATGAAACCATAAACTGAATTGGTTAGATAACTTTTTAATTTGGTAACCTAGCTATAATCTTCATATGACTATGGTGGTTATAAGTTGTTGTACAGAACATGTTCAATATATAAAACTACGATAGAATCATGAAATAGTTCAAAGGTCATCGGTGTATTGTCTTTGTATAATATATCATGAATAATGTCTGGATACATGCATGTATCTAAAATTACAAAATAGGTATATATACTTGTCATATTGAAGCGTATTGCCAAGTAACACGTTTTTAGTTGGTGACGATAACTTTGATGTTTCGAAAATTATGAACAAGACATTAATTTCTTAAATAATATATGGATTATGAATCTTTATATTGATTTGTCATCATCGTTATGTTACTAATTCTTATATAGCGTTGGCCTTTCTCTATAAGCTTCGTACCGAATTTAATTAATACATAATCTATTGATCTCTTAGGAAAATGAAGTTGGTTTACATTAAAATAGTTGGCACCAATGTTTAGGTTCAAACATGTGGGGTTCAGTTTACACCATTACTTCTTTTCTGAACACTAGTTTACACCTTTACAAATTTGGATGCTTGTGAAAAAAAAATTTTCAGTATTAGAACAAGTAAATCATAAATATACTATTTTGCAAATTAGAGGTCCCTATAAAACCTACTATTATGTATAATTGTATATATACACCAATCGAACGATTAAATTCAATTTAATTGATGGATATTAGTAGTCTCATATAGACACGGTAATTTTCTGAAAATAAGATCTCAAAGATTTATTTCGTAAATCAAACATGCATTTGTAACTGTAAATGTAAGTATATCATGTGTGTATGTTCATAGATGTGGTGGGAATGAATTATTTCTCCAACTAGATTGTAAGTACTTTATCATTAGATGTAAAAATAGACTGGGGTTTATGGCAATAGCTTTTCTAAAACAATCAGAAGGGAGAGAACAGAGATATTATGCAAGTATTATATATTTATATATGCATGTCATGTGTGTACTATCTCTGCATTCCCATCGCGCAAATTGCGACAAAAGTGTGGGATAGCCCTAACATCTAGTGGATCAATTGTTCACATCTAGATGTAGTAAAATGCAAACACGAGCTTTGTTTTCGCATGTTTTATACACAGGCCAGTTGCAGTAGTGAGCTATCTGTATGTAATTCTGATTTACGATTATGCATGATCGATCGTGATAACATTTTGCCACTTAATTACGCAATCTAACACGATTAGTTACATTACACAATCCAATTCACAACGCTTGAAATTAAGTGTATATGGTATAATATTTTGTCATTGACATACTACAGAATGGCTTGTGATTTTCCTGAGAACTAAAATGTATAAAATGTATAAATAGTATCATTTTGCAACCAGATGCATAGGTACCTTCTTTGACATATATACTTGAACTGAGAATGAAATATATGAAAAACAAACATTTAGGTTTGAAATTAATTGAAATTAATTACGTGTGGAGTTTTGCTTGTGGCTTTCACCAATATAGTGTTTCTATAAATACGTACATATACATGCCGCTTTAAAAACTTTCATTAGAAACAATACAATATAATTTATTTTTCTTTTTATAATTCTTGTTTAACCTGTGATCTGGTTGATGATAACTTGATAGAAACAATACATAGCTTGATAATTGTATATGTAAATATAATAAAATAGTGATAACAAGCCAGTTTACTTGAGAGTGTTAACTACATATATAGAACTAATTTTCTTTCGCTTTCACAGAAAGTCTAGACTTGGATGATTCCCAATACTGTAATGAGTAAAACCAATCATATAATTGACTAAAAGCTAATGATAACACAATCAATAAAAATGGAGCATCATGTTTCTCTCTACATACATACAAAACACACTATAGTACTATTGTTTAGGGATTGGGCAGAAAGTGAAATTAGTAACTTAATAACTATAATTATAAAATAATAAAAATAAAAAGGAATTTTATAGAGAAACGAGAAAATGGCAGTGGTAATTAAGGAATGACAACAACGGGTGAATGAGGCGACGCTTAATCACTCCCATGCACACGTCCCTTTCTTTCCCCCCACCTCTGCCGCCCCCTCCATCGGGAAGTGCGAATTCTATTGCAAATTATTTTTTTTATTAAATACTTTTTTCTTATATTTTCAAGTATTCAGCGTCGTTTCTTCATAGTTTTTTTTTTTTTTTTTTGAAAAAGAATTTCTTCATAGTTACATACACCACATTACATTATATATATATGTTGTTCACGTGCAAACCTAAAGCCCTAAGCTCGTGAATCCTCTGCTATATATGCCTGAATCTCCCTTGATCATACTATACACCTTACTCCTTAGCTCTATGTAAATACTGGTAAAGTGGTTTGTAATTTAGCGATCATAGCTATTTTGATCAAAGTCAAATTAAAATGTCAAAAAAGTGCTCACGTATTACAGACATTCGTCCTTTTGTAGAGGAACGAATCTGTAAAAATCTATAATAACCTTGTTTTCAAAAAAATACATATATACATTTGTCCGTGATAAACTTACCAATATTTTATTGCGAATTAATTAGGTGTTCATTTAAATATTTATATATAATTAAAGGTTTTGAAAAGTAGCTGTAAGTTTTAAGTTTTATTTAGCATAGATTTTTTGACAACAACAAAAAGTTCGTTTGACAAAAAGAAATAGTATACATAGACCTTTCTCAAGATTTTTTGTCACTCAGTCACTATTAAACAAAGTTGTGGATTTCTAGTATACAGATACATAAATGCCATGTTTATCTAAGCCAATATATAATATAATAAGATTTTTTTTGACAGTTAAGCCCAAAATATAATTGCAAGTTAAGGTTTGAAAGTGATTCAGATGGTGGAATAATGTTCATCTTTAACCGATCACATCCTTAGAGCATATGGTGTTACCACCATTGGGTACTTAGCATTATTAAACTAATTTTTTTATTTAAATAATTAAGGACTCTAATTAAAAATGTTCGCCCAATGGTGTTCTTTATTTTGAAGTTTTTAGGAAAAAATTATTAAATTTTAAAACATGTGAAATTAAAAATTTTATGAGAAAATGACTTAAAAATGCCTAAAATTTTTTTTGTCACAAATATATCATATAAGGAAAAAATGACCAAAATAGACTGTATTAAAAAGTGTAAAAACACATTTTCTAACCTTTGGATTAACTAATATAAACTTAGAGTTTAGAGTTATGGGTTTAAGGATTAGGATTAAGGTCTTAGGGTTTAATTTTTTTTAAAAAAATTAAAAAATTCAATAATCGGACGTTGTCATATCATTAAAAATCAAATAACTTAAATTTTTTAATTAAAAATTCTTTCTTTGCTTATGCAAATTAAATCTTATTATTTAAATCTGATTTGTCTAAGAATACATGTTAAGAATTTAGATTAAATCCCGTGTTGTGGGTGGTCTTTGGACGGTTTTGTCGTCAATCTTGTATTATTGTGACCACAAGGTCATTATAGATATTAAAGCTGGTTCAAAGAATTATCAGAATGATGTGATTTATGGATAACTTTTTAGCGTTGTTCAAAACAAAAAACCTTTTCTAGTAAGCTTGAGACACAACCAAATTTCTAATACATATATATACACGATGTAGACAATTTGGGCTTAATAATAACTTTTGCTTGTATACATAGAAATGTTCTAGTAATAAGTGATGTCAGGATCCACAGATCACAGATCACTTTGATTATAAGGTAGATTATTGTACAAAAATTACCAAGTTCATTATAAAATGTTGACGAATTAGTAAAATGCGATGCAATGTAAATTTAACTGCATAACACCATTCACAAAACATTTTACGCTTCATTTTCGAATCTACACTAACCATTGTTTGTTTTGGACTGATCATTAGTTCTATCGTGTTCATTAATATGAGACGTTAATATATTTATGTAACCCATATTGGATAGTTTCTTTATAGGGTACTCTATATATAATAATATTGTCTAGCTTTATTATTTTGTGTGCTTTAGCTAATTTAACCAAAGTAAATTTAGAAGACGACCTAGAGGCTAGAGTAAGAGGCTTTGTTGTTTTTACTCACATTAAATATCTCCTTTTCCCTTCTCCCTCCTCTCATCCCTTTTCTCTCTATATCTTTCTTTGTGGTATATAATACACAGCAACCCAACAATCAAGAAGATCAGATCATGGTGGGGTTTTTTATTTTCTCCTTATCAAGAATCCCCTGATCAGTCAAATACCCATCAATCAATCAAATCCCCTAACACTCCAAAAAAGAGAGGATCAGCTTCCAACTTCAAAGCCGTTTTCTTCTTCTTACAAAAATGTCTATGTCGTCTATGTCTTCCCCTTCCTCAGCTGTTTTTTCACCAGAGAACCTCTCACCAGATCCTCTCTCTCCTTCCGAACAGCTCTGCTATGTCCAATGCAACTATTGCGAAACCATTCTTGCGGTAAACAAATAACCAATGTTCTTTTCTTTCTCATGTTCTCTTCTTAATCTTCTCCTTTTCTTGATCGATGTATAATTGGGGAGTTTTTTTTCACTGTTTCTCTTGTGTTTTATAGGTTAGTGTTCCTTACACAAGCATGTTCAAGACCGTAACCGTCCGGTGTGGTTGCTGTACTAATCTTATTTCCGTGAACATGAGATCGCTTGTCCTTCCAGCTTCTAATCAGCTCCAGCTCCAGCTTGGTCCTCACTCTTACTTCACTCCCCAAAATATTCTGGTAATTAACAATGTTTAAATTAGTAATTATTCTTATAAATAGGTTCTATTGTATATATCAAGCCTCAAGGATATTAAATGTTATTGAAGGAGGAGCTGAAAGAGGCACCAACAAACATGAATATGATGATGATGAATCAACATCCTAATATGAATGACATTCCATCTTTCATGGATCTTCATCAGCAACATGAGATTCCTAAGGCACCACCCGTTAACCGCCGTAAGAGACTATTTTTTCCTCTCATCTCTTCCGTTTATATGTAGATCTAAATATTTATACTTTGGTTATATGGATCGCCATTAAAACATGCACATGTTTTAATATATAACGGTCACTGGATGTTGTTTCAAACTATAGCAACTTTGAATAGTGACCTTTAGTATGCGCTGATTGTCTATATATCTTGGATGGCTTTTAGCGTTAAAAACTAAACGGGATGACAGATTCATGGATCCCCCGGAAATCTAGCTAGAGAGAAAGGATCTATGTAAGATGTTAAAAGATGAGCTTGACTTTTAAAAAATGATCAAGTGATGATGGCTAGAAAGAGAGAAAAAAAAAGACAATGAAAGTAGTTTTAATGAGTGCTTGTCTCTTTCTGTCTGAGTATTTGTTTCTTTGCTTGGTCTTTGCCGTTGAATTTTGCCATTGCCAGCTCCGGAGAAAAGACAGAGAGTCCCATCCGCATATAACCGATTCATCAAGTGAGTTTTATTTAGTTTTTATTATTATATATGCACCATTGATGATATATATATATATATATATATATGACTTTAATATACTTCATTGTCACATCTTTCTCGTAGGGAGGAGATCCAACGCATCAAAGCTGGTAATCCTGATATAAGCCATCGAGAAGCCTTTAGTGCTGCTGCTAAGAATGTAAGAACCTTAAATTTCGTATCCCAAATATACATAGAAACTCGTGATATCCATTGGTTAAATTAAATAATAACCAAATATGTCCAAAATACATTGGTAAATCTATAGAAACACAAGATAAAAGTATAAGTATTTTTCAATATACAACAAAACGCTAGCTTGACCATCAATTCACGTCTAGAATATTATCAGTTAAGGCATATTGGTATTATCCATTTCCAGGGTCTTTTGCTTCCTTTACTAGAGAAATCATTGATTAACACCACATCTTAATTTGGTTTAGGCTGCAGGCTGAAACTAGGGTTTGATTTCCCAATGCCTATACACTCTCGCATGCGTACATATATTGTCCTCGTTTTCAAAAAAAAAAAAGAAAGAAGAAAAACATGTATAAAGCTAGAGCTGAGATTAGTAGTAAAGAGTTTTGTCCAGTTATAACACAAGTTGATGTGTCTTGTACGTATGTTGTTTATGTGTAATGCAGTGGGCCCACTTCCCCCACATCCACTTTGGGCTCGCGCCAGACAATCAACCCGTGAAGAAAACCAACATGCCCCAACAGGTAAACCCTAATCTGTCGACATACGATACATCTTTAAATCAATGTTACAATTCATTTAATTTTTAAAAATGTTACAAATATCTTTAGAATCGTATTATTTTGTTTTTGATTCATACATATTATTTTTCCGTCATAAGAATAAACACAAAGAATTTGAGTTGAATTTGATCATATCTTAAAAATGGTGTATAGGAGGGTGAAGACAACATGGGTATGAGAGAAGGGTTCTACGCTCCTGCGGCTAACGTTGGTGTGATTCCTTATTAAACATAAATTTAATCGAGGAGCATTTGAGACTTTGAAATCCAGTTTGTAGGGTTTATGTTGCCCCGAAGTAGGGTTTATTTTTCTTCCTTGAACTTATATATGTTATATATGCTTGCGTCTTCTTCTGTTGTTGTAATCAAAATCTTGCTAATTAATGAGGTTTATTATGTTAGTTTTGATATGTACTTATATATGTTATATATGCTTGCCAACAACATTTTGTGATATATCACCTTTTCTATTGTAGAATCGATAGCTCCAACACAATCCTAAACATATAGTAAATGTTATGATAAAAATAATACTAACAAAAGCATATATCAAAAAAATAAATATAAATACCTTAAAATACAAACAAAATTTTGTATTTTCTCTAATATTTTGAGGTACTCTAGGTCCCGTGGTGGCCATGAGACTTGGTGAAATTTGGTTTAAAGCTCTCAAAAGTTTGTTAAAATAATATAGCAAATTTGGATCTTTTAAAAGTATTTCTTGTATAGCAATACCTTGCATTTTAGCCTACTGTTAAGAGGAAAGATGCAACCATTTCTTCAAAGCTAATATATCTTGTATCAGTGACATGTTGTGTTTTTGCATATCATATTTGTGCTTTCCTAGAGTATTCTTAGTATGTTTTGAGTTATTTCAGGTGGAGAACGAGTTGGATTACACCAAAAGGAACGTATGAAAGAAAGAGTGCAAAACAAGAGTATTCTGTCACGGACCACCCATACAGAGCAACCCCGGCTGGCTCCAGTTCTTTAATGAGATTTTTGATCTATTTCGGAAAAGACAAAAACGCACCACTCTCTACCCTAGCAGGCGCCGCTTCTCTGATAAAACCCTGGACGCCTCTACTCTTTTAGACAAACTAGATTTTACACAAGAAAACTTGTTGAGACTTTTTGTTAAAGATTTGTTCTAGCTATTTTGTAAGGGCGACGACTTCTTTGAACCCTCTTTATACTTTGATTTATTTGATACATTATTCAGTCATCACATGCATGTTCTTTTGTGTTAAGATCGAGTAGTCGATTTGTTAACCTAGGGTTCTCGGGTGTTGATCCATTGAACTAAACATAGATAAGCCTCATCTTTGTCTTTTTTTAAAACTGTTTTTTATGCTGATACTGATCTGATCACTTAGTATTTGATCCCAAGTTAAACCTATTATCATTAACAGTGAATTAGGTTGCTAGATTCGTTGCAAGTAAGAATCACATCCCTGATCAGCGAGAGTAGATATCAGGATGTGATGTGAGCATATTAGGTCTGTGTTTACTGTTTGCTATCGAGTCTTGATCCAAGCGAGAGCATAGGTATCAAGTTCGCTCCACAAAAGGAGCATACCAGCGAGAGCAAGGTGCTCTAGTTAACAAATCTAAGTTTTAGGCTGCACTTAAAGAGCTTGAATAATTGTTTGGTTCAGTATGATTAACACCCGATGAGACACCCTAGGTTGACATCCTTATAACCTGAATTCAAAATCCCATCTGTTACTTGTTTCTTATGATTTTTTACTTTACAACACTTCATCGTTTGAGCTTGAATTTGATCCTATAGAAATAAAGTGTAGTCTGGTCCTCTGGAATTGAATCATAAGTACTACATCTACACTGTTAGCTTCCAGTATAAAAGAACACAACTTTAGTGTATCAAGTTTTGGCGCCGTTGCGACGGGGACCAAGAATTTAACTTTATTTTTAGGCAATTTTTCTTAGTCTAAAACATCTAACTTGCTCTATCTTTTCTTTGCTTGCAGCTGATGTTCCAGGTGTATGAACAGTAAAAATACTCGAAGCCACACCTCAAGTCCATTAGTCACTGTGGGAACCAGAATTCGCACTATCGATTTCCGTAAAATGAGGAAACTTAGGAAAACCCTAATTTTCCAGAGGACCAGGATCTCTGCGAGAGCCAACGACAAGTAACCAAATAAATGCGGAAAATATGAGAAACATAATAAAACGAATTTTTCGAATTCGCGTAAGAGCATTGCGATCATTAAAGAGATTATAAAGGCTTTGGCCGCATGGGCCGTCAGCAAGTTACCTAGCAACATAAAACCCTAAACCTAGTTGAGTCGCAGTTTGATAACAAAAGACGAAAAAGATAAGAAAAATGTTTTGATTGATTTCGGACTGAACCTTATGAAAGGCTGCCTACGTACCCCTTTCGAGGATCAAGCCGAACATAGTTCAGTTGATAGAGCTGGACAAGAGATCGAACTGCCTGGGCGAGTTTGTCTAGTAATTGAGTGCCAGTCATAGAAACCGAACTTGTCGAGAATCAAGCCTAGGTTTTTAAGTGCAGAGAGTTCTAAGTCTAAAAGAGTTTTAAAAGTTCTGCCCCCAATTCGCCCTTATCGTAAATCTTCCATTTATCTCGATCTTTCAATTTTTCTTTGGAAAACTTCTATTTTGTCTTCAAACTTGAAATTTCCCATTCCTGCGAATAATGAGTAAACCTTCATCATATCTTTGGCTGGATCTTGTCTAAAGTCGTGAGTGGGTCTTTATCGCGTTTTAGGACTTTCCGAGCCGTTTTGTGATTTAGCTGTTTTACGATTTTAGTAGAGATCATTACATGATACTATGCCGTTTTCATAATATATCTCGAGTCAATCGTATATTTTGGCAATGTCTGGTGTTTCGTTTAACCGTTTCCGTTTTATACGATTTACTCGAGGTTTTACGAGAAAACAAGTCTTTTGTGGTTTTATCGTAAAACTCCAACGGTAAGACGGATCAAGACAAAACGAGAGATGTTCCGATCACGGTTTAGAGTACGATTGAGTCGAGGGGCATGGACGGTTTGGTTCAGCTCGACAAGAGGACGAGCTGGTCAATCGCGGCCAGCTTGCTGCCTGGCGAGCTGGTCGGTTGTTCGGTTTCGATCGTTTCTCGTTTTCTCGACCCAAGATCCTTTCGGAGAATATAAGGAGAAGTAATCGTAGATGTTGATTTTGAGGTTACCGTTTTTGACCCCAAAAATCAAGGAGGTCTTTTTTGATTATTTCATACTTTGATTCGAGTTTTCCGTAACTTCATATCTCCGTAGAAAGTCTATAGTTTCTTGTATGCTTTTCCGGGAGTTTTAGCCATTGATTCCGTCATGACCTATTTTGACCCCAACAGTTAGCCCCCCAGCTCGTTAGAACCTTGAGGTTCCAGCATGAGGTTCTAGCGAGTGATTAGACAATTTTAGGCAAGTTAGGCGGAATTTGTGGTTGAAAATTTCCATTGAAAGTGGTCTTCCCACTTTCATTGGAATGGAAAGTGGTAGGATTGGGGCTGCGCCTAGTGAAGGCTGCCTACGTACTTGATAAGGGTTTTTAAGCCTTAGAGCAAATCAATGTAGTAAGGTAATTAGAGTGTCAATCCAATCCTGAGATCTATTTAACAAAGAGAATGCAAGACATTGCTTAAACTAAATGCAATCAATGAGGGTTTGTTTTATAAGTAACTAGTAACAAGCAATATGTAAACAAGAATAACTAAGCTTTGGTTTCAATGAGATAAAAAAGCATATGGATAAGGGTATTGACTTTGGGTGATCAAGTTACTATCTAGGTTGAGGTTTCAAGCAATCATTCATATCCTATAGGTCTAGACACAATTCTAAGCTAGTCCTTGGTCAAGGTAAAAGCTCATTTGCTATCAATCTGTAAACACAAATGGTCAATAATTCTCTTCAACCAACCCTCACATTTAATTAAGCATAAGCTAATAAGGTGAGTTCTTGCAAATGGAAACTTGATCTCAATCATTTGGTTTGGTAAGTGAAATGGCTAAATGAGATTAGAAGAGGGGTTTTAATACATTTCTTTTTTAGTGGCTTACACTCAAGAATAGGAGCTTGATCATTATGCAAAATCTATCTAAGAAAAGGAGCAACTTATGCATACATTGCTTGTTCTTATCAATCTACCCTTTCCTAGACAACTTTAAACTCTACCATTTTCCTTGGTGTAAATCTCAAACCCATCCCTCCCTAAAAAACATTAAGATCACTCTCTTATTTCAGTCACCTAATGAACTCATTCTCTTTTTTTTTTTCTTTTGAACCAACTAGGGACTTTTTCTTTCACTTTTTACTTAAGCTCTACTCTTATTTTTCTTATGTCTTCCCCAAAGTCTTTTCTAGACTCATTTCTTTCTTTCTTTTCTTAGCCTAAGAGGTTTCTTATTTGAAGTTTCTAGAGCTTTTGTTTCTTTTTTTTCTTTGATCCGTATTGGTTTTCTTTTCTTTTTCTTTGTTTTAGTTCATTCTTTTCTATCATCTAACACCCCAAGACACAAGATAAACTCTTTTGAATCACAATACCAAACTTCCCATCCTAATTGCTAGCTCTCAAGAGGTCTTATAGCTAACCTGAGATAAGAACAACCAATGTCGCCCCTAATACTCTCAAGTTTTTGCACATGCAAGCTATCAAAAGAGACCTCACACAAGCAAAATGATTTAGGCTTCAAAGAATGGTAAGAGTTTAAAGCTAAGGAGTGCCATTTGTGTTTTATAAAGAGTGGTATGAAGGATATGTAAAACCCAAATGTGTATAATCCATGATAAATTATGCAGAAAGAAAGATTAAGTTCATTCAGCTTTAAGTTCATTTGGAGTTGGTTTAAAGAGAATGTCAATCTCACACAAGCAACAAGTTTCAAGAAGAGTTTTCACGGCTCAAAGCATGCAAGCTTTTCAAGAGATGCTTAGGCTACTTGCTATGATCAGCTAGGGTGTAATTTTGAGTTCTAAGCATGTGCTTCCTTATTAGGTAAGCTCCCAATGCATGAATGCAATCTAAATGATTCTAGACTCAATCCTAAAGATGTAAATGATGCAACCTAAATGCTTGTTTTGTTTCTTTTTGGATTTTTTTTTTTTTGAATTTTTCTATGCATATATGTATGTACAATGCAATGCATGAGACTCAAAATCAACAAAGAAAACATGATCAAATACTTGGTACCTCCCCCAAACTTAAATCACACAGTCACTGTGTGAGTAAGAGAGAAGGAGATACCGAAAATATGATAAAAGCAATGGTATATACAAAGAATGGTTTGAGTGATACCTCAAGTGGGAGTGAGCATTGTTGTGGCTATTGGTGTTTGGGCATGACCTTTGGGCATATTGAGGAGACCCCCAAACCTGTTCCTGACCTTATTCAACACTAAAGAACAGCAATATATAAAAAAGATAAACATGGGAATTCCTCCCAGGTGAGCTTGTTTAAAGTCTCTTAGCTTGACTACCTTTGTTTACCTATTGAGAAGAAGGATCCTTTCCACCTTCAAGGGTGATGGTTAGGACGTGTGTAAGGAACTCTTGGAGCTTGATTGGATCAGCTTGGAGTTGAGGAGAGATAATGGTCCTGGCGCTTGAGAATGGCTTGGACCTTCCCTTACACTTGATCTTATACTCAATGGCTCCATCCTTTAGCTGTAGTGGGTTAAGAGTGAGAGTGTGTGGCATAGGTGGGGAGTGAGGAGCTTTCATCTTCTTCTTGATTTTAGTGACCTTAGTGGGTTCACTCATCTCCTCCTTGGTAGTGTCTCCCAAGTGCTCTACATTACTCTTCTGTAAGGAGTCTTCACCAAGAACTTCTTCCTCCTTAACAACCAATGCATCTCTCAATATTGTTCCACAATAACTTCCATTCAGCATTGGTGACTTGATCGGATAGTAGACTTCCTTGTTGACATTATGGAGAACCACCTTCTTGTTTGGGAAGTCTATGCAAGCTCCTACAGTAGCAAGGAAGGGCGTGCCTAAGAGCAATGACATTCTTCTCTTGCTTGTCATATCAAGAACAGTGAGGTCGATGGGGATGGTGCAATCTCCAATCTTCAAAGAGAAGTCCTTGATGAGACCAATAGGTGTTGTTGAAGAAGAATCCCCAAACATGAGGGAGGAGTTGTTTGGCTCCATGCCTTTGATCTTCAAGCTCTGCACCATCTCCAATGAGATCACATTCACACAAGCTCCACTATCCACAAGAGCATCATCAACTTTGAAATCACCAAGGGAGCAAGGCAATATAAACTTCCCTTGATCTTCTAGCTTGGGTAGATATTTTGGTGGAGGTTTAGGATCCAGAAAAGAGGAAGAGATGTCAAGAAGCCCTGTCACATTTTCTTTGTTTGCTATAATGTCTTTTATGAGAACTAGCTGGTCACAAGCCTCTTGCATATTGGAGATCTTAGGGAGATTGATTCCAACATCACTCAATTCCTTCCTAAACTTGGAGATCACCTTCTTTTGAGCTTTGGTGATGATCCTCTTTGGGAAATGGAGTTTATCATAGGGAGATAGCTGAACCTCCTTGTCTTCATGAAGCTTAAACTCTTTGGATCCTTCAATCCCAACCTTTTTCAACTTCTGTACAGCTTCATTACCAACCAGAACCTCAGCCTTGTGCGAAGCTTGTTTCACAACCTCTGCCTTATCTTTCTGATCCACTTTGGTTGCAGCTTTCTACACAGCTTGGAGTTTACCACTGTCCATGACATTAGCCTTAGCCTTCTTCACAATCTGAACATCAGCCGTTTATGCACTCTGGTTCTCATCCTGCACAAATTCAGAGCCATACAATAGTCTTTCAATCTCATGTACCTCTCTCTTATTATCAGTCAAGTCAAACTTAGGGGTATCATTGGAGAGGATAACATTGCAATGTTCTTTCCCTGGGCGTTGAGAGGTGGAGGTCATAGAAGAGAACTGATTCTCCAAGGCTTTAAACTTGTTGTTAATCTCACCATAGGCTCCATCAATCTTTGTGTTGAGGTTTCTCAACTCAAATCCAATATGCTTCTCTTGCCTCTGCTGAGCTTCTAAGATGGTTCTCAACATGGCTTCAGTGTCAGCCTCTTTAGTAGGAGAGGGAGAAGGGTTATCTTGGCGTGGAGGAGCTTGGTTGTTTTGGTTGGTTTGGTAATTGAGATTGTAGGGAGGATTTTGGTATTGGTGGTTTTGGTAATGGAAGTTTGGTTCCTTCCTATACCAAGATCCATTGGCATTGATGAAGCATACCTCTTGGTTTCCCTCAATAGCCTCAACAACATTCAACTCAGGTGTATCTTTTTGAGCACCCACAAGGTTTACCTTCTCTTGCTTGGTTAGGAGTGAAAGAAGCAACTCAAGCTTGTCAATCTTTACTTCAAGAGATTTCAGATCCCTTCTAGTGTCTTCACCACCATCTCTATTGATTCTATCAAACTCATCATTGTAAATTGAGTCACTATTGGCCATGTTCTCCACAAGCTCTAAAGCTTCAGCTTCAGTTCTTCCCAAGAAGAAACCATTGCTAGCATGCTCCTATAAGTTGGCAAGACTCCTCTGTAGAAGGTACAAAGCAAGCTCTCCTTACTGAAACCATGATGAGGACACTGAGTGATAAAGCCATTAAACCTCTCCCATGCTTCACCAAAGCCTTCAAGGTTCTTTTGAATGAAACCAAATATCTCATTTCTAAGCTTAGTTGTCTTTGAAGTAGAGAAGAATTTGGTGAGGAAGGCTTTCTTACATTAATCCCAAGTGGTGATAGAGTCTCTTGAAAGGCTCTTCTCCCAAGTGTGCACTTTGTCTCCCAAAGAGAACGGAAACAACCTCAGCTTGAAGGCATCTTCAGAAACACCATTGATCTTTGTTGTCCCACATAGTCTATCAAAACTATCAAGAAGGTCTAGAGGATCTTCAAGGGCAAGACCATGATACTTGTTGCTTTGGATCATATTGATAAGGCTGGACTTGATCTCAAAGGTGGTGTTCTGAACATCTGGAGCTCGGATACCAGCTCTATGCCCATGAATGTTTGGTTGATCATAGGCGCCAATGGCTCTAGCTTGGGGTGGGTTGGGTTGTGGTCTAAGGTTATCAGCTCCTTGACCAATGCCTCCTTGAGGGAGAACAGCCTCCTCTTGAGGTAAGTAGTTGTTTCTCTCCATCTCTAGCCCCAAATCTTCTAGTTGGGCTAGCCTCTCTTCTTCTCTTCTTATTCTTATCAACTCTCTCTCAAGAGCTTGGATGTCTTGAGCTTCAGGTAAAAGGTTTGCAGCTCCTCTACTTCTCAGGTTCATACACCTGCAACCAATCCAAGGGATACAAAGAAGAAGAAATCACTAACTAAAGCAAGTAAATAAGATTTAGTCTCAAGCAATGACTAAATCCCAATGTCAATAAACAACTCAGAAATGGCAACGGCGCCAAATTTGATAAGGGTTTTTAAGCCTTAGAGCAAATCAATGTAGTAAGGTAAGTAGAGTGTCAATCAAATCCTGAGAGCTATTGAACAAAGAGAATGCAAGATATTGCTTAAACTAAAAGCAATCAATGAGAGTTTGTTTTATAAGTAACTAGCAACAAGCAATATGTAAACAAGAATAACTAAGCTTTGGTTTCAATGAGATAAAAGAGCATATGGATAAGGGTATTGACTTTGGGTGATCAAGTTACTATCTAGGGTGAGGTTTCAAGCAATCATTCATATCCTATAGGTCTAGACACAATTCTAAGCTAGTCCTTGGTCAAGGTAAAAGCTCATTTGCTATCAATCTTTA
>CAKOAT010047600.1:19115-49132 GCA_932364175.1 Eruca vesicaria subsp. sativa | reverse complement strand
GTCTAAGCCTTCCTAACATGAAGTATCCTTGGTTAAGCAAGCAAAAAGCATTATTACTTTGGTTCAGGCATTTTAACATACACCTTGTGGGCAGGAAATGCCTAATGATCTAGTTTAGAAGGATTAGATCTAATCTAGCATTGGGAATAAGTAATAAGCATAGGACAAAAAGGATCTAACATTAATCACCCTAGATCATCACTTAATCACCCTAATCACCCTAACCCATAAACTCAAAGAGAGTCTACTCACTAATCTTCATGTTTAATCTTAAACCCATGATGGATAGAAGACTAATCATGATTAGAAGAAAAGATGGACTCAAATTACTCAAGAAACAAAGCTTATATTAATCAAGGATTCAACTTTTCAATGTGTTTTTGAGAGAAAATAAGATATCATCCACTTAAAGTCTAATACATATTTATATTAAGCTAAAATCCGTGACACGGCCGCAACCTCCTCTTGACCGCGGCACTAGCCTGCGATGCATTCATTTTGGCCGCAGCCTTCTCTTCCCGCGAATCAGCTCGTAAAACCTCCCTGTCCAATTTGTCGAGAGATGATCGCGACCACCTTTATCCCGCAAAAGATGCCCGCGGGCAAAGTCAGGAGGCCGCGCTGACGTTGACCACGACCTATCCTTTTTGGCCACAGCCTTCTCTTCCCACTAATCAGCTCGCGAAACCTCCTTGTCCAATTTGTCGAGAGATGATCGCGACCACCTTTAGCCCGCGAAAGATGCCCGCAGGCAAAGTCAGAAGGCCGCACTGACGTTGCCCACGACCTTCATATTCCGCGGTGGGAGCCTGCAATATATTCCTGTCCAATTCGTCATAACACTGTCGCGGACATCTATATCCTGCTACGGTTGCCTGCGGCACCTTCGCAACCACCTTTAGCCTGCTACAGTTGCCTGCTGCATCATGCTTCACTCCGTTGGATTTTTTGTGACTCTCTAGGCTCTAAATCATCACTAGCACCACTCCAAACCTAATAAGGACATATGAATGCAATATGGACCTAAAGATGCCTAAACCTAAATCTATATGATGATTTATGTACAAAATGAAATGCTAAAACTATGCAAATATGCCTCATATCAGTACCCTCTTGAAGGGATCAAGCCTTTCGTAGTTCGTCTCAGAATTAAGGTTCATATGACCTGTTTTCCAGTGAGACCTTTACAGTTTAGTTATGCGTAGAGATTATCGAACATGGCGATATCGATGATGTTTTGTATCAGCCTCGAGACTTGCCTCATAAACTGTTTGCTTCGACCAAGTGTGGCCATTATATTATTGGACTGGCCGTATGCAGCTTCGAGTCCGTGCCGCTTTGCAGCCGTTTTTTTTTAATTGTGTTTTCCTTTTTTAGAGCAAGTTTTTATTCATATGAATGTGGAGGGAAGAATATGCGTTGTCATCTCATAACTCTTTTTTGGTAGATCGCCCTATTCGTTTGCTCGTTTTAGGATGTTTAGAATCTCGTGAGTGTTTAGATATGGACGAAGAGACATGCCTTTAGGATTCATGCCTTGAGACATTAAAGACTAGTGTGCTGGGTTTAGAGTAAGACCTAGGTTTACTTTCGTTTTGCCTGTTGCGATTTTAATCTGATTCCATACCGATTTAAAGTTCGCGATAGGTTCTCGGCTTATACGACTTGTCTGGTCGGAATTGAGAATCCGCGAAGGTGCTGACCAAAATTTAGATTTCTTTATAGCGCTATTACCGTTGTGTCGGGTGTATGAGAGCTATCTCCGCGAGATAACTTAAGTTTGTTTAGGACTGTTGCGAGTTTGTTGTGATCAGAAACAAACTTAGGTGGTAGATGTTACCGTTTCTTGGACCTTCGCGAAGGATTCGTATATTAAGAAGTTTTGTATTTTTTTTAAAGTCGCAGTTGGATTGTTTGGTCTTCCAAGAAAGTGATTTTATCGAGGAAAGTATTTTTGTCGAAAAACTATTCTTCAGGCGTCTACTACGTCTCGCAATGCCGAAAACTGGTTTTTCTTTAATATGTCGCGTTTTGTGTTCGAAATGTTCGCGGGCTTGAAGATGTTACGCGGTGTTGCAAGGGTTTTGTCTTAACCCTGCTTTGCAGGAACACTTTGGTTTGTTTTTGGACATTTTGCAGCCAAAACTTATGTTCATGTTTGGATGTTAAGTAGTTTGATTCATGCTAGAGCGATTAGGACCGAGGGGTCGCGTAAATTTGTCCCCGAAACGAAGCGTCTTTAATTTCAGTTCTTTGTGAAGTGCTGACCTTCCAAGATCTTTTTAATATATTTTAAGGATAACTCGTACTGCTTCAGGAGCTTTGTTACGAGTGTTTTCTTACACGTCGGATTTTGTAGGCAACCTGCTTCAGAAATAGAGTTAATTGTGAGAATGTAGAGCTTAGTCGATTTTTGACAAGTTTATATTGTCTGTTGAATGATTTGGCTTGGCTTGAAGGTTGTATTCAGCCGCATAACCAAGGACGTAGTTGGTAAAGGATTAGACCTTTGTCCTATCAATAAGATCGAGTCGGTTTGGATCGCCCTTAAAGGGGATGCTGTAACCTAGCTTGGTATCCAAGTGAAGCTTGATCGGACAAGGGCCACGTAGCGTTTCTTGAGATTGATAAGCCAAGTATGTCTGTGGTCGTAGAAAACGTTTTTCCGTTTTAGGTTTGATTTATATGATGAAAGTTTCGTATGGTCTTTCCTTTGTTCGTATGGAAGTTGTTCCTTTTTTTTACCCGAGGGAGACAGAGCCTAAGAAGCTCGATGCAGAGCCCGTGCGGAGTTGGTTAAGGGGTGGTTTCACTCTTGGATACAACAATAGGAATGAGAGCGGATGATCGTGAACCGCAGGGCTAAAGAATGAGATCTTTCAGGATCGTGGTGCGAGGAAACAAAGTTTAGATTGGTCGTCCAGTGTCTGATCGTATGGCTTCGCTATATGGAAAATACTATTCGAAAAAACTATTACGTTTACTTTCGAAAGTTACTTCGTATGTCAAGGTCTTCGACTATACGAAGAATTTCTTGCATAAGTAACATGCGACGAATTTAGTAAATTGACGCGCCGTACGGAGATGTCAAAATAATGATGCTTCCGCAAATTTTTGAGAAACCTTTTCGCTTTGTTTTTGATTCTTCGGTGATAGTTTTTGGAGTCATTCACAGAGTTTTACCAAAGGTTATTTCAGCGAGATCTAGTCTCAAAACCTTTTAACGGGTTTCTTGAGCGGAATTGGATCACTCGGCGAGCAAGTAGGGCGTGTTCTCTATAGCTGCTACTTGTGTTTTTGATCGTTCTTTATCGTAAATATTTTTGATATTATTCTGTGACTCACTTGGTTTAACGGAAAATGAGAGCAATGCTTTGATTACTAAAGATTTCTCGTACAATTTTTTTGATTCTTATACGAAACTTGTTTTATCAAGTTGGAAAAGATCTTTATGACTTTGGCAAATCATCGAGTTTCACTCTGAAGTTTGGCAGAGGTTTTCTAAATGCATGATTGCTATGAGAGATGATGTATAGTTCTATTATTTCCCAGATGGTTTGCATCAGTTCTTAGCGTTTTGACGAATCCTAGATTGTCGTTTGATTTTGGGATGATTTTGATGAGGCATCGCATTGTCCGAATATTTTCCGCCTATTTTTGCGAGAGTTTGCTTTATAGAAAGTGTTTTCTTGATGTGAGGAAAAATGTTTTTGGAATTATGGGAGTATACGAGTATAGTATACACACCTACTCCCTCCTTTTTTTTTAGGATGAAAGAAAACAGATGAGTTTCCTATGAAGGATTGAGATGATCGACAATCTGGGTCCGTTAAAGACCATGGTGGATTGGTGATGATTTGGAGTATGTTTATTTTACGAAAATTTCTAGGAACGAGTCGGTTTTAAGACGACGTCAGTGTCTCTAATTCCTTCTTTCTTTAGGAAATGAGGTGAGTACGCTCGAATGCGTGGCGATCGTTTCTCGGTTGTACGAGAGATTGGATCAGTTTAAGAGTTATGTCTGAACAGTTAGAGAACAATAGATCGAGATAGACAAAAATTACCTACAACTTAGCATGCAAGATTATCCCCCTAAATTCTAAGTTCCCGAAGTTTTACGACAGTTTACAAGACATTTTCATTCCTTGCCAACAAGAAATTAGAAGTCTAATAAAATTTTCAAATCAGACATAGCTTAGTTTCATCGATGATTTGGGACTGCCTCTTCTTCGTTCTTCGTCTTTTGACTTATTTTCGTATGAATCGGTCTTTGACGAAATACCAACAAGAATATCGGAGTGAGGAAGGGATTTCAACATTGGAGTTTATGTTCTTGTTTCTTCTTACTGCTGGTTTTACTTAACTGGCTAGGTGTGCTTTGTATATTGTTAAAAAATCCATCACACGTTTATGATTAGATGTTTTCGACTTAACGTGGCAGAATTTCGTAAAACCAGATTGCGTTTGGAGAGTTCAGATCTCTCGTATAGTTTATGCAACTTTGGTGTTGAGTCAACCGTTGCTGTTTTAGACGACCAATTCAAACTTATACAAGAAAGCAAGTTTTTGCGTTTTTTATCATCAAGTTCCAACGATTACTCCGATTGGGATGAAACAAAAAGCGTTTCAATCGATATTCGAGATAGAAATGTTTTGATCCGTCGAGCTTGTCCAACTTGACCACTGGCAAGTCAGTGAGTACAGTCCCAATTCATCGAGCAGATTTGTTTTCGTCATAAAATCGTAACGGAAACACCGATTGAGACGAAGCGAAAAGCAGTGCAAATATTGTTTGGAGTATGATAAGGCTTCGCCAACTCACCATGGTGTTGATTTGGATGGTGCGGACCCTTGGGGCAAAGTCAGTATCTCAAGGGTGAGGAGAAAGGCCGACCAGCTTGCCAAAGTGGTGAGCTGGGTTGCTTGGTCAACTTACCATCTTGGCGAGTTGGATAGTATCGTCCAACTCGCCGTATTGGCAAGCTGTGCGGTACGGCCAACTCCGCAAATAGCCTAGGTTTTTTTTTTCCGAGTAACCTAGATTTTTTCCGCGAGTAACCTAGGGTATTTTCCACGAGTAACCTAGGGTTTTTCCGTGAGAAACATAGGGCTTTTCCGCGACTAACCTAGGGTTTTTTTCGTAAGTAACCTAGAGTTTTTCTGCGAGTAACCTTGGGTTTTTTTCCGCGAGTTGCCTAAGGTTTTACGCATTTTCTGGAAGAGCAAGTTTTTTTTTTCCCGAAAAGTTTTCGGAAAAATTCTTTTGGTCAACCCATACATAACGAGATTTATCCAAATCGGAAATAAGAAAAACATCACGGGGTTTGAAAGATTTTATCGTTGCCCTTTGTGTTCAGAGAGAGAAATTGCGAACTTGTTTTGTTACTCCTCCCGTGACGAAAAGTCGCGATTAGGTTTTTGTGAGCGTCGGCTATAGGAGTAGTTGCTGCTTGAGTTGTTTTACCAGCGATTTTGCGAGCTGCGACTTTATCTTTCTTATATCCAGAAATCGTTTTGATCAAGCGTTTTGCGGCTATGAGTTAGAGTAATCCGTACCCCCTCCTTCTAGCGCCAAGATGTGGGAACCGAAATTCGCACTGTCGATTTCCGTAAAATGAGGAAACTTAGGAAAACCCTAATTTTACATAGGACCCGGATCTCTGCAAGAGCCAACGACAAGTAACCAAATAAATGCGAAAAATATGAGAAACATAATAAAACGAATTTATAAAGAAAATACATCTTATTTCGAACTCGCGTAAGAGCGGTTCGATCATTACAAGAGATTATAAAGGCTTTGGCCGCAGGGGCCGTCAGCGAGTTAGCTAAAAACATAAAACCCTAAACCTCGTTGAGTCGCAGCTCGATAACAAAATACGAAAATGATAAGAAAAAAAGTTTTGATTGATTTTGGACTGAACCTTATGAAAGGCTGCCTACGTACCCCTTTCGGGGATCAAGCCGAACGTAGTTCAATTGATAGAGCTGGACAAGAGATCGAACTGCCTGGGCAAGTTCGTCTAGTAATTGAGTGCCAGTCATAGAAACCAAACTTGTCAAGAATCAAGCCTAAGTTTCTAAGTGCAGAGAGTTCTAAGTCTAAAAGAGTTGTAAAAGTTCTGCCTCCTCTTGACTTCGACCTTATGTTTATTATTCCTTCTCTAGGCGGTTGGTATTTCCTTTTCTGCCCCACTTCGCGCTTATCGGAAATCTTCCATTTATCTCGATCTTTCCATTTTTCTTTGGAAAACTTCTATTTTGTCTTCAAACTTGACATTTATCCATTCCAGCGAATAATGAGTAAACCGTGATCATATCTTTGGGCTGGATGTTGTCTAAAGTCTAGAGTGGGTCTTTATCGCATTTAGGACTTTCCGAGCCATTTTGCGATTTAGCCGTTTTACGATTTTAGACGAGATCGTTCCATGATACGATGCCGTTTTAATAAAATATCTCGAGTTAATCGTATAGTTTGGCAATGTATGGTGTTTCGTTTAACCGTTTCCGTTTTATACGATTTAATCGAGGTTTTATAAGAAAACAAATCTTTTGCGGTTTTTATTGTAAAACTCCAACGATAAGACTGGTCGAGAAGAGACGAGAGATGTTCCGATCACGATTCAGAGTACGCTCGAGTGGAGGAGCATGGACGGTTTGGTTCAGCTCGAAAAGACGACGAACTGGTCAAGCACGACCAGCTTGCCTGTTGATACACTATAACTGAACCTTTCCTACTGTCAAGTTAACAGTGATAATTGTAGTATTTATGATTGAATCCAGAGGACCAGTTTTCACTTAAATTCTATTAGTTTTCTACCAAGCTAAAAATCAAGTTAATTATAGATTTATTTGTAGCAAGGAAATAAAATAACAATTGCAAATTATGAATTCAAGATTGAAAAGAACTGGTCTAGGGTTTCTCATCGGATGTTAATGCTGAGCCAAATAATTATTCAAGCACAAAATAGTACAATCTAGAACTAGGAGCACACTGCTAATCGGTCTTAACACCTAAATTCTCGATTGGGCTCAGATCTGATAACAAGCAATATAGGTCAAGTCAAATAAGTTCATCTAGTACCCCAGTATCTGCTCTCGCTGACTGGGGATGCTAGACTCATTCACCCAACAATCAAGTTATCTACTACACGGTTAATGAGTAGAACAACCTTAGATCTAACAATAAATGATCAGGTTAAAGCAAGAATTAAGAACTAGATGAATGAAGATACAATATGAATGCTTATCTATGTTTAGCTCAAGCGACTAACATCCTAGAACCCTAGACAAGCCAGCGACTACTCAGCCATGGAACAAGATGACAAAGACATGATAACTGAAAGATACTGCATAAAATTCCAAAGAGAAATAGATAGGGTTCAGGATGATCTTCTTGTCGAGAAGAGTAGCCGTCTCCCTTACAATAGCAAATCGTCAAATATGTCTATGTCTTTTGCAAAAATATTGTAAGTCTAAGAAAACAATGAAAGAGAGTCTATTATAAGGAGGCACCCTCAGGTTCCTGAGAGGGAAATGGACTAGGGTTCGTCTTCAAAAGATACTGAAGTTTCCATAAATATCGGGAGCAGTCTTCTGATTGCTCCGCATGGATTGCTCGCGCTAGGGAGAAAACATCTGATTGCTCCGTACGTTTGCTTCGCGTGACAAGACCCTGATTCTCACATCTTTCTTCATGCACCTTCCTTCAGCTCCATAGCTTTTCATATGACCTGAATTGACTCAAAATGACTGGACTAACTTAATAAAACACTGAAAACCAGTTAGAAAACATTTATACAATAGTGCTAAAAACACTATATATCAATTCCCCTAGACTTAGATCCTTGTTTGTCCTCGAACAATGACAAGTATCCAGAACATGGAGAAAGGTTTGAAGGAGTGAGAACTCTCCTGTTCTCAATAACCATACTCTTACCACAAATCTCTGAACCATGCAAACTTCAACTAAGACCACACACTCTTCTCAGAATCCTCACTGATCCCTGTTCAAAGATCGGCTCCGTACTCTACATCTCCATCCTGAAAAGGTACACTATCGAGACCAAACTCTCTATATTCATTAAGGGTGGCGTGAGCCTCTTATAATGAGCATTATTTAGGGTAGACGGGCTAGATGTAGAACAGGCTAATTTCAATGTTTAAAGTGGAGCTAAAAAGTGTTTAGGGTATACCATGACTTTGTAGAGGATGCAGGCTATTGTACAAAATTGCAAGAGAAGATGGATCCATTGATCTCCACAGACCCCACTCGTTTTCTATGCAAAGCAGTCACTGCTAGCTCATCTTTGACAGATTGCTCTCCTTTCAGATCACCCTTCTTCACACTGTTCCACTTTTACTTCAGCTTTGCACTCACCAATCAACCAGGGCACTGTTTTTTCCTTTTCGTTCTTCTCCTTCTCATCATATTTCAGAACTCTTGAGACTTGAACAAAACTGAATATATATATATATATATATATTTACTGAATGACGGAATGATGAGTTCAGATGATGATGATGACGAGAAGGAGGTAGTTACATATGGTGTGCCCCTGCTGGTTCTGACTTTATCACTTCTTTCACCATTTGTCTTTTCTGCTCGGGTCACTCCTACTGACTGCTCGCTTCCTTACGGATCACTCTTACTGACTGCTCTCTTCTTACTGGAATTTAGTCTGAGAGAAAAACGAGTGAGAGCTGTGTTGATCCTTTCCTCTCCGGCCCTTTTGCACATATCTGCACATTTGAAACTTAAGAACAAAATGCATGAGGTCGGAACAATGGTCTAAAGGTTCAGGGTGGGAACTAGCTAAAAAAAGAGCTAGCCACTCAGGATCAGCAAGATGGATGGAAAGAATTTAAGAAGTTCTGAGTGTAATCTCGTTTCCCTATCTAATGCTCATAACAAGAGGAATTATAGTCAAAATTAGGTTCAAGTAAGGTGGAGTTAAGTCTACCCAGTGTAACCTGATAAGGTGGGAACTTCTCGAGATTCAAATGAGATAAGTCAGGAGTATTCCAGGTCCGAGTGTAGGTCTTTCGTCTCTGCTAAGGTCACTGAATAAGAAAGTTAGAGCACAAGGTGGTTAAACGATCATCATAAAACAGGGTCCTGATTCCCACAAAAGTTTTGGACTCGAGAAAACTAACTCGATAAAAACACAAGAAAACATAAAAGATTAGTAGCACACAACATTTTCCCTCCCCAGACTTAATTCACACCATCCCTGGAGTGAAATCAAGTAGGTGAAGGCTCAAATACACAATAAATAAAAAATTCAGATGGATAAGACAGTGGAGTTAATGGGTGGGTGGTTCAGGCTGAGTCATCGCTCTCAGAGCGACCTCCGTGCTTCCTGTTCCGGGGAAGCCTTCAATCGGTAGCAGCTGAGGTCGCGGATTAGTTTCCTGGACGGTGGCTGTGCTGTGACGTCTGCTCCTGTTCCGGCTCTGGTGTCTTCGTAGACTGTCCTCCAAAGCAACCGCCCATGATGTTCCTGAGGATCCTCTTCATGAGGCTGTTGTTCCTGCGGTGGGAGTGAACTACCCACAGGCAATAGGTTGCGCTGTCAGCCTCCACCTCTGCGTCATCTAGGTCATCGAGATCATACTGGGTTCCTATTTCCGGGGTCACGTCCTCCACAGCATCGCCCATGTTGTCATCAGAAGGCGCTGCTCTCGGATCACGGCAGGGAACTGGAGCAGGCAAGAAACGGATGTTCTCGATTGTTGTGAAGTTGGTGAGATCAGGCTGAGGGATCTTGCAGTAGAGAACAGTACCTTCCCTATTTGTGAACTGGTATGTGTCCTCATCACGGAGAATGTGGCACCCAATCAGATAGGCAACGTCGACATACTCGAACTCATTGTTGCAGTCATAGTTGCTGAGGTTGATGCCAAAGAACTTGAATAAGGGAGTGACCAGACTGCCGCAGCGATCCTTCTTGCAGGCTGATCTCATCAAAAAAATTTCCCGCGTGGAGAACATCTCAATAAGATGAAAGCCTGTGTTTGTGCGAACTGGTTGGAGTGGTACTGCTTTGTCTCTGCGGAGCTCGTCCTCGATGCCTGAGTACAGCATCTGGAGCTCTCCATTAGTCACCTTGGAGGTGGACACCTTAGCGAACATCATGTTAGAGAACATCTTGGCAATGATCATCAGCGTAGGGTTTCTGATGTGGGACTGATAGGCCCTGCTTGACACGAAGGTCCCGTCAGCGATGAGGTCCCATAACTCATTGGAAGGATTGGAATTTTTCACGACTGCCACTCCCTTGGGGTCTTTTAGTATCTCATAGAGAACGTTCAGCTTGTCGAGAGACAAGGAGGAGAATTTCCGGTTGGCCATGAAGGTGAAGGATAAGTTTTCATAGGTCAGAACTGAAGGGTCCTCATATACAACCTGAGCGGTAGCGAGCGCTTGCCTGACGAGGTCGGGGTATAGCTCGTGTGGTGAGAAACAGAGGGAAGAAATCCCCATGGCATTAAGTGTGTCGGACACATCGGTATCCACTCCCAGAGCCTCCAGTGCTGCCTTATCACCAAAACGTGTTGGGAGGATTTCAGCGCTAAGAAGCTGGTTGTATCAAGCCGCTGATTCCTTATCCCAACCTTCACAGTTCAAATCGAGCAGCTGAGGATCTTCAAGGTTGAGTGGCTCTCCTTGGTGCTCACACGGCCAAGGATAGGAAGATGGAGCGGTTCGGTTTGGTGGTGGAACGTAGTTCGCGCGGGTCACCTTGGGTGTTTTGACTGACTTCATCTTCATCTGTGGACGCATCTGCAATAGTTATAAGACCCTTGTATCAGGTCAACTCATGAGTTGCTAAGAAAGAGAATGGAACAATAATGTGAAGCTTTTAATGGTTCAGTCCAAACTCAAACTAGCAACCAGGTTCACCGCAATCACAACATATCAAAGAGAAACAGATCTAAACCCTTATAAGCTCAATTTCTCAAACATTCTAACAGAAAAGGAGAGATCTTAACCGACTAACAGAGGCGCCAAATCGAGATCTATCGGGTGTAGAGAAATCAACTAGAAAACCCCAAACGTGAGAAAAAGTTGCATACTATGAAAATCATTTTTCCCTAATTTCGTTTCTATTAAGTACAAGAAATTATCTATTCAAGCGAATGGCTGCAAAAATCAATCAACACATTTCAGGGGTAGAATTCCGAGATCGAGAATCACGTGGGGCAGGGGGAGAATCGCTTACCTTGCAAGTGGAGAGAATAGAACTGCAAATAAAACTCAACAAATGGAGAATCAGACTCAAAGATCTCAAAAGGAAATTGAGGAAAAGGAGGATTGAGTTTAGGGTTTTTATTTCTCTCGAGCAATGTACGGCGTGAGAGGAGAGATTGTGGGGAAGTGGTGTTTGGGTCATCCTTATAAAGGTAAACCCTAGCCGTTCCCTCTTCTTTTTTTTTTTGTTCCAAGATACTTACCTGGGATCAAGCGCCTTGATTGCTCCGGGTGGGGAGCAAGCATATTGATTGCTCCTTGTAGGGAGCAAGCAACTGGACTCTTCCGGGTGACAACTCTCGGGTTTTCTCATTAAGTACCTGAAAGAATTAATTTCTACAATAATGAAAATGAGGACAAAGCAATTATTTACACTTACCAGTGGGTTTCCTCCCACCAAGCGCTTGGTTAAAGTCACTAGCTTGACATTGTTAGCCAATCAGGCTGAGGAGGGGTTGCTCAGGGAAATATCTTCTCCTTCAGCGATGGTTGTGTCAGATCGTAGGGTTTCAGGTGCTGACCGTTGACAATAAATTCCCCTCCATTTGTGTCCAGCAACACAATATCTGCATAAGGTCGAACCTCCTTGATGGTAAATGGCCCGGACCATCTGGACTTCAATTTTCCAGGGAACAGCTTCTATCTGGAATTAAAGAGCAAGACTTGATCATTTGGCTTGAATTCTCTGCTGATGATCCTCTTATCGTGATAAACGTTAGTCTTCTCTTTATAAATCTTGGAGCTTTCATAGGCAAGGTGTCTAATTTCCTCCAGCTCATATATCTGAATGGTGCGTCTTTCCTTGGCTGATTTGATGTCAAAATTCAGTAATTTGACCGCCCAAGCCGCCTTGTATTCAAGCTCAACCGGAAGATGGTAGCCTTGCCGTAGACCAGGTGATAGCGAGTGGTCCTCAGTGGTGTATTGTAGGCTGTTCTGTATTCCCATAAGACATCATTGTGTTTCAGGGACAAGTCCTCGCGGGTCGTTCCAACAGTCTTCTGCAGAATGCTCTTAATTTACTTGTTGGAAACTTCCACTTGACTGCTGGTTTGAGGGTGGTACGCTGTAGCCACCTTATGTTTTACACCATTCTTCTTCAATAGGCCTTGGAAGATCTTGTTGATGAAGTGAGTGCCTCCATAGTTTATGACTACTCGAGGTACTCCAAATCGAGGAAAGATGATGGACGTGAAGAGTTTGGTCACAACACGTGCGTCATTAGTGGGACTAGCAATTGCTTCGACCCACTTGGATACGTAGTCCACTGCAACAAGAATGTACTCGTTTTTGTACGAGGGTGGGAACAGACCCATGAAGTCTATTCCCCAACAGTCGAATACTTCAATCTCAAGTATGAAATTCTGAGGCATCTCGTTCCTTTTACTGATGTTCCCTTGTCGCTGGTATGAGTTGCACTTGGATATGAATGTGTGAGCATCTTGGAACATGTTAGGCCACCAGAAACCGGCTTGGAGGATCTTTGAAATGGTTTTAAACGTTGCGAAGTGGCCAGCGTAGGAGGAACCATGGCAATGGTAGAGTATTCCAAGTATCTCTTCCTCTGGAACACAGTGTCGGAACACTCGATCTTTGCAGTTCCGGTAAAGGAATGTCTCATCCCAAAAATAATGTTTTACATCCCTGAGAAATTTTCTCCTCTCATTCCCAGTGAACTCAACAGATCCTTTTCAACAGCCAGGAAATTGGCTATCTTTGCAAACCAAGGTAAATGAGAGTGTCTCTTCTTGATCGCAGCAACGCAGTGATCTGATTCCTCGGAGCAATCTTTATCAGCGGTGGTTGGGTTGCTCTGGCCGTACAGACCAATCACACAAACATGCTCCTGTGGGGAACTTTCATCGAGAGTGATATCACTCAAATGTTTAACCCTAAGAAGTGAATTACTCTCTCAAATAAGAGGTTCAGTTGTAGTACTTAGGGATCAAATCCACAGGGAACTAAGGAACTCAATAGATGTAATCCTAAATGATTATGCTAGGTTGATTAGGTTTAAAATAGTAAATTGCAGTTTTGTAAGAAATGATAAGTTGCTTAAGAGAATAGGTTTTGGTTTTAAAAAAATAAAAGAAAATAGTTAGATTCGAGATTACTATTTAGATAATAAGGATTATAATGCTATAGATGTTTAATGAATTGCTTGCAAGATATATGAGAACTTTGATTCTTAGATAGATCTAATAGCAGTCGCTAAATAAACATATCCATTGATCTTATTGCCGGCAATATCGTCTGATGGTACGATCGCCAGATCGGATGATATAGGTTGCCGTCGATCGATTACTCTATAGGAGTATCGATCGATATAGCATAAGATCGAATCAAAACTGTGTTCACCAAGATCATAGACCGGCTCTCGCATAACCCTAGAGGATCTAAGCTCATGCCAAATGATTTCAGGACAATGATCAACAATTTAAATCACATCCATGATCATACTCTAGGTAGCTAATCTAGAGTAAGCATTAGGGTTCATTTGGATAATGAATATCAATAATTCAACATTCCATAGTTGGGGCTAATCCCTCATAACTATTTGAACCCTAAATCTAACAAAGAGATCTACTCAGACATAGCTGAGAGATTCATAACAGCTAGGTAATAATAGAAATTCATAGATTAGAGGATTGAACTTTTGGTTATTGGAACAAAAAATCTCTTTGTGTGTTTCCTCTAAATCTAGAATTCTATAACCTTTAAGAAATTAAGATCAAAAGAAATACTTTATAGAATAGAACAAAGTAACAAGAAAAGTATGCAAAGCATGTAAAAGCACACTTTGCCAAACACATAGGCAAAAACTATAAATATGAGTTCCATTAGGTTAAAAACTCGACAGGGGCATTATTGTAATATTGGGAAGACTTGGGCTTCAAGTCGGCCAAGTTGGACTTGTTCTCCACGCATCATATCGATCGATGGTACATGGTGTACATCGATCGATGGAGTATCTCGACTTCATCTTCAATAGAAGCGTCATCGATCGATTACACATGGTGTGTATCGATCGATATGTGTCCTTATTGTCTGATCTTCATAGTCATCTCGGAAAACTCTCTTTTAAGCTCCAAAAGGGTACCTAAATCATCACTTTACTCTAAAATGCTCCTGAACCTGAAAACATACCTAATATACTCCAAAAATATATAAAACCCATAAAAACATATCAATACCATGGCTAAAAGCGGGTCAAATCATGGTATATCAACTCCCCCAGACTTAACTTTTTGCTTGTCCTCAAGCAAACTATTAGTCTCTTTTGGAAGAAGTTTAAAAACAGTAGGGACTCAATAAAATCTTAGCTCTAAAATCATCACTTCTACTTTGGTGCAAGCCACATCTCATATTACTAACTACAGAAGTACATTATACCATATCCTAGCTTAGAAACCAAATGCATCTAGCCAATCAACTTAAACAATCCTGTCTGTCTATCCCCTCTACTGATTTCATTTATGCATAAAATAAAAGTGTAGGCTTTACCTTGGGAGTATCGATCAAAGAACACTTGGATTCAACTCATACAAGTTTCAGGCATTCTCATCCTGGTTTCTTTTCTCTCTTTATCCCCCTTCTCTGAACCCCAAACTTTCTTTTCTTTTATATCAATCCCACTGAACAACTAATGTTCATCTTATTGATCTTTCAACTTTTATAGTCTCTTTTTGATAAAGTGTAGGCGAATAGTGGGGTCATAGGTAATGTACCTCTCCCTCGCTTCCCCAATGTGTGATCATTCATTTGATTAAGAATAGTGGGGTCATGGGTAATGTACCTCTCCCTCTTCCTCTCAGGAAATCATCTCAATCTTTTATTCTCTCTTTACGGGATGCCAAAGGAAGGAGAGAAGGAAACCAAAATTTTTGAGACTTTTACCTTCCAGACTTGCATGAGGATTCCGATCCCTTGTATACTGATATCACTCAAATGTTTAACCCTAAGGAGTGAATTACTCTCTCAAATAAGAGGTTCAATCGTAGTACTTAGGGATCGAATCCACAAGGAACTAGAGTCACAAAAGATATAATCCTAAGTGATTAAGCTAGGTTGAAAAGGTTCTAAAACAATAAATAAAAGTTGGTAGCAATGGTAAGTTGCTAAAGAAAATAGGTTTTGGGTTTAAAAACAATGAAAGAAAGTAGTTAGATTCAAGGTTACTATTCAGAAAATCAGGATTATAAATATATGGATGTCTTAACGAATTGCTTGCAAATATATGAGAATTTCAATCCTTAATCAAATCTATAGCTGTCGCTACTAGACTCGTCCATTGATCTGATTGCCGACAGTATCGATCGATGTTGCTATCGCAGTGTCGATCGATATATGTTGCCGTCGATCGATGACTCTATAGGAGTATCGATCAATATATAGCATCATATCGAATTGAAACTGTGTTCACCCGAGAATTTCTATTAGACCGGCTATCGCTCGTGCCTAATAGAGTCTGAGCTTAGCCAAATGATTTCAGGAAGATGACTATTAGATTAGTCACTCCATAATCATAACTCTAGGTAGCAAGTCTAGAGTAAGCATTAGGGTTCATTTGGATAATGAATAAAACAACTCAACAATCCATAGTTGGAGCTAATCCCTCATAACTATTTGAACCCCAAATCTAACAAATGAATCTATTCAGACATAGCCAAGAGATTCATAGCAAAAGAATAAGATGAAAAGAAAATACTTTATTGCTATAAAATAAAATACAAGAACTTAGATAAAAACTTTCTGAAAAAAATCTTGATGTCTTTCTAGGGCTCATAGGCATAACTATAAATATGAGTACAATTAGGTTAAAAACTCGCCAGGGGCAATCTTGTAATTTGGTGAGAACTTGGGCTTCAAGTCGGCCAAGTAAATCTTGCTCATCACGCTCTGTATCGATCGATGGTACATGGTGTACATCGATCGATGGAGTATCTCGACTTCAACTTCTACGGAATCGTCATCGATCGATTACACAAGGTGTGTATCGATCGATATGTGTCTCTCAATGTCGGATCTTCATAGCCAACTTGTAAAACTCACTTTTAAGCTCCATAAGGCACCTAAATCATCACTTTACTACAAAATGCTCCTGAACCTGAAAACATACCTAATAGACTCCAAAACATAGATAATTATTATAAAAACATATCAATATCATGACCAAATACGGGTCAAAATCATGGTATATCATATACCAAGCCCCAAGATAAGCAATAGATGTCAGGTTAGGTTGGAAATCAGCTTTGGTTCTTCCAAACAATCATGAAAAGTGTTGTCATAGGATGATCGGTGATCCACTTTAGCATCTATAGTACTTTCTGCAATCAACAATTCTAAGAATGGTGCTAAAGAGTAGTAAGATAAAAAGCAAAAGAAATTTTTTTTTTTGAAATATTTTTGTCCCTTTCTTGACTCAATAAAATCAATTTTTGAAATTTTTTTAAGAGATCAAAAAGGTAAAGTAGCATCAGTAATTCACTCCCCCCAAACTTAATTCATACACTATCCTCAGTGTATAACTAGTCGGAGTTAGAGTATAGGAAATAATAAATGTGTAACTGATATCGAAATTGTGAACGATATACCTGACTGATGTTCGTATCGATCGATGGTGAGTCACTTCCATCAATCGTCATGGATAGGCTTATGTCGGGCGATGTAGACATGGTCTCATCGGTCGATAGAGGTAGTGATCGTGTAGCTATTTTCCTAAAAACAAATAAAAACGAAAGTAATAAGTAAAAATAAAATAAAACTAAGTAAGAAAATACCTAACAGTGGGTTGCCTCCCACTCAGCGCTTATTTAAAGTCATATAGATTGACTATGGAGGTATGGTGGCTAGTGAGGTGGATTGCAGGTACTTGTTGGGAAACAAGTATTCTCCTTGTCTTGCGATTCTTCAAACCATATAGTTAAAAAGCTTCTTGTGGCTTTCTCGCTTTGGGTCATACTAGCTTGCAAACCATGGACCTCATAGTGGATTCTCTGTAACCACTCCTCAATGCTTGATAAGCTGCACTCATTTCGTCATGTGTTGCTGTAGGTGTTCTCTGGATCAGTACTCATTCGCATGGTGTTGAGGTGAAAGCTAACAGAAAACGGAAATATTTCTAAATGCTAAATTTGATGGTGAAAGTTCTGAAAATCGTGTCCCTGCTTCTCCCCTATGCCTCTTGCTTATATACTCCCCTCCTAGGCGATTTTAGCCTTTCCATTTCGCCCAAATTCGAGTTTATCGGGAATCTTCCATTTATCTTGATCTTTCCTTTTTTCCCGCGGAAATCTTCTATTTATCTTCAAACTTACCCTTTATCTTCCTTCTGCGAGTAAACCATCAAAACGTTATCGTATCTTTGGGTTAGACTTCGTTAAGATCGCGAGATGGGCTTTTATCGCGTTTTAAGACCTTTCGAGCCGTTTTACGATAAATCCGTTTTACGACTTTATACGAGTTTGTTTCCTGATCCGACGAAATCATAAAGTTTAGCTACGTTCGTCTCTCGGTTAATCGTTGCCGTTTTTTACGATTTACTCGATGTTTTTATTAAAAACGCGTTGTTTAACTGTTGCCGTTTTATACGATTTCCTCGAGTTCTTTTCGAGAAAACAAAGTTTTACGGTTTTTATCGTAAAACTCGAATGATAGGTGGGATCGAGAAGAAACGGGAGACACTTCGACCGTGGTTTGGAACACAGCCATGTCGAAGGACGTAAGCATTGAATCGGGGATGCGGGAGATCGAGGCTCGGGATGGTCGGTTCGACGTACGGCGAACCGAGCCGGACCGGTCCAGCTCGCCGGGTTGACAAACTGTCGGGGAAGCCTCTAGTTCGCCCCAACGGCGAACTAAGCCGGCTTGGCTTAGTTCGCCGTTGGGCGAACCAGTCGGGAAGCTTCTAGTTCGCCCAACGGCGAACTAAGCCAGCTGGCTTAGTCCGCTGTTGGGCGAACTAGTCGGGATGAGACTAGTTCGCTTTTTACGGCGGTTTCGGTTTTTCGCAGTTTTGTGCTTAATTCGTACGATCGTGTAATCGACGTTTGTTTTGCTTTTCCGAGATAACGATCTTCCGAGTTTTCCGTGGATTTCCATTGTTCGGAAATCTCTTTTGGATTTATAAAACGATTCTTCGAGTTTTATATAACGATTCTCCGAGTTTTATAAAACGATTTTCTCGAGTTTTATAAAAAGATTCTCGAGTTTTATAAAACGATTCTTCGAGTTTTATAAAATGATTCTCGAGTTTTATAAAACGATTCTTCGAGTTTACAAAACGGTTCTTCGAGTTTTATAAAACGATTCTCGAGTTTTATAAAACGATTCTTCGAGTTCTATAAAACAATTCTTCGAGTTTTATAAAACGATTCTCGAGTTTTATAAAACGAGTCTTCGAGTTTTATAAAACGATTCTTCGAGTTATATAAAATGATTCTTGAGTTTTATAAAACGATTCTCGAGTTTTATAAAATGATTCTTCGAGTTTTATAAAACGATTCTTTGAGTTTTATAAAACGATTTCTTTTATATTTTTGCGGGGAGTTTTGGCTGTTGATTCCGTCGTACCGATTTCGACCCCAACATAACTCATCCCACAAAGCTCTGAACTTAACAAAGTGTTGGTTGAAGTCCATGTTCTCCTGATGAAGCGAGTTGATAGCCTTCTTTACCTCAAAGACTCGACTTAGATTTGAGATGGTGCCATACACTTTTTGAAGTGTATCCCACAACTATTTGGAGCTCTCACAATAGGAGTAGGCTTCCAACATAGACGCTTCCACACTGTTTTTAATGATGGACAACAACATGAGGTCCTTCTTACTCCATTTTCCATCAATAGCCACCACCATTTCTACACCATCTTTGTCTTGGACGGTTTTTGTTGGGGCTTATCCACCAGAAATGTGTTCCCATAAGCCCCTTTCTCAAAGTTCTGTCTTGGCCAGCCTGGACCACATCAGATAGTTCACACCGGTAAGAGTCACTGGAATAACTACTAGCTTAGTATTCTCCATCTTGAAGATTTTTTTCCACCAGTTAAAGAGATGTCTCAAATATTTCGAAATGAAATGAAGAAAAATCAGAGTAAATTTGCGGAAGAATATAAAGCGCATAGAGAGAATAAGGTCTCAAGAGCTTGTAGCTCTGATACAATGTGATTTTTATAGAGTCAGAGAGAGTTTTGGCTGAAGAACATCAAGAACATTGTCAAGAACAAGAGAGACAGAGTGTGAGAATGGACGAGAGAGAGAGTGTAAAAGAGGAGCTGAAGAGTGGTCAGTCTTCCTCGTGAGAGGAAGCTGTTGAGAAGATGAATGTATATCGATTGATGCAGCACCCTTGACATCAATCGATATGTGATGCCAGAATGTAGGCCAACTATATTCAAGACCTACCAAAGCCCAGAAGCCACCACAAGTTACCAAAATACCCATGGACGACCAGAAACCATATTTATGTATTTCTAAGCCATTGTTGACGGCTAGAGATTACCTAAGCTTTCTATTCTTTTGTTCTAGTTCTATTACCTAAGGAGAGAAAGAAGTAACTCCTTCAAATTCCTCCTGGAACTCCTTTGGTTTCTTTATTGCTTTTATATTTTATATATATTCATCTATGATTTCTGTGACGTCTGTTAAGAAATTTTGATAGTACGAGGCCCATCATGCGACAAAGATAACTATCGAGCAAATGAGCCCGTGAAGAACCCATCGAGTAAGACAAGAGAAAATGTTGGACCCAATGTCCATAGGAAGTTCATGCCCATACGTTATCACCATCAATTCAACCCAAATCGAGCACGACGATGTCGAACTACTACTCCGAAGATCGCAGAAGCAGTTATAGGAGAAGAAGACTATAAAACGTGATCTAGAGAAGAGCATCGGGGACACGGAAAACCCTAGAGCAAATCAATACTCCCATCGACCTCACATCTTAACATTTAGTTCGCTTGTAGTTTCAATCTTTCTTTGTTGTTCTCCATCTCGGTTATTACTTTGTATCAAATCTCATATTCAATAAAGTCCATTTTTGTCAACAGAATTTCGATTGTATCATTTGTTCTAAGAGAATCATTGCCCGCATTATTTTTCTTCCCTAGATTAAACTCTTGATCACTACAAAATACTTATGAGTTATGAGTCATGTATTCGTGAATAATACAAAGAACTTTTCAAGGGAAAATCATTTGCTTTCAAGTTTATGGTTTATATTTAAAAATCAAATGGGGGGTTAGGTCTCAGCGTTTTCATATCTTATTTCAGTCTCATATTAAACTATGCGATTCATTAACTTAGGGATCTAGTATGCATCCAACAAGAAGAGGCTCTTTCCCTACAAAAGCTACTGTTGGAGAAGGTGCAACAAATTTTGTGAAGAACACACCTCAAGCAGTTCATATTGGCACCAAAAAGTCCAAGAACAGAAAATCACAACGTTGTGATTGGTATATATCAACACACCTCTGGTTCCAAATCTTATCCCAAGGTCAAATATGATATCATACCAAAATCTTATCCCAAGGTCAAATATGATATCATACCAAAATCTTCTCTTATTGTGTCTATTTTAAGATTATGTATTTCCATGTGACTCGTTTATACCATTTGCCTTGTGTTTATAGATGATGAAGATGGGTCAGTAGCTTGCTATACTGATTTAATGGGGAAGATCCACATAAAGATTGTCGAAGAAGTTGAGTCTATTGTTGTTTGCAACACTGAGTGATGAGAATGAAATTGAGTCTTTTATTATTTTTAAGATTCTGTATTTCCTTTGGGACTCTTTTTGTATAACTGCTTTAGTTGTTTATAGTTATTCATAAATGTTTAATTACTTCTTTCCTTTGTTATGTCTATGTGGTAGTGTTATGTTTTAGGGTCAATTTGCTTAATATTCTTATGAGATCTATCAATTAAAGATATCTCTATAATATTATTTGAGAAGTCAGTTTCCTATGTGTCGCTCTCACGTTCACTCTCACGATGATTGATTACATTAATACCATTAATGAATTAAAAATAGTTAAAATAGTATTATTCATTCTTTTATTTAGTTTTCTTTTAATAATTTCCAAAAATATATGTAATAAAAAGGAAATTTTTTATAATGTCATAAAAACAAATTGAAAACGAAAATATTATGTATATATAATATGATTTCATAAAAAAAAAGTTCACAAAATAGTAATAATACATTTAAAATATTTTTAAATAACATAAAATATGCTTTTAGAATAATAAAAATAGTTTATAATTAATATTATTTTATTTTTATTTTATTTTTCATATATTTAGTTGATTATAATATCTTTCAATTACAGAAAATTATCTATAAATTATATTTTACTTATATAATATTATTTTCAAATACAATCACAATTTTGTGAAGTGCTTATTTAAGAGATATTAAAAACTAAAATTAAATTTAACAATAAACATCACTTGATTAAATAATTAAAAACTAGTTTAATAAGCTAGATATATGATATTTTATTATTATTAAAATTATTTTTTTTCTTAATATTAAATTTTGTTTTAAAATTTATGTTTTTATGTTTGTGAAACTAAATATAACCATAATCAAAATACCAAAGCAAATCTGAATTTCCAATTTTAAGATTATTTAAAATAAATTTCAGTTTATATTCAATAGAACTAAAGCATAAAATTATTTAGAATTATAAATATTTAAATTATTGTAAATATTGATATATGTTCATGAGCTTCCAAAAGTGTATCAACTACTTATGCATGTAATCTTCATGTTGATCATAGGATAACTCAAAACTTACGAGACTTTAGAATATTATCGTTATATTAATTTAGATTTTGGAATCATACACTTTAGTTAATTTTTAATTCATTCTAAGCATAATATATCTTAAGTTATACATAATTTTCCTAAAATATATTTACATATCTAAGAAGACAACACTCACTACATGCATGCAAATAAATAGTTAATTAAAAATTAATATATTTTTAAAATATTACAGTTGAATTCAGAGATAGAATCTAATTTATCCAAATGATAACTAAATCAACCATAAAAAAAAATCGACTACATATAACATATATAAAATTACAGTATAATTAAAGTAATATAGTATTATTAATAAAAATGATGCATACAAATTATAAATTAATTTAAAACTAAAACTCAATAGTGATCAATTATTATCTTATATATTTTAAAAATATTTATATCCGTGGATGCGCACGGGAAAATTAACTAGTAACATATAAACACGTTGGAGGATGGGACAACTAGCCACCAATATTTCCCTTTTTCTCCCTAAACGCGTGAGCAAAAAAAGAAAAAGAGAAAAACCAAAGGAATTTTTTTTATTTAACCTACGCATATTCCGTTTGGAACATGCAAATCTCTATCATAATAGAAGGTAGTTTTAATTTTGATTTACGTTGAACATATCCCATTTGGAAACTATCATGGACCCACTATACTATTTTTAAATATGATATAGTATTTTATTGACGTGTGTTTAACCATACAAGAACTCTCTGAAGATACAACACCAGCAACACCGTACCATCCTCAGTATTGGTTCGGCGTTTGCGCACAAATAGAATCGTAAAAAGGGAGGGTTGATTGTGCGGCAACACCGATGAGCGTTAACAAATGGGTACTATGTAACTTAAGTTTTCTTTATCCTCATCCATGAACATAACATGAAGGTGTAACCAGAAAAAGTACATATAAAGCGTAATTCAGCCATATACAGGAACGTGTGATATAATGAAGACAGAAGATCAAAGCTGAAAAAACATTGAATAATATCATATAAAAAGTTTGAAATTTGTGGACAGCGTAATATACGAGACATATTTATACATCGAGAGCTATTAGGTCGTAAATTACTATACTATATTTCTTATAATATAGTACTATTTGACGGTAATGGAAAATGTTTGTGGGGAAAAGGCATAATCTGACGGTGGAGGGTGTGTAGACCGATGCAAGAAGAAAAACATTATACAACAGGTAAACTTAGAAGACTCAAAATTGTTAGACTCTATTCTATCGGAAACATATATACACTTAACCAAGGGTCATAGAAACTTGTACTATATTATACAACATATAGTATAGTCCGAAAAGGCAACCATGCTTAGCACCTCCCAGATTGCAAATGTTTTGGTGCATAAGGTATCACACATAGGATGTAAGGGTTGTGAGGATGTGTAGTCTGGTAAAAGAAGAAACACATGAAAAAATTGTAAGCTTAAGGGCCACGAAATATTTTGAGGCCACTATAGACGAGACGTATACACACGTAATTATGTGTATTCCAACATATGACAAACTATACTGTAATATACATAACATAGTTAAATCCAACATATCACCTCTCAAATAACAAACAATACAATAACATTTGTTGCACATTACCTTTAAAGGGGGATTGCACCTAGGTTAACAATGCATGGAAAGAAATAGCCCATTCTAGAAATGTTGAATTTAAGTGTAACAAGTGTCAGAGCTAACTATAAACAAAACATGTATATAACTAACTAACTAACTATATTCAGCTGACTATATGCAGAGTGTATAGTTTAAAAATAAAAACCAACATGTCACCTCTCATATTGAGTGAGGTATGTAGGAGCGGTAAGAACAAATGAGGTATCTCTGTGGCGAAAATGTGTACTTCGCTTCAATAAGATAAACTTTATACAAGTGGTGAACATAAGGGTTTGAAATTGTTGGACTGAACTATATACAAGACATATATACGCGAACACAACATATGAAGTCTGTTACGTCACAAATTCTACTATTCTATATGGTATATAGTATAGTCCGAAGATGCCGATATGGCCAATGTTTTTGGTGCGGAAGGCATAACATGAGGTTTTGAGAGGGTAAACCGATGAAAGAGGACACAAATGCTTCATATATTAAATAAAAATCCTCCAACTTGGTGGAGGCGATTATAGTGGATATGTATATGCACTAACCTACGGTCTATCGATCATCAGACCAACTATGCTATTGTATACAATTTATAGTACAGTCAAAAATATAACACAGCAAATCACCTACAAACTGCATAGCGTATGGAGAAAAATTAATCTTGCATGGGGTGTATCACTGTGAAAATGTGTTGTATGATTGTAGAAAAAACATAGAATATAACTTGTGAACTTAAGAAGCTCCCAAATGGTGGAATCTATTATAAATGATTTTAGTATACAAACTAAAATGACGCGTTGTCCGTTTGACAAACTATATTATATTATATATTATTTAGTATAGTAATGAAATTAATATAAAAGTACACAATCCTATTGAGCATTTAAAAGGGGTACTTTTATGACTTCTATCTATTGTAAAGTAAAGTAGTTGTTACTTTTTCCAACCGGTTGGTTCGATCCATGTCTGATACAATCGCTCGGGCAAGCCTAATTCATCCATCCTATGTAAGAAAAAACATTACATTAGGTTAGTAAAACAACATTTGTAAGAGAGAAACCCTCTCTATACTCATAATGTCAAGCCTTGTAACATAAAATAAAATTTAGTACAACTGTCCATACTATCTAATACAACAACATCTACGAATGCAAGGTGAACTATACTAGCCGATACCAATAAAACATCAATAATGCAAACTTAACTAACTGTATGGAAAAGCATTATCTTACGGCGTTAGTATGACACAAATATACGGTTACCATACTACAAACATGTATCATATAGTGTAGATGTAAGTATACTTGCCAATACCACTATAAAAGACACTAGATCATGATCCGCGCACCCATGCAAATTTTATTTTTTGTATGTATTCTATATAATTTAGTTTTAAATAGTGTCGAGTTTGTCCAATTCAATTTTATGCTTAAAGAATAATATCAAAACTGTTTTTTTAATAGCATCAAACAGTGTATTATGTAGATGTAACCGTGCAGTTTGAAGTGTAAAATCAAATCCGAAACTAATTGTTTCCATTAAAAAATAAGTTGATAGTTGTTTGAACCGAGTTCGGTCTATTCAGTGAATGAGTGACAAGACTCGTCTGTGGGTTATTTCAAAGGCGTTTTCTTACTATTTATAGTCAAAAATGTAGTTTTATAGATGAGAGAGTTCGGTTACAAATGAGGAAATGAGAGGCGAGGCGGAGTCTCGCGGGGAGCTCGGCCGTGCCGTACAAGACGGAAAGAGAGTACAAGAGTGAAAACCCTAGTTCTAGCTAGGGCTGGGTTGCGGGTCAAACCCGCCCCGCTGACCCGCCAACCCGCGGGTTTTAGTTATTTTTTATTGTTAAAAAATCCGACCCGCACAACCCGCGACCGTATAAATTTTCACCCGCACCGGCCCCGCTTAATTTTGCATAAGGTATCACTTGATTAAAGAAATTATTTAATTTATTTTTTATGAAAAAGTAATAAAAATAATATATTTATAAGAAAATTATATATTTTCAAAATTTTTAATTATTATTTTTTTTAAAATACCGTAACTTTTTAAAAAATATATTTATTTTTCCAAAAGAATACTATTTTCTAACAAAAAAAACTCAATTTAAAAAAAAAATGAAAAAACAAAATTGCGGGTTGGCGGGTACCCGCGATTAAAAATTCACCAACCCGCACCCGCCCCGCATAAATACTCAAAACCCGCACCCACACCCGCCAATCGATTTTTTCAAATTGTTCAACCCGCACCCGCCCCGCAGCGGGTCAAACGGGGCGGGACCCACGGGTGATCACTCATATTCCCAGCTCTAGTTCTAGCTGCCTTGTGAGTGAGAGTGATTTCGGATCCTTTCCTTGTTGCCTCTTCTCTCCCTTTTATAGTGGTCGCGCCTTGACCTAGTGAACAGGTCATGAGTTCGGAGGCCTTTCACTAAATGGGCCTCAAATGGCCCACGAGAGCGAGCACTTTGTTCAAGTGCCCTTAATTCAGCTAACTGCGGGAATTATCCGAATTAAGCTCGATTATTCTTCGATTAGCTCATTGGGTTGGAGCTTGCGTGGACCGGGCCCATTATTCAGTAGGCCTTTGCAGCTGGGAGTATTCCACCACCAACAGTAAGCCCCCCCAGACTCGTTCCCGAGTCAGGACTTGAGTTGGGGACGGGTTTTGTCTACTTGGTTTATCTGAATAATGGGTTTGGCCATGGAACTCCGATGCGTCGATCTCGTTCGCACGTCGAGTCGTGAACTCGGTTCTCTATATCGATGCGTTTCTTCAGTCGTTAGCGCGGAGCTCGACTTGGTGTGTCTTCCGGGTTGCTAAGTCGGTTCTTAACTTTTGTATATTCGTTGAAGCGTTAGCGCGGAGTTCGGCTTTCCGTGTCTTCTGTAGTAGGAGGGAAGTGAACAGTGTCTGTCATGTCCCCGATCCTGAGTATGATCGTCTGGACGGACCATGGTGCGAGGAGACGCATCAGTCAGGTCACGAGACCTAAAGGCAAGCATACCATGGTCTAGCAACGTGGTTAAGGGCATCAGGGAGCTGATACTTAGCCATATAAAGAAGGAAAATGAGTTAAACGAGTTACACGAGTAAAGGGGTAGCTCAACGGGNGAGCAAGAAGCTCAACCAGCTGGAAAGAGCTCAGTTGGAGCTCAAGTAGAGTGTGCCAGCTCCCTGAGCTGGATGGACTAGCTCACTCAGCTGGGTCAGCTGGGGATCAGCTCAACTCAGCTAGACTGAGTGTTCAAGTCTTGGGCAGTTGGGCCGGGTCTGGACAGTGACCATGCCAGGTGGATGACCCATGTGTACCAATGGGCCAGTGTGCTCTTGTGGTTGGGTCAGGGACGTGTGAAACCTGTTTGGGCTTGTTTTAGACATGTCCAGGAGTTGCTTATCAGGCCCAGGACATCTGGTAACTGTCTTAGGCGAATGGGTGTGATCTGGACCATTGATTAAATCACTGGACAGAAATGAAACCGAAAGGATGCAATGGTTAGAAAAGTAACCACCCCTTCTTCTATTAAAGGAGGATGGTTCCGTGGGTTTTCAGGCACTCCAGGGCTTCCTCCTACACCCTGAAACACAAAGAAACACCCAGAGAAAACAGAGAGATGGTCGGATTCCCTATCCAAGATTCATGGTGGTGTGAAGGCCATAAATAGGCAGTTTTGGGGCAGATCAAGAGAGAAGTGGAGAACTACTTTCTGGTGGCTTTTGATCTGTGATGTTATCACCCAAATCATCCTCCAGGGCCTGAACACACGCAAATGGTGAGCACATAAGGGAGATGACCGGAATTCTTTTCTAAAGGCCAAGACAGCCTTAAGGGCAGATGTGTGTAGAAAGGCAGTTTCATTGGAGTGAAAAGGAAGTTATGAACGACCCTGTGGTGGTATGTTATCCTGAATGAACACATCCTAGGCTTCCTATTCATCTTGGGAACACACGCAAAGAGTACGGGGAGAAGAGAGAAGGCCAAAATCCTTTCTCATTTACAAGAACAGCCTTAAAGGTAAAGGCACTGCAGAACCGGTTTTATGGGAGATCAATGGAAGGAACCATTGGTGCGACCCAGGAAGAGATCTTATCACTACAGGAGGTATGTGATAAGACTTGATGGAGGCGTGCCTTGGAGGATCATGGCCAGACTTGATACTGGAAGGCACAAGATCTAAGGTTAGTGGTGTTGAACCATTTAAGCCAAAGGCATGAACCCATGGGTGAATCCATGTGGTTTATGGTTTCTGGGAACTCTGGATACACCCATTTCTATTTATATATCTAAATATATTTCTCTCCTGATAATTAGTTTCAATCTTGGTGATCAGAAAGACCTTCCCATGAACCGTACATAAGTGTCGGTTCAATGAGGCTGTTTTAGGCCAGAATTGGGTTTACTGATCCAAAACCACCTTTTACTGAATTAAATGGCTTGAAACTTTGAGGATAGATGTTTTAGAATATTTAAGAATTATTGGAAAATACTAGGCACGATTTGGAGTTGATTTGCTCAAAAACCATATTTAGGCCTAGGGCTGTTTTGGGTCGGATCATAGGGTTAGTGATTTTTCCTGTGAATTCTGACCTTGGATTCGTGTTAGTTATATTTTTTGGGTAATTTACAAAGCTTAACATTAATTTTTGGAGCACTTTTCAGTTTGACCAAAATTGGGCAGGAACATAGCCTTAGGCTCGGAATCATGAAATTGTTAGAACCTGTGCTAGGTTATCGGATTAATATGTAATGGATCAAGGTGTCTGCTCTGTTTGATCAAAGGATGCATAGGTTAGTCCAGGAGAGGGACTTGATATCATATCCTACAAGCGTGAGGAGAATTGGTGATGCATTAGCTGAGAGGAGCTAGATGCATTGCCATAGCTGATGAAGACTTCCCAAAGGTTACTTGGTCAGTGGGGATGGTTGGTTGAATGACTAAGTACCTAGGGGAGAGTTTATGCAGGTGTAAGAGTACTGGACGAGTTGACAGGAAGCTGGGCGCAGCTATCTTGTAGCTTGATCAGCTGAAAGAGATTAGATGGAACCCTAGGAGAAGTGGTTTAGCTTAGCTAGCTGGATGAGCTATCTAAACAAGCTGAGGCAGCTGGCCTTAGCTCAGTTTGAGCTAGCTCAGAGCTCGATGAGATGGACGAGCTAGCTAAGTCAGTTAGGGGTATGAGCTAGCTAAGTCAGCTAAGAGGATGAGCTGACTAGGTCAGCTGGACGGATGAGCTGACTAGGTCAGCTGGACCGATGAGCTAACAAGCTCCGTGGATGTGGCAAAGGTATGATCTAGCTACTTTCTTTTAGATCTAGCTAGAATGGTTTAGGGGAATGGAACCCTGGAATTGTATGACTTGTACCATGTAAGGATCGATCTATAAGCTGGAAGGTAGTNGAACTGACCAAGGCATAGATTATTAGATTGGACAAGTGTTAGATTGGTTTTAGACCAATGGTTAATATAGTATAATCCGCTGCGTAGAATAGAAATGATCTAAGCTAGGAAATACTAAGATAGTCTTAAGCTAAGATCTAATTTGGCCCTCGCCTATGGGCGATATTATAAATAAAGGGCGAAAAATTTAGAGGTTCGGTCCGGAAAAGGACTGAGCGACGTGAGGCTTTGACCACGGCCTAGACGGCCGGGTTCGGGTCTTACAAGTTGGTATCAGAGCATGCTTGATCCTGTTAAGGACAATGCTTAAGATTTTGAGTTCCAAACCGATCTTATTTCTGAAAACTAAGATGACTTGGAACCTTACCTGCGGTGAGCCAAGTGAGAGCTGAGGTATGACTGGGTTTCATTCTTGTGAACATGGAAGTTCCAAGATGAGCCAGCTTAGCCAATATGCACTCTCCAAGGGCAAGACCCTGAAGACAGAAGGGTTAGTTCATCTAGTTATTTGGAAGTAATAGACGGATTGATAAGGGACGTAATGCAAGATCTTTGTAAGGACGACATGGACAAGGGAGGTAACATGGACCAGAGAGTGGCTTAGGTTGAAGTAAACGTGCAGCACTCTACTGAGGTTAAGTGTTATACCTTGGTGGCCGTTCAAAACAAGTAAACATACATTATATATCTTAGTGTGATGTGGATTGAGGTATATTATAAACACTCTTGTGAATGGTATGGGACATTCATGGAAGTGTGACACTTTGGAGAATGGTATGGGACGTTTTCCAAATGTGTATCAAACCGAGATCCTACTCAGCTAGGAGAGTGGACCAGTTTCGGTAGGCAATCGAGTCCAGTGAAGGACCAGGGTTGGCTTACTCGAACGAGTCCAAATGGGATCTAGTCAGGAT
>CAKOAT010047600.1:0-16945 GCA_932364175.1 Eruca vesicaria subsp. sativa | reverse complement strand
TTTAGTTCAGATCATGAGAAATGATCGTGGCCAAGCTCGATTAAGTGAATGATCAGAATGGAGCAAAGGAAGACTAAGTCTAGGTCTGTGAATAGACTAAGGGACTTAGAAAGATTGTACAAGATGAAGATATCAAGCTGTACGAAGTGTATCACAGCTGGGTGATGCGAGCAAGAAGCTCAACCAGCTGGAAAGAGCTAAGTCAGCTCCCTGAGCTGGATGGACTAGCTCACTCAGATGGGTCAGCTGGGGATCAGCTCAACTCAGCTAGACTGAGTGTTCAAGTCTTGGGCAGTTGGGCCGGGTCTGGACAGTGACCAGGCCAGGTGGATGGCCCATTGACCCATGTGTACCAATGGGCCAGTGGACTCTTGTGGTTGGGTCAGGGACGTGTGAAACCTGTTTGGGCTTGTTTTAGACATTTCCAGGAGTTGTTTATCAGGTCCAGGACATCTGGTAACTGTCTTAGGCGAATGGGTGTGATCTGGACCATTGATTAAATCAATGGACAGAAATGAAACCGAAAGGATGCAATGGTTAGAAAAGTAACCACCCCTTCTTCTATAAAAGGAGGATGGTTCCGTGGGTTTGCAGGCACGCCATGGCTTCCTCATACACCCTGAAACACAAAGAAACACCCAGAGAAAACAGAGAGATGGTCGGATTCCCTATCCAAGATTCATGGTGGTGTAAAGACCATAAATAGGCAGTTTTGGAGCAGATCAAGAGAGAAGTGGAGAACTACTTTCTGGTGGCTTTTGATCTGTGATGTTATCACCCAAATCATCCTCCAGGGCCTGAGAACACACGCAAATGGTGAGCACATAAGGGAGATGACCGGAACTCTTTTCTAAAGGCCAAGACAACCTTAAGGGCAGATGTGTGTAGAAAGGCAGTTTCATTGGAGTGAAAAGAAAGTTATGAACGATCCTGTGGTGGTATGTTATCCTGAATGAACACATCCTAGGATTCCTATTCATCTTGGTAACACACGCAAAGAGTACGGGGAGAAGAGAGAAGGCCAGAATCCTTTCTCATTTACAAGAACAGCCTTAAAGGTAAAGGCACTGCAGAACCGGTTTTATGGGAGATCAATGGAAGGAACCATTGGTGCGACCCAGGAAGAGATCTTATAACTACAGGAGGTATGTGATAAGACTTGATGGAGGCGTGCCTTGGAGGATCATGGCCAGACTTGATACTGGAAGGCACAAGATCTAAGGTTAGTGGTGTTGAACCATTTAAGCCAAAGGCATGAACCCATGGGTGAATCAATGTGGTTTATGGTTTCTGGGAACTCTGGATACACCCATTTCTCTTTATATATCTAAATATATTTCTCTCCTGTTAATTAGTTTCAAGTTTGGTGATCAGAAATACCTTCCCATGAACCGTACATAAGTGCCGGTTCAATGGGGCTGTTTTAGGCCAGAATTGAGTTTACTGATCTAAAACCACCTTTTACTGAATCAAATGGCTTGAAACTTTGAGGATAGATGTTTTATAATATTTAAGAATTATTTGAAAAGACTAGGCACGATTTGGAGTTGATTTGCGCAAAAACCATATTTAGGCCTAGGGCTGTTTTGGGTCGGATCATAGGGTTAGTGATTTTTCCTGTGAATTCTGACCTTGGGTTCGTGTTAGTTATATTTTTTGGGTAATTTACAAAGCTTAACATTAATTTTTGGAGCACTTTTCAGTTTGACCAAAATTGGGCAGGAACATAGCCTTAGGCTCGGAATCATGAAATTGTTAGAACATGTGCTATGTTATCGGATTAATATGTAATTATTGTGCTTGTGTGGTCTTAGAGGATGTTTGCTTGTTGTCATACTGGTACCTGAAGGTAAGGCTGGTACTGGATGGCGTGGACCACAAATATGGATCTGGTTGTTATTATGCAGGGAAGACTGTGTGTGATCTGATCATGAGTAAAGGGGGACGACCTGATCCATGGATGATGGATCAAGGTGTCTGCTCTGTTTGATCAAATGATGCATAGGTTAGTCCAGGAGAGGGACTTGATATCATATCCTACAAGCGTGAGGAGAATGGGTGATGCATTAGCTGAGAGGAGCTAGATGCATTGCCATAGCTGATGAAGACTTTCCAAAGGTTACTTGGTCAGTGGGGATGGTTGGTTGAATGACTAAGTACCTAGGGGAGAGTTTATGCAGGTGTAAGAGTACTGGACGAGTTGACAGGAAGCTGGGCGCAGCTATCTTGTAGCTTGATCAGCTGAAAGAGATTAGATGGAACCCTAGGAGAAGTAGTTTAGCTTAGCTAGCTGGATGAGCTATCTAAACAAGCTGAGGCAGCTGGCCTTAGCTCAGTTTGAGCTAGCTCAGAGCTCGATGAGATGGACGAGCTAGCTGAGTCATTTAGGGGTATGAGCTAGCTAAGTCAGCCAATAGGATGAGCTGACTAGGTCAGCTGGACGGATGAGCTGACTAGGTCAGCTGGACCGATGAGCTAACAAGCTCCGTGGATGTGGCAAAGGTATGATCTAGCTACTTTCTTTTAGATCTAGCTAGAATGGTTTAGGGGAATGGAACCCTGGAATTGTATGACTTGTACCATGTAAGGATCGATCTATAAGCTGGAAGGTAGTNGAACTGACCAAGGCATAGATTATTAGATTGGACAAGTGTTAGATTGGTTTTAGACCAATGGTTAATATAGTATAATCCGCTGCGTAGAATAGAAATGATCTAAGCTAGGAAATACTAAGATAGTCTTAAGCTAAGATCTAATTTGGCCCTCGCCTATGGGCGATATTATAAATAAAGGGCGAAAAATTTAGAGGTTCGGACCGGAAGAGGACTGAGCGACGTGAGGCTTTGACCACGGCCTAGACGGCCGGGTTCGGGTCTTACAGTGTCTCCGATGTCAAGGCCCATTTAGATCGGAATATGAATAGTCGCGAGTAAACTGAAGGCCCAATTAGGCCCTACTAGACCTAATTAATGACTCCGAGAGTCGCACCCCTTCTTTCCCGATAAATACTTCTCTCTTTCTCTCATTTCTTACCACTTACCCGTTTATTTTCACGGGTAGTTTTTCTCTCCCTTCTCTCCCTTCTCTCTACTTTCTCTCTCTAGACTTGTTTGTAAAATATATACGTTCGTCATCGGTAAGATGTGTCCGCGAAAGAGATTATCGGCTGAAGAAAAAGGGAAAGCGATCGCTACAACGTCGAGTTCTGCTCGGGATGAGACCATCGGCGAGCCTTTAGATGAGTTCAATTTAGGGCATTGGGAAGCGTTGAGAGATTCGGCTGGTCTCGATCTGGCTCAGAGATTGCTGGTCGTTGATTCAGAAAGAGAGTTTAGGGGCGAAGACGACGGGAATTTCGCCACAGAGATAATGAATGATCCGAGAGTGCTGCGTCTCGGATCTCCGCCGTCCGGTCGATCTCGTCCAGCTCGGTCTAGGCGAGCTCGGTCTAATCGGACTAACCGAGCTAGCGCGGGGTCGGAAGAGGAAGATTCTCGCCCGAAGGTCCCTACACATTACAGTGGTATGGGAGTCTTCGAACGAGAGCCCGCACTTCCCAAAGGCATGCTTCGTCGTGCTGGTACCCAATTTCGGGCGAAAACCGAGAAGACACACTTGACTGCGAGGTCGGTGGAGGCTTTGCTCGTAGCTCGTAGCTCGAAACGCTGTGGGTGTTACTTACTTGATCCCGACCGATGATCAACGCCCGTGGTCGCCTCCGGTCAGTTATCAATGTGTCTACGAGTCCTATTTTGAGGGTGATACCAGGCTCTGGTTTCCGTTGCCCCGTCTCATAACGTCGTAGGTTTCGCGCCGGGACCTCGCCTTAAGTCAGATTGTGAATGGGGCCTTCCGCATTATGGTTTCCCTTATGGTCATGGCTGCTGAGATTGGGGTTTCCTTATGCGTCTACGCGTTCGAGCAGTTGACGGCCATATCTCGCTTGAGCCATGGTTTGTTCTCGATCAGGATGAGACAGAACTACAACATCATTACATGTCACCCCGACAAGACCCCAAAATGGCAACGATCCTACTTCTATGTTAAATCCGACGAGTTCGCTTTCGTCGATCCTCCTAACGACGAGTTTAGGACCTATTAGAACAGTGTAGCGGGTAGTTAGCTCGTCTTGACTGCTACTGATTTTTTGTTTTGCCTAACTGTCTCTTCTTTTCTGTGCAGAGCCGCATCCCAACTACTATTTGACCGACCCTGCCGTTCCGCCATCATTCCTATCTACCGCTCGAGCTTTAGTTGAATTAGGTCATCGCTTGTGGCCAGACATCAGCGAGGAGAGAATCCAACGTGCGATAGATCGGATCAATCAGGGTACCGGGGACCTTTACTTATCTCCCTTTTTTTTGGGTGTAAGTGTCGTCTAACGTTGTTTTGTTTTGCGTCTAACGTTGTTTTGTTTTGACAGCTGATTGGGAGAAGGACATCGGGTGCAAGGTTAGGCCCAGAAAGAAGAGATGTAATCTTTACTCGTTGGAAGAGCAACGAGTGATCAAGCGAGCACTAGCGATGAATGGGCATGTGGATCTTTCCGAAGCTACGAAGAAGAAGCAAGGAGGGGCAGCTCAAGGGACCGAGCCGATGAATGTGATCGATAGTTTCAACTTAGGAGGAAGGGATCATTCCGGTGACGCGACTCTCTCACTTCTCGAGGTTTCTGGGGGGGGTTCGAAAAGGTCGCGGGCTGCGGATACTGAAGTCCAAGTGGACTGTGTGGATCCGATCGGTGGCAGCCCGTCCACGGAGTCTCCCGCGAAGAAGAAAAAGAATAAGAGGACTTCTAAGCCTATGGAAGATGGATCTGTTTCCAAGGAAGGTTCGGGCGCTCGAGATGATAAGGATGCTAGTAACCCTTCCGAAGAAAGGGGCGAAGGGGATCAAGATCTTACTGCACCGAATCCTTCAAACGAGGATCTTTCACTCGGGAAGGACACGGTTCCTCCCGAAGGTTCCAAGAAGAAACAGAAAAAGACAATTAAGAAGAAGAAGGCAACAAAAAAAGGTGGCCCTTTCCGATGCGGGAACCGGTCCATCGGCTGATCAAGCTCGCGCTTGCGACCCAAGGATTCTTCTGACTTCCGACCAACTGACTTTTCGTGACGCCTACCTGAACGTAGCTCTTCTCAAGGAGGCGGTAAGTCGCCTTTCTCTTTCTTCTTTAGTCACGGCGATTGTGCCTCCCTTATGCTTACACTGACGCGTATTTTGCCCCAGGCTGATGAAGGTGTGAACGCTTTGGTCAAGAAGTACGACACTGAGCTGAAGGCAACATATGTTAGTCTCGGGGAAGCACAGAACGCGTTGATCATGAGCGAGAACGCTCTATTACACTCGAAGCCTCGCTTGCGGAAGCAGAGCTCGCGCGGGCAGAGGCGATTAGCTTGGCTGAGACTCGGGCCAAGGATCTTGAGGGTGTTTCCGAAGAGTTGAGAGTTGCTAAGGCCGCGTCTGCTGAACTCGAGAAGGAGAAAGCTAAGCTCGAGGCGAAGGTGGAAAAGATTACCAAAGATGCTGACTATGAAGCCTCCCATCTGAGAGGGAGTCGAGTTCTGGAGGTCACGCGCGAGCGAGCAAGACTCAAGTTGCGATGACTAGGAAGGCGGAGGCTCGCTTTGAGCGTCTCAAAGCTCATGATGCAAAGCTCGACGCGTACGATGACGCGCGGGGTTACAGGGTTCAGGCCTTCGGGACACGGAAGTGTCTGGAGGCGTTGAGAGACGAAGGGGAGGCCATTCCATAGGCCAGACGAGTTCAAAGAAGAAAGAAAGGGTTCGCAAGGCGGAGGCTGAAAAGCTGTATCCCGGGTCTCCCGATCAAAACGACTACAGCCTTTCGCTGTTGGTTCTTTCCTCTAGGTACTTCAACAACACAATCTTCACTTACATGATGGCTGGTTACAACAGGAACGCCGTCGACGGGTTCGACCCAAACGAGTCGAACATGGACGAACTCGATCCCACGGTTGCTGCTGAACTCCGTTCCTCTGCTAACTCGGGTGGTGCTTGGCGCGTTCCCGATCCTTCCGATGAGATAGAGATATCAAGTCTCGATGGCTCTGGAGATGGCGGAGGCAAATCTGTCGAGAGTGACAAGGCGAGAGCCAATTCGCCGTTGACGGATGAGGACCAGGGCACCGGTCAGCAAACTTCAAACCACCCAGCGTCGTCGACGAATGCTTCTCGGGCGCAGGAGACGGATGCCCGCGGCAATGATGATGATGCCGAGATATCCAAAGAGTAGCCTGTCCCGCTATGACGCCTCTCCTCCTTATTTTGTATTCTCTTTTCCCTCCACTCGTGGAGTCGCTTTTTAATTACGTTGTTGTACCCTTACGGAGGGGTTCTCTTTGACATAACTCTGGTGTTTGCCACGGAGGCTTTGTTTTTTGATAGATTATAACATTTATTTCTTTTATAAATCTGCCTTAGCGGGATTTTCATTGTATATTTCGAATCCAGTTCAGTGTTCCGAGACGAGAACTCGTCTCGTGGCTATGGAATTTAGTTAGGGGTTATCAGAGTTCGTTCAGCTCCGAAGTAACCCTTGTTTTGAAATTCGGACCCCTAAGTCTCGTTTGAAAATTTGCCTCAGCGTAATTTCCGTTGAGTTTAGAGTCTTAGCTCGGCAAGCGTTCGTCTCGTTTTTAAATTCGAAATATCCATTAGAGTTTTGTCATTGTCCAAAGTGATTCTTGTTCCGAATTCGCCAAACTATTTCTCGGAGCATTGCTCGGGCTAGTAACTGTTACCCGAGCTGGGCTCGCTTGTCCGATTTAGTCATTGCTCGTTGGTTGGGCGAGGCCTCGACTTGCTTGGCGATGTCTAAGGTTCTGTTTTTAGTTAGGCTGACAAGGGCTTCGAATCGTCTCGAAGTAAATCCGTAGAGTTTAGGTCGGCCGATCCCTGCTCTAGGAGTTATTGCTAGATCGAACTTGTCGTCTCTTCGTCAATTACTCGGTACTGGTCTTAACTGGCGAAGCTCGTCTAACACATGCCTGATCAGGGCGCATTCGACGAATTTGTGCGAGTGCCGGTGCGTGATCCGTGGTTTCTATGTGTACGGGAAGACCAGGACGTGGGCATCGTGATGGTTTTGTTTTAAAGTTACAGCTGAACCCGTTAAGGCTGCCTACGTACCTCGGAAGACGATCAAGCCGTCCGTAGTTCGATTTTGCTGAAGTGAACGTCGCTAGTTCATCTGCTCGGCAAGTAAAAGTGGCTGAAGAGCGCATTTACTTAGATTTTTTTTTTGGGTTATGGCTGAACCTGTTAAGGCTGCCTACGTACCTCGAAAGAGGATCAAGCCAAATGTAGTTTGGTTTGCCGAGTAAACGACTGTTGGGAAGTCTACTCGGAGAGCTAGGGTGACTGGGAGTCGCTAGCTCGTATTATTTTATTTTATTTTTTTGGTGCTAGGAGAAGGGGGTCGCGGGACTTTGCTTACTCATGCGGTGTAGTATCGTCGGAGGTGCATCGAGTTCCAAGCTTGCGGCACCAGTTCGCATGTCGAAGTTTCCAAATGATAGACTAACGACCTTGATGATCTTGTAAGGACCCTCCCAATTGGCGCCAAACTTTCCCGTGTTTGATTCTTTGGTGTTGTCGAAGACTTTGCGCAAGACTAAGTCCCCCATTGCCAATGGCCGGGATCGAACTTTCTTGTTATAGTAGTTCTCAATCTGGTTTTTGGTAGTTCTGAATACGAAGCAAGGCTTGATCGCCCCTTTCTTCGATAGCGTCGAGGGCATCGAGAAACATCTCGCTGTTAAGCTCGACGTGTTGTGGCATTCTTGAGCGTCGCAAACTAGTGACGTTTACCTCGGCTGCCTCCATAGCTTCGACTCCGTAAGCAAGAGAGAAAGGTGTCACTTTGGTCGCGCCTCGAGGCGTTGTTCTGTGCGACCAAAAGACTCCATCTAATTTGTTTGCCCATAGTCCCTTCTTTAAATCGAGCCTCTTCTTAATTCCATCGAAGATTGTTTTGTTCGAGGACTCGGCTTGTCCATTGCTTTGCGGGTAGCGAGGAGTGGATATGTTCAGACGGATTCTCCACCTGCTGCAGAATTCGCGGAAGTTCTGCGCGATAAACTAAGAGCCGTTATCGGTGAAAATCTTGTAGGGTACACCATGGCGACAGATGACATTTTTCCAGACAAACTTCTGGACTTCATGTTCGGTGATCGACGCGTAAGATTCCGCCTCTATCCACTTGGTGAAGTAGTCAGTAAGAACTAAGATGTAGTGTTTTTGTCGACATGGAGGCATCGGTTCGATAAGGAGCTGTCATTGTTCGTAACGCTTAGATAGGGCAATGGATTGTGGAGGCATGTCTCTGACACTTGTCGCACTGCCGTGCGTGCGAACGCTTCGCAGTCGGTGATCATAATCGGCCAATAAAAGCCTAGGCTTTTTACTTTCAAGGCGAGAGCTCGTCCGCCTGAATGATTGCCTCCGGCTCCTTCGTGTGTCTCGGCCATGTCGAGGTAAGTCTCTTCGCCATAGATACATCGGAGGACAACCTTGTTAGCCGTCCATCTGTGAAGTATGCCTTCGGTGACAACGTAGTTCGAACTTCGTGCCTTAAGTCGTCGAGCCTTCCACTTCTCCTCAGAGAGCTTGCCGTGTGCTAGGAAGTCAATTAGCTCGGTCCTCCAGTCTGGCTCTGCTTCTCTAGGTTGGGAAATTGCAAGAACGTGCGCCGCCTCGGCTAGTGATTCTTCGGTGGGATCAATACTTGGCATGTCGATCTGGTGAATTGGGATCGTTCTCTGGACTTGGTCCCTCAGTTTACTTCTTAAAGCTGCAAGGGCGTCCGCACAGACGTTTTCTCCGCATGGGACCTTCACGAGTTCAAAGAACTCGAATCCTTTGACGAGATCTTGAACTACTTTCAGGTACGCGTCCATTCATTCGTTTCGGGTCTCGTAGTCTCCACAGAATTGGCTGGTAACAAGCTGGGAGTCGTAGTAGGCGCTTAGTCGCTTTGCTTTGACAGCATGTGCGAGGCGTAGCCGGGCAATAACCAATTCGTACTCGGCTTCGTTATTCGAGGCGGCAAAACCGAGCCGGAATGACTGCCTGATCAACTCGCCAGTTGGGGACTGCAGTTGGACCCCTGCTCGGATCCCTTGTTCGTCTACGAACCGTCGACGTGCAGAATCCAGTTGCTGTTCGGCAAGACTAGATCCTGCGCGAGCTCCGGTGGCAATTCGACCATGAAGTGGGATAGGACTTGCGACTTGAGTGTTGTCCGGTTTTGGAAGACGATGTCGTGTTCGCTGAGTTCGATTGCCCATTTGGACAAACGTCCGGACTGATTGGTGTTCTGCATGACGGTGTGAAGGGGCTGATAGGTAAGGACTTCGATCGTATGCGACTGGAAGTAGGGCCTTAGTTTCCTCACGGCTGTGATGACTGCCAAAGCCATCTTCTCGAGTGTCGAGTAACGTGCCTCGGGGTCCGTCATGTGTTTGCTCGTATAGAATATCGGTTTCTGCTTGCCTCGGTCGTCCTTAACGAGTACACTACTGTCTGCAATTGGCGAGACGGCGATATAAAGATAGAGCGTGTCCCCGGGTTCGGGCTTAGCTAAGACAGGTGGAGTGGTGAGATAAGTCTTCAGCTAACTGAAGGCATCTTCGCATCTCTCGTCCCAGATGAAGCGCTTGTTACCACGCAACAGCTCATAAAATGGGAGGTACTTATCGGTTGATCGGGAGATAGAGCGGTTGAGGGCGGCGATTCGCGAATCAACCGATAAGTGCCTCCCATTTTACGGGGGTATATCTTGTGGATCGGTTTCGCGATAGCGTTCACTCGGGGGGTCGGCTGTTGAGACTTGACGTTGGCAATGAGGAGATCGTGCGCAGCCTGTTGGTCGCCCCGTAACGTTTTGATTCGCCCGCCGTTACCCGGAAACTTGACGCACTGATGGTATGTTGAAGAAATAGCCTTCATCGAGTGGAGCCACGGCGTGCCGAGTATGACGTGATGGGGTGCATCCGTGGCGATGACAGAAAACTTGACCATTCGGGTTACTCCAACAGCATAGACCGGGAGTCTGATGGTGCCGATCATTTCTTTCGAGACTCCGTTGAACCCTGTCAGGGTGTGACTAGATGGTTTCATGAGATGCAGGTCAGCTAGCATCTTCTCGAGGGTTCTGAGGAAGATGAGGTCGACCGAGCTACTGGTATCGATTAGTACTTTGGTTACTTCACAGTCTCTGATCCCCAGCTCGACGAGTAAGGGGTTGTTATGTGGCATATGGACCCCGAGCGCGTCCTCTGGAGAGAATGTTATCGGGAGGTCGTTCTTCGGCACGGATGGCCATTTCTGTGAAGTCTTTGCCTGACGTTGGTGGGCTTTGATAGACCGAACCGAGTCGCCGCATGGGGGCGAACCTCCCATTATGACGTTAGCTCGTTTACCATCGAGTTGGGTACGTAGGTCGTAAGGCGAGTGCACGATAGTCGTTAACTCAGACTTGATCTGGTCGCCTTTGTTTGCGTCGAGCTGCTGTCGCAAATCCTGGGTTTCCTGTTTGCGAAGTTTGGAACGGAGGTCGGCGACCTTCGAGTTCAGATGGTTTTCTCAAATCTGTCGTGATAGAGGACGAGCTGGGTACGATGGTGCAGCGACCTCATCTTCGGATTCGGTGGATTCAGACGGCGGTATCTCGGCCGTGACATTTCTTTGCTTTAGTTTATGCCGTAAGTCGGCCGAGCTTAAGCTATCTCTCTTTAAAGGCCGTTTGCTAAGGTGCGAACGCAAATCTTCCTGCGCGACCTCGGACTTGCGGCTCGTTGTTGAGCTCGGGCGTGCGAGGATAACTTCGACTCTTCGACAGTTTCTCGGCTGCTCCTCGTCAGCAGAAGAGTCTTCTTTTTCTTGGGCTTTGGGGGCCTTTTCTTCGGTGTCCTTCTTTTGATCGGGTCGCGGAGTCTTCGGTTGAGACTTCCGAACTTTCTTGTCTTTGTTTTTGCTCCAGCTGCTTTTTTTGTTGGCTCGATTTTGAACTTACCGCTGGCAACCGAGGAGAGGAAATGCTCGTACAGGACCTTGCATTCCTTAGTGTTGTGTTTCTTACACTTGCGGTAAGAACACTACTTCTCCGGCTCGTCGGGTTTCGATCCCGAGGCTTCGGATACGCCTTCCGACTTTGGCTCGTCGTCCGTCATGTCCCAGTGGTTCCATCCCTTTGCTCGGACTACGACCGTCGAGCCCGGGAGGTTATCTTCGTCCACCATGTGGACAAAGCATTTCTTGGGGTTCGTGATATACCATGATTTTGGCCCTTTTTAGTCATGGTACTGATACGTTTTTATGTATATTTACTACAATATAGAGTCTATTTAGAGTATTTACAGGTTCACGTACGTTCTGGAGAAATATGGTGATTTTGGTGTCTTTTGGAGCCTTTTCGTGCAGAATTGCGCAGACAGTGTCAGATGTTTAGATATGGATGGAGACTTTCCCATGGTGCGATTTAGCTGATATTTTGAAAAAGATAGATCATTGAGTTATCTTTCCAATGCCACCGGTTTGGGGTCAATCCAACGGTTAGATCAGAAGTTATGCTCATTTTACTGAAGAGTGGTCAGTCTGCCTCGCGAGAGAAAGCTGTCGAGAAGATATGTGCATGTTGATCGATGAGAAACACTTCATATCGCTCGATATGGATGCCAGAATGCGGGCCGAGTATATTTCATGACCAACTGAAGCCCAGAAGAAACCTAAATTACCAGAATGCCCTTGGACGACCAGAAACCCTATTTATGTTATTTTGCAAGCCATTGTTGACGGCTACGCTATCTATGCTATCTACGCTTTCTTTTCATCTTTGTTTTGATTGTTCTTAGTGAGAAGAGAAGAGGGGAACTCCTTCAGAGTCCTCTTGGAACTCCATTGGAATTATCTTTATTTTCTTATTCTATTATTATTCAGACTATGATTTGTGTTTCTTCTATCATGTCTGAGTAGTTCATCTTGTTAGGTTTATAGATTTCATGAGCTTAATGTCAACTGAATATCAATTAGGATTGCTAGAATATCTATAGATCTCTACATCAGGGTGATTTGTAATACTATGGTATCGAGTAATTAGGATACCACGATAGTGTGACTGATTGCTTGAACCTAGAATCATAGGACAATTGAGATACACAAAAGTGCAGTCAATTAACGGAACCCGAATCCTGCTGGATTAGATACTTAGGCGCATATGAGAATTTGGTCTAGGAATCTAGTTGAACATAATCGATAAGGTCGTTAATGCTTTTCTGAGGTAATATCGATCGACGCTCAGGCCATAGCATCGATCGATACTCACTTCTTGTTCGCATGCAAAAGGTGGAACAAGGACTTAGACATCTTATTAGTAATTGCATTGATAGATGGATTACTTACTTATTAAAATCGAGTTCTAGAAGGAATCTATAAGTTGTTAGCATCTTGAATTGTTGTTTTGAATCTCTTGATTGATAAATCCCTAAAACTAGCTATTTCTCTTTATTGCTTACAAACTCAACCAATCAAACAACTACTTTGTTCACATTGCTTTTATTTACTGTTTTATAAATTATTCACCTAGCTTAACTTTGATTTCTATAGTCTATTGTGTGTTTCTGCTCTCTGAGGATTCGATCCCTAAGTACTACGATTGAACCTCTTATTTGAGAGAGTAATTCACTCCTTAGGGTTAAACATTTGAGTGATATCAGTTCGCTTTGTCGGTTGGGGCGTGCTGACGCGGCTCCGGACGGGTATCGTTACTCTTCGATGACGCTTGCTTCGTAGCGTTCTGCTTACTGATGATTGCCTTGGTGTCTTATTCCATACGGATGAAGTTGTTGGACAGAGCAATGGCATTAGAAAGAGATTTGGTTGGGTGACGATAGAGGTCGTCTCGCAACTTGAAGTGTACGTACAGTGTGTTCATGAGGGCGTTGACAGCGATGCTATCTGGGACTTAGACCTTGGACACAATCCCTTTGAATTTTTCCATGAAGCTACGAAGGCTTTGCCCCAGTTCCTGGGAAAGGTTCCAGAGATCGGACGCGGTAGCTTCCTCGCGTGTGAACATTATGTAGTTCTTCAAAAACACGGACGGTAAGTCGCGAAATTTATCAACGGAGTTTTCCGGGAGGCCTGTAAACCAAGTAAAGGCCACGCCGGTTAGGCTTTCCACGAAGAGTTGGCAGTAGCCGGCATCTCGTTCTTCGTCGAAGAAGTTGTGTCGCCGCATCGCGATGTTGAAGGACGTTATATGGGCCGTTGGGTCCGAGAGGCTGTCGTATGTCGGCAAGCGGATCTTGTTCATCTTGCGGAGTCTTACGCCGGTTATCTTTTGAGTAAACGGAGTTCAGAAGGTGTCTGCGAGGACGCTTTCGATGAGCGGGGCAGAAGTCGTGATGCTGTGAATCTTTGAGTTTATATCGAGGAGAGCTTGCTTAAGGGCAGCGATTTCCTGGATAGTTTGCAGATCTGGGCTGTTTCCCGACTGCACAGAGTCATCCTGGGGTCCGGCCGGCATTATAGGCTGGTTCTCTGGAGTAGGTGTAGGGTTAGTGTTGAAGAGAAACCGCCAAGCCGTGGAAAGGTGTCCTCCGGCACTGTTTGGGTTTGCGAGAATGGCGGCTATGGCCGCGAGGTGTTCGTTCGTTGTCTTCTGGGCTTCGTCTTGACGAGTAAGGCGCTCCATGACGGAGTCGATGAAGGTAGGAGCGAGCGGTATGGCGGTGCTTGAGGTCGGTGCTGCGGCATCTTCCGCTGGAGGTTGAAGCGTTACTTGGACTCATAACTTGTGTTGACGCTACTTTGTTATGCCCCACGGTGGGCACCAACTGTTTTAACCGAGTTCGGTCTATTCAGTGAATGAGTGACAGGACTTGTCTGTGGGTTATTTCAAAGGCGTTTTCTTAATATTTAGTCAAAAATGTAGTTTTATTGATGAGAGGGTTCGGTTACAAATGAGGAAATGAGAGGCGAGACGGAGTCTCGCGGGGAGCTCGGCCGTGCCGTACAAGTCGGAAAGAGAGTACAAGAGTGAAAACCCTAGTTCTGGCCGCCTTGTGAGTGAGAGTGATTTCGGATCGTTTCCTTGTTGCCTCTTCTCTCCCTTTTATAGTGGTCGCGCCTTGACCTAGTGAACAGGTTGTGGGTTCGGAGGCCTTTAACTAAATGGGCCTCAAATGGCCCGCGAGAGCGAGCACTTTGTTCAAGTGCCTTTAATTCGGCTTATTGCGGGAATTATCCGAATTAAGCTCGATTATTCGTCGATTAGCTCGTCGGGTCGGAGCTTGCGTGGACCGGGCCCATTATTCAGTAGGCCTTTGTAGCTGGAAGTATTCCATCACCAACAATAGTTTAGTTTCATCTGATGTTAATAATTATCCAAAACTTTTAAAATAATATACAAGTTTCTAGATGTTTTGGCCTTAACCTTTATTTTATAGGTTATATCAAATTCAAACTTAACTTTGGTTTTAAATTTTTAATCACGAAGTATTTTATGATGAAAATTTTCATAAATAGCTTAACAAATATTTTGGTAATTTGAAAGAATTTATGTATTTAAAATATTTTTGCATTTAAATTCATATTTTTAAATTCAACCTGAACCGCGGTTAAACCGGTGATCCGATAATTCAATTTTGAATTTTAAATATAGCCATATTTAAAAAATCATTAAATACGAGACTAACTGATTGAAGCGATGGATAACTGATATGAAAAAATATCTAAACCTGCAAAAATAAGTTTATTTACGTTGTTCGTATGCACAAACCATACAGAAAAGACCTAAATGAAGTCTAAAGCAAAAACAATTGTGGGAGATTACCTTTTTGTCGCACCGCCGTTAACTACTTCGATCAGATCTGTAAAAGAAACGGTGTTTCTAATTTAATGTCTGTAAATACATGGTTGGCTGGTCTTGAAACTAACGACACGGTCCCTTATGTTACTCAATCAAATTGGACATACCTTGATTATTTGTCTTTTGCTCTGCAATCTCTTCGTCATGAATGTTGAAGGACTTCCAGAACCCTAACTCTGATTTTCCAATTTATATTTCTTACAACAATCGTTATGCGATGTGTTTCCCTTCCTCTTCTCCAAATCGGACTCACAATCGCTCTCAGCAAAGTTCTCTTCTCCGTCACATAAAAAAAAGGTTGAGAAGGCAAAAAAAAATTGGTTTACAAAGAAGAAGAATAAACGAACTCTTTCATCTTTTCACGCACACAATGAAGGGTATATTTGTCTAATTTTCACATAATGTATAAGATATCGTAGCCTTAGCGTTGTAATGCCTATAAACTTTGTTTTCATTCTGTTATGTATACGTCCCCAAATTTCTCTATGCTTTTTAGTAATTTTGTTTCTTGTTTTCTGGTTTCTTACGTATTCAAGCCACACAAACACTACAGGAAATGTAGGTATTAATAGCATTAGACTATAGCGTTTTTGACATTTCTGCTATTGTATATCAATACTAGTTTTTTTAATAGCATTTATAAATTTAAACCGCTATGTTTAGTATCGCGGGAAAATAAAAAAATTGAGCCGCGTTAATTTACTAAGTGTAGGCGGTTTACCATTATAGATCCAAAATTAAACGCTATTGTAAATGTCAAATATCTCCAGTTTTAATCAGAAATATTTTAAGTTAATCTTTAACCTTGCTTGATACACACCAAAAGAAAATCAATCCAGCTGCAATGACATCCTTCACGACATCTTCTTCTTCTTCCTCGCTCATCCCCCAAACCCTACTTCCCGTAAGCCAAATTACACGCTTCCCTACAACCTCCAGCATCCGCATTGTCGGGAAATGGAATCATCCTCTGATCTGGAGCATCTCCACCGCCGATTCTCGCCGTCGGGTGGCAATTGTCAAGGGTGCGACTGTGGATTCGGATTACTCGTAATAATGAGCGGAGGGAGANCTTCCTCGCTCATCCCCCAAACCCTACTTCCCGTAAGCCAAATTACACGCTTCCCTACAACCTCCAGCATCCGCATTGTCGGGAAATGGAATCATCCTCTGATCTGGAGCATCTCCACCGCCGATTCTCGCCGTCGGGTGGCAATTGTCAAGGGTGCGACTGTGGATTCGGATTACTCGTAATAATGAGCGGAGGGAGATGATAATTCTTCCTGGAGTTCCGCAAGGATCCTGCGCCAGCGAGGGACCAGATGATTGATACTTACCTCAACACTCTCGTTACTGTTCTTGGAAGGTTTTGTTCTCTCTTCTCTTCCTTGAACTTTCGTGCTTAGACGATAGTGATTGTTCTAAAGGTTGTAGCTTCAAGAGAATCTCTGATTGTTTCTTGTTGTGTTTTGAGTGAGTTCTAAAGGTTGTAGCTTTAATAGTTTTAATAGTGATTGTTCTAAAGGTTGTAGCTTAAAGAGAATCTCTGATTGTTTCTTGTTTGTGTTTTGAGCCGTTGTATTACAGTGGCTGGTGTGGAGGAAGTACTTTGACTGGTGTGTTTGGGCGTCTCTTGTCACCATTGTTGGAGGGATTCTTCTGACCTCTGTAACAGAGCTTAGCTTTAATTGTTTGGGTTCTGTGCTGCTTTGTTTGGGTGCTTGGCTACTTCCACTAAGACTGTTCTTGCTGAATCTCTTCTTCATGGTTATAAATTTGACAGGTCAGTGCTCCTTGTTGTGTCACAGTTTTAGTTCATCTTTAATATGCTCCTTCCTAGCTATAACTGATATACTGTCACAGTTTTAGTTCATCTTTAATATGTTTGTAAGAGTCTGAAGCCTTCTAGTTTTTGTGATTTCAGATTCAGTGGAGGATCTGATGGAAGACACTCATGATCTGGTGCTCCTACTCTGTATGACAATGCTGCCTCCTTTTATGGAAGTAAGACTCGCTATATACTTTACCAAGATTCTTGTTAGAGATAATATCA
>CAKOAT010047489.1:40855-122984 GCA_932364175.1 Eruca vesicaria subsp. sativa | reverse complement strand
ACCTCCTTAGTGTAAAACACACGAGTCTTGCTTTGATATTAGGCAAGGGTTGTTACAACTGATAACCGGTTGTCAATAACCGTAAACCATTGAGTAATATTTAACCGGCCGTTTAACCAAACGCCATATAACCCAATTGTCAATCTCGACGTGGTTTAAGCTTCCAATATAGCTGATTCTTCATCACCAACGTAACAATATCCGATACAAAAAGAGCGAAAGATCATGTTCTTATAACATTTTGCATACAGAGATACGTTAATCATTGATTCAATGTACAACTTGTTGTCTCTCTGTTTACAAACTCGTTATCAACCTAGTGTGCGTCCAAATTTTGTCTTCTATTGATGATTTTCGATAACAGAAGTCGATGTTATTATATATGTGTCTATCTATGGTATACAAAGGTGGGTAGATAAGATCTGGAGAGACGGTTAGCTTACTCAAGTGGTTAATCTAATGAAAGTGAAATGGTGTAAGAATAACGTTGGACGCATCAACCATCATCTTTGATAAATATGCCACCGGTGTACATATGATTCATCCATGTGTTGTAGTTTTAGTTGTTTTGATATTTATTTATCTTTTCATTTTATAGTTGAGTGTAGATATGTCATATGTGTTGTTGACCCATCCGTCAAGTCTCTTCACTCTTTAAGATTACATCCAGATTTATAAGATTATTCAGAGATTGGTTGGTGTTAAACTACACCAATGAGATGTTTGCATCAAGATCTATCGACCCAACCTACATTTGGCTCGAATGAAACTCGAAACTACCAGTAGCTTATCATGTCAAAATTCCAAATGCCTCCAGAAAGCCCATACTGGTAGATCCATTGGACTTGTGATGTTAGCGACATTTATATGCTTCATTGTGTTTCCATTTTCCTCAATCCCTTAAAATTCTCTTTGATAATTATCACTTGGTGCATGTTGTTCTTTACTTCGTTAGCTAAGTGCTTTCATGTTTGGTCTAAATCTAATGCTTAATCTAGTTCTTTAATCGAAAATAAAAACTACTATCAAACTGAATAACTTTAGCTTAAATCCATTGTGCATCCAGCTAGTTTTCAGAGATTCCAAACTTTAACACGATAAAATAACACCATTAACCAGTGTAATCAAATTTCCAAAGAAATTATAGTTGACAACTCAAGATTCTATAAAACCTTGTAAATTCATTTATTTGATAGCCTTAATATTTAGTTTTGAACCTTAAAGTTGTCCTCCAAAACAAAATCATTACCACATAAACATAACCATCTCTGAATTTCTTTTCATTATAGAATCAAGTTTTTTTTCCATATTTTATAACCAAACAGAAAAAGAGGAAGATAAATTTGTCAAATAAAAAAACCTTTAAAACCTCATAAGATACTCTTGTGATTTATGTGTTTATAAATTATATTTAACAACATAATTAAATTATATTAGATTTTTGATCCGCGCTTAAAAAGTACGGGTACTATTTTTGTTGTTTTATCTACAGATGGATCAATAAATATTTTTTTTGATGATATAAAATGTCATAGAATCAAGATCAAGTTATTATGCGGGTGTGAAAAAAAATTATTTTAGGTCTGAGACAATTTTTTATGTTTCTAAATAAGTTAACAATGATTGTACCTGAATTGTGTACTTGAAAAATATTGTATATTTAATAATTAAGTGATCCAATTTTTTTTTTTTAAGTTTTGTGATTAATTCGTAAAATCATTTAGTTACAAAATTTTAATCGTTCAGTCCGACCCGCTCCATAGCGGCGGGTTGACTCATTTTTCGACTCAAAACTTTGACCCGTCTGACCCGCAAAACAAAATATATTGTTGCGAGAAATGTTTGATAAATTTTGAAAGAGAATCAGCTCATTATAAAACTCATTACTATATAGTTTTTAGACCCAAATAAAAAAGACTAAAATTGCCATTAATGAAAAATTAAATTTGTTCATAAAACTAAAGATAATTTAGAAAAATATTTTTTTTTTTGGTAGGAAACGTGGGAGAAAAGACTCCCAATCTTTATTCATGTAAAACTTCGAAACTACATTCGAATACGCCGAGGCCTTGACTGGCCATCAACGTCTTCTTGCATAATGCTAACAACATCAAAAGGAGCAGTGTCTAATCTATGAAAGCCAAACGGAAAAGAAAATGCAAGGTTGGCCAAACCATCAGCTAAGCAGTTAGCCTCCCTATACACGTGAACTACTCGGACTAACCAGTCCCTTGTTAATAAGCCATGGCACAACCGCACCAGGAAAGACAATGGATGATTCTCGCCAATTCCCATTGTGAGAAACTCAACCACCATTCTAGAGTCAACTTCCACTTCCAACCTCCTATAACCTTTTTCCCAAGCAATGATAAGACCATAGTAGGCACCCCAAAGCTCCGCCAAAGGAGCCGAACACCTCCCTATGTTCAGTATAAATCCATCACACCACTCTCCATCACCATTCCTCAGCACTCCCCCTGCTGTTGCCAATCCCGGATTCCCATGAGAAGCCCCATCCGTATTTAACTTCATCCACCCCACGCGAGGAGGTGTCCAGCCTATCATAATCTCCGTCCTCACCCCATCAACCACCTTCCCTCTCTCCGTATCCCTCGCTACAATCACTTCTTTCGCCAAGTTCCTCAAGAATTGAACTCTATCTCTCCAAAGCTTAGTTTCACCAAACACATTCCCACATCTCCATTTCCACCCCCACCAAACCGCCAATGCGAAAGTTGTGGCCCAAGGAACACCGCTACCCTCTTGCGTGTCACTTAGGTTCGAATATAGCCACTCAAATAAAGCCATCGAGAAAAAAGCTTGTCGTTTCCTCGTCGGGACAAACCGATCCCAAATTCCCGACATCGCCGGACAGTCTCTAAGAACGTGGAGAATGGTTTCAATCCCTCCTCTACAAACCTGACATACATCTGTGCCACTCAAGTGTCGTCTAAATCTCTCCGCGTTAGTCATAATAGCTTGGTTACCAACAAGCCAAAGAAAGATTTTAACTCTCTCGGGCGCCACAACTCGCCACATCCTATCGAAAAAACTCCCCATGTATGGTCTTGGTGTATCATCTCTAGTTATCAGATTATACGCAGACGTCACTGAAAATTCCCCATTTGGAGTCTCTCCCCAACCCAATCGGTCTTGCGCTCCAGTAATAGTATCTAACACCACTGCCGCAAGCTCTTGTCTCGTCTCCTCACTGACAAACGGAGTTATTCTAGGTAGGTCCCAAGCCCCACCATCCACCCATAGCTCTCTCGCTGTCATGTTCGCGGTTCCTTCTGGAAGGTCAGCAATAGTATTCTCCGAAAGAGCTTGACCCGATAACCACCTATCAGTCCAAAATTTGATTTTCCTTCCATTTCCAACCACCCATATATGCCCCTTCACCACCACTTCCCTGATCCCTAGTGCCACGCTCCTCCAAGTAGATGAGACCGTCTTTCCCAACACTCTCCAAGAGGGATCATGAATATCGCCTACTACATACTTGCTGCGCAAGACTCTAGCCCATAAGCTCTCCTTATCATGTAATAGACGCCATCCGACTTTAGCGATCAACGCCTTATTCATATCTCTCGCTGCTCTAATCCCAAGCCCTCCTTCCACTTTCGGTGTGCAAATTTTCTCCCAAGAGACTAGGTGCTGACCACTCCCCCAAAGAAATCCCCTTGACAGGCTATCGAGTTTCTCAAGAGTACCAACAGGAAGGCATATTATACTCATCTGGTGAACTGGGATGGAAGATAGCACCGCCTTAGTTAGGGTAACCCTCCCTGCAAGGCTTAGTGTTTGTTTCTTCCAGCCGGACAGTCTAGTAGCCACCTTCTCTAGGACTTCTTCAAACGTATCTTTATTTATTCGCTTTTGTAGAATCGGCATCCCCAAGTACTTCCCCAGCTCTCTTGTAGATGCAATCCCGCTCTCCTGACTAATACGTTCTCCTCTTTCTCTGGAGACATTACTAGAGAAGAAAATCTTTGACTTCGGGAGGCTAACTTTCTGTCCAGACGCTCTGCAAAACGTCTCCAATACTTTCCTGATCACTCTAACTTGCGCTACAGAGGCTTCTGCAAAAAGAATCAAGTCGTCAGCAAAACAAACATGTGAAAGTTTCGGTCCTCCTCTCGAGAGGCTGATAGGCTTCCACTTCTTGTCCACTACCGCTTCATCAATCAGGTGGCAAAGCCTCTCCATGCAGAGAACGAATAGATAAGGTGATAGGGGGTCCCCTTGCCTAAGCCCTCTTGATGGCTTAAACGAATTTGATTTCTCTCCGTTCCATAGAATACTCATCTCCGGGCCAGCCACGCATTCCATTATTCTACCAACCCATTGATCCGATAAACCTGCTGCCTTTAACGTGTTTTCTAGAAAATCCCAGCGCAGGCGGTCATAGGCTTTCTCCAAATCCAGTTTGAGTATCATCCATCCTTTCTTTCCCTTCTTTCTCCTCAAAGAGTGAACAGCTTCTTGTACGATTACAATATTATCCGTACTGAGTCTGCCCGGTATAAAACTAGCCTGAGCGGGGCCGATTAACTTGTTCATAATACCCTTCATTCTCCCTACCATAGCCTTCGTGATAACCTTAAACAGCACATTACAAAGGCTGATTGGGCGAAACTGAGTAATGCTCTCTGGTTTAAGCACCTTCGGAATCAAAACAACAAGAGCATCATTTGTTCCTTCTGGTAATCTCCCAGTTTCAAAAAATTGGAGAACAAACCTGATCACTGAGTCCCCAACTGTTTCCCAGCATCTCTGATAAAAAACGGGTTGGAACCCATCTGGTCCCGGCGCCTTATAACTCCCCATAGCTCGGACAGCCTTCTCCACTTCCTCCGCTGAGAACCTCTTACTCAAAAGCGTATGATCTTGACTCGTAATATCCACGAATCCCCGCCTCGGAAGCTCCTGGGGCTCGTTCTCAACGTCGTTCAACGAGTATAATCTTTTAAAGTAATTCACCGCAAGTTCTTCAAGCTCCTTTGCATCTAAGATCCACTTCTGCTCATCGTTCTTTAACATTTCCACTTTGTTTCTCCTTCTCCTAATGATCGTTGACATGTGAAAAAACTTCGTATTTCTATCTCCGTGGGCAACCCATTTCTCCCGTGATTTCTGAAACCAAATAAGCTCTTCTTGTTCCAATACTATCTCGAACTCCCTAAGTAGCTCTCCTTCTTTCACTAAAAGCTCTTCCGTTGGAGCCTGATCAATCTGCTGCTGAACTCGCGTAATCTCCTTAACCAAATTCTCCTTCTTCTTCTGGACATTTCCGAACACCTCCTTATTCCATTGTTTAAGTTTAAGTTTCAGCCGCTCCAGAGCTTCCCTAGTATCCAAATTCCTATCCCACGAGGCTAACAACATATCTTTAAATTCATTGTGTTGTAACCAAGCCGCTTCAAACCGGAATGGGCGTCGACACGCATTGCCTTTGCTCTCAGGCGTGAGCTGTAGGTACAACGGTGCATGATCTGAGGCCAGAAACGGTAGATGCGATACTCTCGCTTCTTGCCACTTCAACCTTGACTGAGCACAACATAAAATTCTGTCCAATCTCTTGGCGACGAACGTACTCTCTTTCTTACCTCTCTTCCAAGTGTACTGATTTCCACTAAAACCCATATCAATTAGTGACATCTCATTAATCCAATCTCCAAAAGCAAGTGAATCCTCAGAGAGTCTCCCATTTCCTCCGCTCCTCTCATCCAATCTTACAATAGTATTAAAGTCACCACCTACAAACACCGGCCCTACTGCATTTTGAATCACTCCTCCTAAAGCAGTCCATAATCCACTGCGACGGCTCGGTGTAGGTGCAGCATACACGACGATCAAATTAATCATCTCCGTCCCACTCCCTACTCGAGCATGAATAAACTGGTCAGAAGAACTAACAATCTCTAGCTCTCCTACATCCGATCTCCAAAGTAGCCACAGACCTCCGCTCTGACCACACGCATCAATTCTAAACGAGTTTTGAAATCCCAACCCCTGGCAAATTCTACCCGCAGCTGCTCCACCAGCATGAGTTTCGAAGACTGCAAGAATATCAGTGTTGAATTTTTTCACCAGATAACGAATCGATCTACGAAATTGGGGTTTATTTGCCCCCCGGCAATTCCACAATATGCACTTCATTAATACTTTATAACTTAAAGTCAGAACTACCGGGGCAACCCGTTATGCCTCCGTCGCCATCGAAGCATCTCCCACCATCTCCACATGGGCTTCCGATATAGCAAGTTGAGAGGTCTCTTTCTGAGCAATCTGCACCTGCTCATTCCTCTGTTCCCCTTCATGATCGGGATTACTCCCTTTCTCTGGTAAGTCACTTTCTCCGGCGAAAGCACCACCCGGACGACCGGCGCTCTCCTTCTCGACTCTCAGCCTCTTTCCGCTCACAGACATTTCAATCTCGCCTTGAGTTGAGAGGAGAATTTCGGGCGACAGGTGAGGAAGGTCAAGACGCGACCATGGAGGATATGGGGGAGAAGGGGAGGCCGCCGGGTGATCCACCGGACGCTCCTGGAGCATGGGTGAGGAAAGTAGTCGGAAGTAATGGAGGAGGGATACCAGTTCCGGAGGAAGTTGTAGATGAGGAGTTCGTGGAGTCGAGGTTAAGGTTGGAGTTTCCGAATGGGGAAGATGGTGAACCAGTGATCACGATAGGAGAAGAAGTGTTGACAGCCATGAATAGCTTGTGGAAAAGGTGTATGATTGTTAAGGTTTTGGGGAGAAAAGTCCCGATTCTGAGTCTGAGACGCAAGCTCATGGAGTTATGGAAGCCTAAAGGGTCAATGTTCGTGATGGATCTCCCAAGACATTACTTTATGGTCCGTTTTGAGCTTGAAGAGGAGTATATGGCTGCTCTATCAGGAGGCCCATGGAGGGCGTTTGGTAGCTACCTTATGGTACAAGCGTGGTCTCCCGAATTTGATCCGTTGAAAGATGAGATTGTAACGACACCAGTTTGGGTTCGTTTATCCAATATTCCAGTGAACTTTTACCATAAGACGATACTTATGGGCATAGCCAAAGGGCTAGGGCGACCAGTTAAAGTGGATTTGACAACGCTGCAATTCGAGAGAGCTCGGTATGCAAGAATATGCGTGGAGGTGAACCTAAACAAACCTCTAAAAGGGACAGTGATGGTAAATGGTGAGAGGTACTACGTATCGTATGAAGGGATTTCCGCTATTTGCTCATTGTGTGGAATGTTTGGACACCTTGTGCATTCTTGTCCTCGGAATGCTACTGAGCGTTTACAGACACCGGTACCTAATTTAGTGAATGTTCCCCAGGTGAGGCCGGATCCCATAGTAAGGGATACAGAGTTTACCCAAGTGAGACAGGCGAGGAGAAGACCCGAGCAGCAAGGAAACTCAGGGGGTACAATGAGGAACAAGGATGATCGAAGTGTGGGGGGTATGAGATTAAGGGAAGCACGAAAGGAGGGAGTGCTGGAGGAAGTCAGAGTATCAAATCGGTTTGGGAGTTTGGAGGAAGTGGAGGAGACGGAGGAGCTCGCGGTGGTTGTTGCGAGGGATGATGGGAATAAAGAGAATGAGAACATCTCGAACCTATGCATGGGAGGCTCTAAGAAGGTGCATGGGAAGTCAATGGTGTTTGTAGCAAATGAGAAAGAAGGAGAACAGAATTTAATTCGACCGGGTAATAGAGATAAGAAGATAAGCAATAAGAGAAGCCCACTTAACCAAAAGCCCAAATCAAAACCGTTTGGGCCTACGCGCGGTATAATTTAGAAAAATATTAATCATTCATTGGGATGATTCTGTTTTAATAATATTGATTAAAAATATTAAATTAATATGATGAAAATTTAAAAAAAACACACAAACTCTAAGTCCAAAATATATATTTTTTTTGTTAGTAAATGATAAAACCCAAACTCTGTAGAGAAAAGGCCCACACTTGTATTTCTCTTATCCTTCTCCCATCGCCGAAAATGGCGTCGGTAGCAGCATCATCGCCGATATCCTTCGCCGCTTCATTCCTCAGAACCAAACCCTTCCCTCTCTCCCCTCGCTTCCTCCCCATCCCCACCCTCCGCTGCGCCCTCTCTTCCTCCTCCTCCTCCGACCCCATCGAATTCGACATCACATTCGCTCCTCCAAAACCCGCACCTTCCTCCCCTCGCAACAACGGCTCCGCCTTCCAACAGCTCTTCATCCCTTGGATCGTCCGCGGCGAAGACGGCAAACTCAAAGTCCAAGATCAACCTCCCGCTCACTTAATCCACGCTTTAGCGGACGCCACCACACAGAACCCTAAGAAGAAGGTCAAGAAGAAGAAGCCACAAGCTGCTTCTTCTTCCTCCTCTTCGGCGACCACTGCCACGTCGGAGCCGAAGCTCTCGAAGGCGGCGAGAAGGTATTACAATGAGAATATCAAAGAGCCTCCTCAGCGTTTGAGCAAGGTTCTCGCTGCTGCTGGAGGTACTAAACCAAACCCAAACCAATTTAAATTGAATCGTACCGGTTATGATTTGGTTATCAATGGTTTAAATGTTAGTTACAACCGGTTCTTTTAATCCTATATGTCAATGCTCTCTTTATAACTAACTTTTAAACCATTGATAATTGGATTATCAATGGTTTAAAAGTTAGTTACAACCGGTTATTTTAGTCCTGTATGTAAATGCTCTCTTTATAACTAACTTTTAAACCATTGATAACCAACCGGTATGATTCATCTAACTCTCCTCAATTTATCTCCATTTGTGTGTTTCTTACAAAAAAATTGATTCTTTTGTTTTAGTGGCGTCGAGAAGAACCTCTGAAGAGCTTATTTTTGCTGGGAAGGTTACTGTTAATGGCTCTGTTTGTAATACTCCACAGGTTAAAATAAAAAATAATCAATCCTTTTTTTTTGTGATTGAGGGAAGGTGATTATGATTAAAAAAAAGTTAGTATTTTTTGTTTTATGTTGTAGACTCGTGTTGATCCAACGAGGGATATTATTTATGTTAATGGGAATCGTGTTCCTAAGAAGCTTCCTNAAGGTTACTGTTAATGGCTCTGTTTGTAATACTCCACAGGTTAAAATAAAAAATAATCAATCCTTTTTTTTTGTGATTGAGGGAAGGTGATTATGATTAAAAAAAAGTTAGTATTTTTTGTTTTATGTTGTAGACTCGTGTTGATCCAACGAGGGATATTATTTATGTTAATGGGAATCGTGTTCCTAAGAAGCTTCCTCCAAAGGTTTATTTTGCTCTCAACAAGCCTAAAGGGTTCGTCTTCATAACTTGTTTACTCTTTTTGTTTTTTTTTTTTAACAGACTTGTGACTTTTGTTTATGTTGTTTGGATTGTACCATGGCAGATATATATGTTCTTCTGGAGAGAAAGAGACCAAGTCTGTTATTAGTTTGTTTGACGAGTTCATGTCCAGTTGGGTAATAAAACAAAACTGAAATCATCTCTACAGTTATGTGTCTTTTTTTTTTTCTGAACATGAAGTCTTTGTGATTTTAGGACAAAAGGAATCCAGGGACTCCCAAACCTCGTCTTTTCACTGTTGGTCGTCTTGATGTTGCAACGACAGGGTTGATTATAGTTACAAATGATGGTAAGTTGTATTCACTTGGCACCATGTGTTGTTATGTATCTTGGTTTCTACATTTTGTTTCAGTGAACTATGTTTCTCTTCTAAAAGGAAATTCAACTTCTTGTTTATACAGGAGATTTTGCGCAGAAACTTTCACATCCGTCATCTAGTTTACCAAAAGAGTGAGCTCGACTCTCATATTCCTTTTTACATACCGTTGCTACTCATGATTAGTTAGGTGATAATCATTTGTTTGCTGAACCTTTGGTTGACTATGACTAAGAGGGGATATAGTTCATTTCAGATACTTCTTACTTTCTTAATGAAAATGCACTATAGGTAGATAGATGCTCGTTGCAGAGTTATTTTGTGAGGTTTAGCGGTGATAGTGATCACCGATTCCAGATGTTGTGGTTTGACGCTTTTGATCCACTTAAGTTGTATTTACTCAAGCAATAATTCTTTCCTTATAGTTCAATGGTTTGGTTTTTGTGTGTTTACCCTTTTCTAATTTTCTGTTTTTGTGAAATTGCAGATATATTACTACGGTTGCCGGTGATGTACACAAAAGGCACTTAATGGCCATCAGCGAAGGGACAGTTGTGGAAGGAGTCCACTGTGTCCCAGATTCAGTTGAGTTGATGCCAAAGCAGCATGATATACCAAGAGCACGGTTACGTATTGTGGTATTTTGTCCAAACCTTTCTCAGATTTTTACATTTGATCTGACACCTTTTGACTTAATAAATCAAATACGTTACATTACCTAACCTATTGATGTTGGTTGCGTGGATTTTTTTTTTCAGCCGAATTAACTTGTTTGTATGGACACATGCAGGTTCATGAAGGGAGGAACCATGAAGTCAGAGAATTAGTGAAAAATGCTGGGCTTGAGGTTAGTTTTACTTTCGCTCTAATACTGACTTTCAATAAAAGTAATTTTATCTGTTGCAAGTGATATATCTAAACCCATACGTAATTGTTTTTGCCTTTACTTGCTCCAGGTTTACTCACTAAAGCGTGTCCGTATAGGTGGATTTAGGCTTCCTTCAGATCTTGGGTAATGTTTTGGTGCTAACGTATTAGCTGCTTATGTTTTCTCTTCTATTTTGTAGTTTCTCATCCATTTGTTAGTTGTTTGAGTGAAAGTTGTTAAAATGTTTGATAGAATTGGGTATAGAGATAAATTATCTTATGCATCAGCTATTTTTTTCATTAGACAGCTATAGTAATCCAGTGTAGGATATGTGATCATATGTTATTCATCTTCCCACAGGCTAGGGAAGCATGTGGAATTGAAGCAGAGCGAGCTAAAGGCAATGGGTTGGAAGAGTTGAAGTTACAGATGTACATTTCTGCCTACCTTTTGGATTTCTTTTTATCTTTGTTTTCTCATATGATTAGGAACAATTATTACGGCTCATAGTTTGATTTATGGTTATTAATTGTTAGTTTTCAATTTGAGAAAGAAACTAGAGATTGGAGATTTGTTGGGGTTACATATGTTTAGGAAAGACTGGTGTAGTGACTGCAGAATTGTTTTTTTTTGTTCTTCAACCTCTAGTGTGGTCATGTGTCTCCTAATGTCTAAGCTACCACAACTCCACCAGTATTTGCACTCCCATTCATATCTCCAAGCCATGACTGAGACTCGATTCTTTACCAGCCTTAAACTCCTCGAACTTTGTCGTCTCCACCATATGTTCACCTTTACTTAAGACTTCTTCCAGCTCATTGATTTCCATATTGAGGCTAGAGTCCATCCGTGGGTGTGGCCATTTGATGTTGCTTGCTTTCTGTTGAGCTGACTTAAACACGGTTCTGAAGTAGCTTGCTGCTTTCGCTATTATCATGTTGTTGTTAATGTTATACTGATGAATCTGCTTCTCCAGGGGATCCCCCCGGCAGCTGTGAATCAGCTCTCTCCTCGAAGACATTATCTCTAAGGAATTCTTGATGTCTCTTACCATCTAATCAGCAATAGATGAATCACTCTTTCATTGATCTCTCATCATGGCTATAGAATCTTCTGAGTCTTCAGTATGAAGAACTGTTTCACGAGACATGTCCAAAACTTGGTGTGGAGGTTAAGTACATTGCGTGCTGCGTGACTTGATGTAGTAAAAACCCCACAGAGAGTTCGTTTACAATGTACTTTATCATCTTAGCTAAGCCCTCGTTTATCTCTGAAAAACATGAACAGAGAGAATTCAATGCATTCTGAGAAAAAAAAAGCTCCAAATGCAAATATTCTAGGGTCTCTCTAAAATCAGAGTAACAAAGAGAACCTAGCACACACCAAGACAAAACTATCAGAACAGTGTCATTAAGACAAAATAAAAGCAAAATCAAATTTTCAGCTACACATCATTCTTAAGTGTGCCCTTAGATGATGTATCTCAGCTAATGCAGACTAGCATCCACAAGCGATCTAAGAGAAGATGAACAGAGCCTTGAAAATAGCTATGGATGAACATTGACTAATCACAATTACTGTGATGTCTTTTTTTTTTTTTTTTTGGGATCAAATCTAAGTTACTATGATGTCTTATTTGTGAAGAGGAACCTCTTTGTGACATTCTAGAGAACTTCTTATCCTTAACTAAAATACAAAAAGGAAAGAACCAGTAAGCTAAACACAAACGAATATTTAAATAGTCGTGTCGACTTAAAAAGTTGGCATCGCATTATGGGCCAATAAAAGGTCAAAAAGGGGTCAAAATTAAGTTAAAGCCTGAGCTAGTAGGGTCATTAAAACGTATTTCAAGCCTACTTTTAACCATCCATTGCACATACTCTCTTGTTTTTAATTTGGAAATGAATAATTTATATATATTCTGTTGAAGTGATCTGACCACTAATCCTCAGGATTCTGGACATTTTATCGATTAAATCAAATTTGATTCATTTCAATTAGATCTGAAAATTTTAGATACTCGTAAAATAAAGAAAATATTAAAAATTAATATCCATTAAAAACAAAACAAATCATAAATATTAAAAAAATTAGAGCCAAAAATCTATCCACTCCGACACTTATACATATATCGATGTGTATATATATGACTAAATATAGTTTTAAATGTATAATTTATGTAATTATTATTTTAAATTATCATTTTATTAAATTTATTTATAAAATTACTTATAAAAGTATTAAACTAAGAAATGAATATCAAATCTTTATAAAAATTAAAAATTTAAAGATATTTTTGGAATTTTTTTATTATTTATTTTAATTTTACTTGTATCATACAAAATGCATGAGATATACGTAAGTATCTATAATTTTCATAAATATTTGAAAAAAATCGGATATATCGATATTTTATAGAAAAAAAAAATTAGAAAATTCAGATATTCATAAAATACGAAACAAATCACAAATACCAAAATTATGATATTATTCGATATGTGTCCACCCCTGATCAGCTTCTACGCTTATAAATATTGGGTTACACTATTCAATCCTGATTATATGCCGTTATAATTTATAAACATTATAAACATCTTATTTAATATTTAAACGAATATTTCCCCGGTCATTGATTACAGCAACTCACGTATATTTTCTGACAAATTTGTGTATATAATTACACTGTACAAGAAAAAAATATTTTAAAAGATAAAAATATGTGTGATTATATTTTCTATCTTGATCCAAATTACTGGCTGCACATGCGTTGATTTTCTACCATCCATTGATTTTGTCTATTTATTCTTGAAGTCATTGTGACATAGTAGCTATGCATTTATATGCTTAACCGTAAATCAACCAATTATAAGAATGTATGAACTGAAAATGTGTAATATCACCTTAATTATTAGATATTTAACAATCAATTTTCATTTGCAAAACAAAAAGATGGAGACACATGAATTAAAAGTAAAATAATTGAAAGCTAAAATTAAAACTATTGGAAATATGAAAAATGGAAGGAGAAAATCTCATAACTAAACTCGACATATTGCGAGTTTGGGTTAATCATCCAATTAGAAGTTAGAGAAGTCACGATTATGGTCGAAAATAACTTGGTTTAAGAACCAATTTAAATTTATATAAAAACAATCTTTTTGAACTACAATTTTTATATTAAATAACTAGCATGCGTGGTTTGTCCCAAAAAAATAGCATGCGTGGATTAATTAGTTGGCATCTAATGTGCTAATTATGGTGATTGTTTATCCTGCGTTAAGCAGTTATAATTACATTGTATGCTTTGAGAGATTAACTAATGCGTGGACCACCAAACTGCTCCCACCAGTTTTTGTTTTTATGGAGAGACTTATACCACCAATCCCATCTATAGAGAGTTATTTGAAAGTGATGTCTTAATGGCATCAAAAGCTCTAAACTCTGTTCGTTCGCCTTTCATGACAGAAAGACTTGTGCTATTCACGGCTTTCAGACAAGCCTAGAAACTAGAGATCAATAATTTGATGTATTAGACGTTTGATCAGTTCAAGGGAGCTTCAAGGTTTTGTTTCATTAAACTGCATTTTACTTGGAATGTTAGATTCTATCATTTGTGTTGATAATATTACTTGTTTGAACTCTTATCATTTGGGTTCATTTTTTTACCTGTATAATACTTTTATGTTAACAATACACAAAGTGACACGCGGTTATCCCATGTGTATTTACATTTTAAAGTGTTCCATTAGGGTTATGTTTTCATGTTTAATTATTATGTCGATTAATGCTTTTACTGTATAACAATCATACTAGAAGAGGCAGCCATTCACATCGCATGACATCAACAAATATCTCGAGAAGAATATATGTGGTTAATTTGCACGAAATCTAATATAATTCCCAAGTCCTTAGAATGATGTACACACTAGCTAGTACAATTGACTTCTAATATGAATGTAACTTTTTTTCCTTCCCCTTTTGTTTGAATGCAACTTATTTACTAGAACCAAATATTTGAGAAAATAGATTCAGAGAATACTGTTACGAAAAAAAAGATTCACAGAATTCAACCGATGCAGATGGTCCACAATCTTACCATTATTTTTTTGTTTATTCCATAGATACGTGTGAGCGAATATATCTACTTACAACACACAGAGAAACATACAAGAAATATGAAAATATATAATTAAGGGTGTTTGCGCATGCATATATATCTTTATATATTTAGCCGTTTGTTGACAAAAAAAAAAAATATATCTATATATATTTATAAAGACATGTGATAATTGGTGGGTAGACAAAAGTACAGCAAGGATTAGGTAGTAAACACTATGGATTGTTCCTTGGCCTAAACAGAAGAGTCAAAGAAAGAATCTTAGTTTAAAGTTTAAACAATTAGTTCCCTTCTCTCCATACTTTCTTGAGGCAATGTCCTCTCACTAAATAATAGTATAATACTTGTACATATTTTTAGTAGTGTATATTATAAACAATTAGTTGCAAGATTATGGGTCGTCACCTTTCCTTTCATAGTTTGTTGTTACATTATTACAGTGGACAACAAATATGAGGTGTACCATATTCCACGTTAATAATAGATCTTTAAATGTAAAACAAATATGTATATAACCAATATATGAAAGAAACTAAAATAGAAGAGACTAACAAATTGAATATATATTTATTTTTATTTTTGTTCTTTATCAAAAGAAATTGAATATATATATATATATATATATATATTAGGAATTGAAATGATAATAATAAAAATGATAGTGTCGAAAAAGGTAGAGGTGATGGAGGAATCCGTGTGTATCCAAGCACTTGCAGACAAAATGAGATTCAGAGAAGAGAAAAGAAACCTTTAGCTTTTTAAGACCACCAGACTCAGAAAAGGAGATTTCGAACCCACTCTCTCCTCTTTTAGGGTTCTTAATAATTTTCTCTCTCCTCTCTCTTTAATTATGTCCTTCTCACTTAATCATACCCACCACCATGATGATATCTCTCATGCGCTCATGCATGTGTGATCTGGATGGTGATGTGTAATGATGTCTATATTTAGTGAGGTGGTGAGAGGATGAGACGCAAAAGCAACCCCACAAGTAATCCTTGTTTCACTCTCAAAAGACTAAACAATTAACCAAAAATAAATATTTATGCCCTAAGTTTAGCTTTTTGCCTTTACCCCTTCTTTCTTGCCCTTTCCTTAGGGTTTCTTGTGGGTCTTCCTTTTTCCCTTTGTTCCTTTTAATCTTTTTTCATGTGTTATTTTTTAATCTTTTTGACCCAAACATCTCTTCTTTAATTTGTGTGCCTCTTGTCTACATATATGTATGTGTATATCTGCATATACATACATCTGCATCTCTCTCTCTTCCCATCCTTAATTGTTTTATATAAACCATTTCTCCACCTCTCTCAATCACCTTCAGTATCTCTCTGTTTCTCTGGATCCCCAATCTCACCCCCCATATCTTGTTTGTTGATTCTCATCTTCTTTTTTGTCTTTTCAACAAATCTTCATTTAGGGCTTCAAGAACAGTATCCTCAATTCTTCCCGAGGAGAGAGAAAGAGAGAGAGAACAAAAAAGATCTCATCAATTCCATTTTCGTACATGCAGATCTCGATCCATGCTTTAGATTTCCTCTATTCCTCCATATTTATTGTTTATATCTGCTCATGCATGTCCAGGTGTAGATCTAGATAACTTACTTAAAATAGAATAGACATATGCTTTGGGCAATTAGTTTCAATACATAATAGCATAGATTTCGATCATGACACATACATAGATGCATAAGGTGTTGTTGTATAAGGTGTGTATGCCTGGCTCCCTGTATGCCATACACTAAGCTCATCGACCATCGACGACCTCCGTGAATGGCGTATGAGGAGCCATGCATATTTTCATATACATATACACTACATACTTTTTTATAGAAGTGTTATGATATTATTTTATGGTACCAGTCAAATTGTGTTGAGTTTGTTATCCAATCATGTATGGAAGATTACAAGGTCCTTCACTAAACCATATACACATGCTTCTTCTTGTGGACACCAATATATTCCACTCATAGATATTTTGGTGAGCTCTGATCCCGTTTTTGTCTTTCGTTTCGTATTTTTCTAGTACAAATTTATGTCATGTCGTCACAGCACTTCTTACGAGGATTCCTGCTGCGTTCACATCAACGTAGCTCCTTGTTTTTTTCTAAAGGAAATGGTTAATCATTTCGATAGCTAATTATTACATTTCCGTACGGTTCTGATGGTTTTGTATCGTTTCAATCATATCGATCTTTAAAATCTGTTTGTATATGTGTATAATTTGTTCTTCATTTTGTAAACCTTATCACTTTTTCTGTATTTATTAAATTGTGGTATCAGTCGCACAATTGTCTACACATGCAGTAAGCTGCATCACACATTTCTGATTTATTGCTGCAATGATTGCATCTGGTGTCTTGATTTTACATTGAAAGTTACCACAGACATGGAGTAGTTCTGTAATAATGATATAGACAAATTAGGTGAGAGAGGCTCAAGAATTTAATTTGATAGTAGCTATTTTGATCTTTACTTACTTTACTTATGAAAATATGTTTCTCTCAAGTCCCTTCTCCCAAAATATTGTTTATTACAGCTATATTTACAATCCTGGATCAACTGAAGCTATTGGAATAAATTCAAATACTCTTTTATAAGAGAGTTTCAGAAGAAAATGCTACAAACATTATAAAGAGACTTCATTAACAATAGTCATTTCTCTTGATCTATGTCCAACTATAACTAATTTTCTCTTTCTAACTACATTGCATGATACACCTGAAATAATAAGTACGAAAAATCAAATGTTACTAAATTCTAAGAAAAACCCTAGGGAAGGATGAGCTTGATGCCGCCTGTAATTATTCCAAGCATCTATCCAACCACGCGTGAGCCTCTTGACACAAACAAACATGACAATGTCTATAGACTAACCTTTTCTATTTCTTTTCCTTCACTTATTTTTTTTTCTTACACTTAAAATTTCTATCTTAATATAGCAATTTATTTATTCAGAGAATGTAGAGACAATGTTTTAGTTTAAGAAAAAAGATCACTTAAAATTTATGCGTACCAATTATAGTACTCTTTGTAGTCTCAGTTATTTATTTATTTGATTTGGCCAGTTAGTCAAATATTCGTTAGAAAGACGTGTAGTATATCACTTCACTGAACATCTATTCATCTTACGAAAGTTACACGTACAGAGTTTAATATTGGGACTACACATCATGTGTAGCAAGCTAATGATGAAAGGACAATAGAAATAAATAATGTTTTTTGTTTATTTTGCTTTGGGAATCAGCTTTTTTTTTTCTATAATCAACAAATATTTTTAGGAATCATTAATAAAGAAAAGGTGTTTATAATAATGATAAGGGATGGACCACACTAGTCCCTATATCTCCTGTGATTGGGCATTAGAGAATGATGAATATATTTTTCTAATATATCAGTCAAAGTAGGTCAATAAAGAGTTTCAACAACCGAGAGCCACGCCTCAGCATTTCTAACAAAAGTTAATTCCACTTTTCAATTAGCTTTTAATTTGAATACTAATTATATAATTAGACAGTTGTCGATCTACATGTGTGTATTTTACATACAAGACTGATGCTATCTTTTTGATCCAGTGTCGATCTTTTTTATTTTTTGATCAACCATCCAGTGTCGATATATATGGAGTATAAGTAGTATGTAGTGATGTCAATCTATCTAGTGTCAGTTTGATAATTTTCGATTCCATAGACAAAGTAAAACTGGGCTGCAAACTTTGGATGTAAACCGGTTTAAGTTAGGAAAATTTTCTTTTATTGTTCTCTATAAAAGTTAATACTTAATACATAATGACATTACTTAAAATTCAACTGAACTGAACTAGAGGAATGTTATACTGTATTCCTCAGTAAAATTAAATCTGTATACTTATAGAGACATACCATTTTACTCTTACACATCACTAGCATGTTTTATGATGCATTTTATGGCACTTTGATTTCACAGTGAGACTGCAATCAAATCATGTGCATTGCGAGATCGATGCGATTGATTCTTTCAGATAACTCAATTAAACGATCCAAATTTCAAAGATAAAACGAGAGTTATTCTCTTGGTCTTCATCCGGCTAATGTTGAGTTATGTTCTATGGTTAAAAGACAAATTTTGGTCGACAAGATTGAGTTTACATTGTGAGTGTAAGTAGAAAGCTAAGGATGTCTAAACCCCAAATGTAACAGATTTGTCATTTCGAAACAGGGACCATACGAATCTGCGATAAAAGATGAACTAACAACTATAACGTGGTTCGTTCATTGTAATCCGATTGGTAATGATTCATCCTTGGAAAGTTGGGATAACGCAATTGGTTTTTGTATGGTTTTATCAATTTACAAATTAAGTATTTGAGTTTATTTCATTGATCTGGATTTCCATATGAGCATATGTTAATGGACTAAAGATATCCTGCAAAGTCCAAACCCCAAGCTGCCGCATGGAAAACATATTGCAATCGGTCGCTTATCATCACTATGATTAATAAATCCTTGTCAACCACCTAACAACTAGACGACTGGGCCTTGAGTCCAAACAGGTGACGCCCATGCTCGCGGCCTTGCACTTTGTAAGCCGAATTTCCAGTCCGATTTTCTAAAGTATTTTGTTAATTTAGTGGTAACTTAAATATTTATGAATCTAGGAGATTGCAATTCCAGTTTTGAAAATTAAAAAAAATTAGTCTGCAGCCTTATATATTTTAGGACCCGCCCTCTAACCAGGCTACCATATTTTAACCATGTATTATACAACTATCTCTCCACTACGTATAGGAGAAAGACAACAAATTCTTACAGAATCGCACGGTCTTTCACTAAAAGACTCTAATACATTATCTCCAAGATCATGTCTTTCTTCCTTCGACCATCAACTAATGTTGGGTGGTAATTTAGGAAAACAAACTATAAAATATGGTAAATTGATTTAAGTGGGTGGGTGATATAATGGTTTTGATGATTATGCATTATCATTAAATTAATTGTATTTAAGAAAGATGATTTACACCTATAACATGATATTATGTTTTACAAACTAACCCCTTGAGAGAAATTACGTGAAAGGTTTATAATTTTATTGTTCATAAGAAAATATGTTTGATGTTTGTTTTATTTTATTTTTAAATTATGAGGTTCTAGATACGTAGGTATGTACATACTTGTAAGACGAAATCCGTAGATCGGTTCATTCTCTTTTAGAGAAGAGATTTCTTCCATAAAACTTGAAATCTATGACTTTTTAGACATTTACTATATACTCTAAATTTTTCTAGCCTCTAGGCTAATTCCTTGTTGATAACTCATTTGATATACCATTTCTCTACAAATAGTTTTGGGTCATCCTAAACTAATATTTCGAGAAGACTTTCTAACAGTCAGTTGCTTTGTTGATTCTTCATACACTACATAATTGCTTATCCACTACACAAGCGTGACACTTTTTCACGAGTGTATCTTTTTAAATCTAGTACTACCCACTAACTTAAAGTTTGAGACTTTAATTTTCCAGTACTCTACATTTTTTCTAAATGATGCACGTTTCCAAAACAATTTGTTTTTAAACGTTTACCTTCCAACTTTCCACATCTCATTGTGACGCACTCGTTCTGTATTCACATTACGTAAAATGTAGACCGACATGAAAGTCCAAGTCGTACCAACACACGTGAGCCAACTTTCACACTTGCAATAATTTAGTTCTTTATCTTTTAAATGGCTTATTTCGAAGCAGTCCCTTGTAGCCTCATAAAACCACAAGTCCAATTCACTTGTTGACTCATGATGACTCTTACCTATCTCCAAACTCTTAACTTTCACTACTTTCCAACACTCCAAAGGTACAAAACGACGAAAACATCAAATAAAGTGTAGTAGCTCTAGAAGAAAGGTGTGAACGTGTGATGGACCAAGGACATGGAACATATAACATGTTTACAAAATACTTCTTGTTTAGTATATTTTACATCATCTACTAAGCAACTTTACCCTCCTTTGCCAACTACTTTACCACTAACATTATCATTCTCTACCACCGTCGATTTGACCGGAGCATGCCCTGCCATCTCCATCTCAGCCGCCAACGCTTTTTCTCTAAACCTTTTGTAGATATCACTCTTGTAAAACTTCTTGGTCCGGACCACCAAAACCATCGAGACCAACACACCAAACAAAGTTACCACAGTAATTATAATAAACGACAACTTAAAACAAGCCGTTCCCATGCAGTTCAGATCTTGCCCCTCATGTCTCTCTATCCCTAATGCTTTATGTTGCTTCTCAGCCTCCTTATCGTACAAATACCCCGCGATCCGGACGTTTAGCAAGTAAGCCCCGATAGGGCTTGCGACCGATCCAAAGTTAATCAACGTAGAGTAGTACTTAAGCCCGAAAACCTCAGAGATGATAGCGAACAGAAGCGGCCATTGCGCACCAAAACAAAACCCTATGATGACCGATGCAACGTAGAGTCCACCAGGTACGTTAAAAGCGATTAGGAGGTGACCGGTGCATGAGAAGAGGAGGATCATTGTGAGCATTATAGGTCTTGGAAACTTGTATTTAATCAAGAAAATCTCCGAGACCACACCTGAAGTCACACGACCAAAGTAGTTCCATATGCTAACTAGTGACACAAACGTGCTCACACTCCTCTTTGGATAACCTAATGAGCCACCTATTTGACCCAAGTTGTCTATCGCCGTCAACGTCCCTCCCGCACCACATATGGTCGCTAAGAATAATATAAACATGTCGAGGCTAAACAACGCTTGCAAGATCGTATAGTCATCTCCTCTCTCCGGTGGACTAAATATCGTCGTCCAACACGACGCCGTTTTAGCTTTCTTTGACCTTTGATTATCATCTTTAACCTCTAATGAATCTAAGCTTGCTTTCTCCGTGACGATATTGATTGGTGCTGGATCGTTTAAGGCGACTTGTTTATCTTTCCAGAGCTTCTTTTCTTCAAAGACGACTACTATGATCGGCAAAAGTAGCAAGACGATCACCACGGCGGCGCTACCTCCGAACTGAGTTCTTGTAAAGCCGGAGAGTTTGTCAGCAATGATGACCGCCATGAGAAACGTCGCTAACACGAACGATACGTAGAGGAAGTTATAAAACACCTTTAGCTCATTGGTCTGTCTCTCCACTTTCATAATCCTTACCGTCCTCAAGAAAGCAAATGAGATTACTGCAGGTAACCAACCTGTAAATACAATAATAACTCATACATTAAGTATTGTTTACAATCCAAAATTTCATTCATTAGTAAAAACAAAAAAAACTCAATAATAAATGTTTTTCCAATGCTCTAAAAATCTTTATAAACTAATATTCATTTAGACTACAAATTAGTCAAAACAACGATTATTCTAAAATAATTAAAAATCGTTATAAACGGCACATGATCAGACTATACTATATCGATGGAAGGATATTCAAGATTCATATACTCCTTTGGTTTCACTTTATTTGTTATTCTGAGTTTTTACACACAGATTAAAAAAACATTTAGTTTTACATATTTTCAAGATAAAAACACAAATATCTATATATCTAACTATTTTTCAATCAATAGAAAAATATATATTATATAAAACTAATAAATTTTAACTCAAAAACTTTAAAACAACACTTATTTTAAAATAATTTTTTTTCTCTAAAATGACAATTAATTCGAAAATTAGAGAGTAATAAATATCATTGACCTCTGTTTTTCTCTGTTTCTTTTCATTGACCATATCGTTTTCATGAAAATATTAAAAACATTTACTTACCAATCATCAAGATTAGAGATTTGGTGTCGTCACCATAAAAGGCATGGTAGAGCTGTGTAATAATAGCACCACTAAGACCAACATAACCCTTGAGAATCCCCAAGACAACACCACGTGACTCCGGGAAGTTCTTGACACACGTGACGATGGATCCCGTATTAGCGAAAGACTGTGAGTTAGCTCCAACGCAGATGTAGAGACACATGTGCCAAACTTTAGGCTTCGAGATCCGTTTCGTAACGGCAAGCCAAATCATGAAATAACCGAAGAAGTTAAGTATAGCTCCGATTATGAGAGTGAACCAAGGAGGAGTCACCTCGTTGAGTAGACCCGCGATGACACCGACGTTGGCTCCAAGATCTTTGAAGAAACTGAGGAGGTTAAGAGTGGTTTGGTCGTAGCCTAAGGTCGTCTTGATCTCACTTGAGTAGAGACCGAACATGTAAGTGGCTCCAGCCATCGACATGATTAAGAGACTTGCGAAGAACATAAACCATCTTCCTGTTAGGATTTGGATGGCTAAGCTCTTCATTTTAGGTTTCTTGGTTTGGTACTAGGAGAGAAGTATGTGTTCGAGAGGGGATGCTTTTAAGGTGTTGCTCTGGTTGGAATATATTAGCCACGAAGTGTGTGTGAAAGGAAATAGAGAGAAGAGATAGAGATAGAGATAGAGATAGAGAGAGAGCGAAGACCTTTGTTGTTGACCTTGACTTTAGAGTTTTGGGAGGGATTTGGAATGAGAAGTATGCTTCATCCTGGTGGAACTTTAATATTTATGTAGATTTCTTTCTTTCTCTTTTTTTTTTGTTTGTAACATTATTTATGTAGATTTCATATTACAGAAAATAGAAATATATCCAATTTATGGAGTCAATGATTTTCTGGTAATAAATATCATTAATGAGGAGCGTTACAAAATATAATAAAATAAACTACATATATATACTAATAAAATATTAGTGTGGTTATTTAGAAATTGTGAAAACTATTTCAAAATATCATAAATGATTTCTAGTAATTTTAAGATATTGGCAATTAAATATAAATTTTTATGTATATTACGCATGAAATATTTTTTTTCAAAAATCCTTTATTAAAAGGTTCTGGACATATAATAAGAATCTCATAAAAAGTAACAAAAAGCTATGTAGAAGTAAGTAATTATCTGAAATAAAATAATTTAATTTTCAACATTCGAGATATCATATCATTATTTTTATGTTTTGTGAGACATCCATACTTAACTTTCAATGAAGTTGTTCTTAAGTTGAAATTCTCACTAAAGGTGTTCTTAAAAACAGGACGTCGACAAATTTGAAATTTTTGGTCTATGGTAGCATGGAGAAGAAAAGAGGGATAAGAATTAAATTTGTGGTATCATAAACATTATATATTCATGAAGATCGATCCCTATTAGGTGGGTGGACTACATTGGAATGCATCACTGGTATTTGTGTAGTATATCTATTTTAACTCCATCGATCTTATATCCTAACACCTTTGGGCCTTGGCCTTTTATTTATCTAAAGTATCCTGTTGAACAAAAAAAAAAAAAATCTACGTTAACTCTATATATTTGGCAAACAATCTTTATATCTGAATGATTGTGTCTTAAATCTCTGTTCACCAGTAAAATTTCAGCATTCGGTAGATCGGACATAATCTGACCAAAAATATCGTAGACGCTATCAAAGTCGACACTCGCGATATGGTATGCCTTTTAGTTTAGGAAAATTTACTTTCTATAAATAAGTATGTATTTTTATAGGGAAAAGAAAATTAAATTTTGAGATTACTATAAATATGAGTTTAAAAAATTATAAAGTTATTCATTCATACAATAATATACACCCTAAAACGGATATTTGTTTCAATTATTTTACTCTTTATTTTTTTCCGAATTTATTCACGTTTGTTCTCGACACATTCATATTGCAAACTAGAGTATAAGTTTCCCAGTACACATAGTAAACTGAAGTACAGTAATATTTTTATTCAAAAATGCATAGGCAACAAACAATTAGGTGTTTTAGCACAAAAAAAAACAATTAGGTGTAGAGAGTGTAATCACCGTCGATGTAAAATAAGCCCAATGGAGATCTCAAAATACATATAGATGTGTATATATTAATATATTTAATTGTGATTCTTAAAACATGTTCTAAATTATTATTAGTTCTTATATAATGTCTTATTTATTCATGAAATAAGATGTTCCAAACTCAAATGCGTTTACTATTGTTAATCAATAATAATTTAACTTATTAAGCGTTTATAAATTCTGATTGATGGTTGATTAAAAACAAGAAAATGTATAACTACAGTTGGACAAACAAAGTAATAATTATTGTAAATCAAGAAAGCGACTTCTTCATAACAGCTTCTTGAAACGTTATATTCATCACGCTCCCAAGTTCACATCTCTAAACTTACGTTTACATCAAATCATTACAAAAGGATATCTTGTCTCCAATCAAATTGAGCAAAAATCACACACACTACTAGAATGGACAAGAATGAAACCTTTTCGAAGAAGATGTTTCGCTTTCTTCTCTGAACTCAAAAAGTCAAAACATTAATCTATACAAATTAAGAAAAGAACATCTTCAAAACATGCAATCAATATCCTTGAAGATAGTCTTCTGAACAATTCTTCTGTCGCTTGATTGTTTGAACGCTACAGTGGGAGCGATTCTGTAACTCCTCCTCTGGTGTTCAAGCACAAGCTCACCGGCTAACCAATCCAGCTTCTCGAAATTACTTTCTTCACTGATTTTCTTACCACCAAACATAACCGATTCAACGTGCTTCTGCTTCAACATCTCTTCCGCTACTCCCACAAGCATATTCACATTGCTTGGACTAGCGTCCGTGTCTATGTTTGGTCTACACGGACCAAACCTTGACCCATCCGCCTATTAAATCACAAAGTAATGATTCTAGCATTAATATCAAGATTCAACTTTCATGATCTATATAATGCATTAACCATTCTTGATCATATTCAAGGTTTTTAGTATCACCTTTTCGCCATTACTGAATGTTATTAAGACTACCTTTTTTAGAATTTTAGAACTATAAAGAATTTAGTTTAAAAATATTAGTTAACTTTTTTTTTTTTACAATTTTGACACCTATGTTTATATAAATTTATCTACAAAAATTTAGAAATTGAAAATTTCATTAAAATTTAGAGACTATAGACCAATGCATCACTTTTGTGTATCTATAATCGGCTTTGGTTACCAATCAAAACCTTATCAATGACATGAATTACAATAACCACATAATGTTTTACCTGAATACGAACATAGTTACTCCTCCTACACTGACCAAACGCCATGGAAACCGCCTGGTCCACAGTATCAGCCGCACCATCAGCAGATATCCGAACCGCGGGTCGAGCCCATTGCTTAGCCTTCCATTTCATAACCTTATCACATTCATACTTAACATCCACCAACTGTCCCGTACCAAGAGACAACACAAGCAAATCCTCAACGCCTCTAACGAAAGGAAACTCTTCCTTGTTGTGCAACACGTGAGTGATCGCAGCAGCCGTGGGATTACTCATCGCTAGTCCACCATCAACCGCAACGCAACGCGTTTTACCATCCACTGATCTCATCTCCACAGGCCCAAACACTCCCGGCTCGGCCCACGTGGCTCTACAAACCTCCCGTAGTTTAAAATCGTAGCCGTCCGTTTCCAACGCGTCGGCGCGTGAGAAAAGGAACGGCGCGGAGCTCGCGAGGTCGTAACAAGGAATCAGAACCGGTTTAAGCGTGTCCTTGAGTGTCAGCTCAGCGAATGTCTCCTTCATCGATTTCTCTAGCTTAGAACCCGAACCGGTTTTCATCACCCGGTTTAGTAACCTCCCGGTACCGGACGTTGGTTTATAAAAACTTTTACCGTTTTTAACTAGGAACCTCCACGTGTCGTCCGCATTAAAGATCGGACGGTCACCATCGCTCGAAGAGAAAAGCATCGCCGTGAAGACTCCACCGATACCGGAACCGGAAGCTACGTCGAAGTAGTCGGCGATTCGGGCGTTCGGGTCACCCGACTTGGTTTTCAACGCTTTCTCCAGATAAGCTAAAGCCTTTCCCGGTATGATCCCTCTCATCCCGCCTCCGTCGATGCTCAAAACACAGACTTTGCCTCTCTGGTTCTTGATTGATCCCGGAACGACGCCGTTTACAGGCTCAGCAACCGTCGGTGACGTTTCTTGCTCATCGTACCCGAAAAGAAACTTGCTTTCAAGAATGGAGAAAATCTCGTAGCTGAGCTTATCTGTGTCAATGCTCGGTTCCTTCATATCCGCCGCTTCCGTCGTTACTCCGCCGTTGCTCTGTTTTGTTAAATGTTGCTTAACGGTGGCGGACGGAGATTTTCCGATGGAATCAACTGGTTTGTTGTGTACTCTTTGCATGGTGGTTAAGAGATAAAAAACCAAAACTCAAAACAGAGTATTTAATAATAGTAATCTAGTAAACACTCTCTAGACATTATCGCAAAAAAAAAGACAGAACCCTAAAGACAAATTTTGTTATGTCATACGAACACGAGAACATAGAATATGAACAGTCTCCCTCGCAATATTTCTTACAGAAGGGATGTGACAAAGTTAAGTAACTAAAGACCAATGCTTTTGTTTCTTCTTCTTGTCTCTGTCTCTCTTTATGGGAGAATGGTTTTTATCTAAATACGCCTTGAGAAGACAAAAAAAAGAGTCAATAAATCACGGAGCAGAGCAAGAACACAGAACCTGCAAAGGATCTATTTTTAAAGTGTATATATCTCTCACTACGCGTGAGCTTGGCTTTATTACATAGAATTTAACAAAGGAATGAGCCATAAATAATAAAGAACGAGAACTGCAGTTGCATACGTACGTACGTACGTACGTATAATGTTTTTAAAGTTTTGTGACAATAATTTAAATGTATTACTCCCTCCGTTACATAATAAGTGTCACTTTAGACAATTTTTTTCGTTGCAAAATAAGTGTCATTTTCGGTTTTTTATGCAAAATTTATTGATTTTATTCTGTAATTCATTCTTCTATTGGTTGAGATGTATAGGTAATTGTGTTTTTATACGGGAAATATGTAAAATTAATTATTTCCTTAATCTGTGTGCCAAGACCTAAAATGACACTTATTATAAAACAGAGGGAGTATTATGTTTGTGTACCTGCCAAATATTCCAAAGAATTGAGGATTTGATGTGTGTGTTTTTGCTAAGAAGCCATTCTACAATCATGTAATATGGTGGGGATAAGGACGATAAGGTGGTGGTTGTAAGTTGTAACATATTAATACAACGACCTATAATACAGATATTTTCTTCATACCATGCATATCATATATATGATTGATTAAGACGATTTATTTGTATACAACGACCAATAATCTGCTTGTAGTCAACTCTGTCATACTTACACGAACATGGAAACTTCACCTCCTGTTAGCCAGGAAGAAATTTTTCAGTAAGACTTGACCAATAATGTACGGTAAAAGGTATATGCGTCTGAGTAAGATGATTGCTACAAGCTTTCAAAACAATAAATAAATGGTTAATACGTTGATCAAAGCCAATGATGTCAAAGGCTATATTTGTGCTCACAGTTCAAACAGCAACTCAAATGGATGGATGAAACCAAAAACAACTAATGTGAAAAGATCCAAAAACATAAAATAGTAGTATGGCTTTTACCCTCAAATGCTTAACACATTCATTAAATGTGTAGTAGATTCATTCAAAAAAAAAAAAAAAGTGCAGTAGGTAGGGTATCCCAAAGCTAAAGACAATGAATAACCAAAGAGTAATTGCCAATGTTACAGCGTACTTTATACTTGATAAGATGCCTAGAACTCTTCTTGTTAGTGGATCATGTGGTATGATTTGGTCATATCTCAAATTAAATTCAATGACACTAATTAAGGGCAATCACGAGCTCCAGTAAGTTTGATATTACTCATAGTCACTTGACAATCAAGGAAAATCATGTTCATTATGGATACCAATCGCTTTGATTGTGTAATTGTATTTACTCTATATTTCTTTTAATATCTAACTGTAATCTCATAGTTTAGGTACGTAGGTTTGTGTATCCAGGCATTCATTTTTTGGCTAGATTATCACAAACCTTATTTTTTTCACTCCAAAAACTACAAAAGCTTAACCCATAGGAATCTGATACCATGATAAAATTTGGCTTGATTTATTTGTCTCTTAAATTTTGTGACTATTTCTTGTCTATATTATTTCAACTTCCAGTATATGACTAATAACCAGAAATTAGTTCCATATCTTACCCCAAAAAGAAAAGTAAAAAAACACAAATTGCTGCTATCACGCGAAAAGGATACGAAGCACAATGATTAAAAAATATGTTTAGTGGTGTAATAGGACTCTTGTCGCAACAAGAATCTCATGAAGAAGTGATTCACATGAATTGATTATTGTTCACTAACGTAAAACTAATATATAAAAATTAATGGTACAATTTATTAATGTTGATTTCATTATCAGTTATCTACCAATGTATGTTCTTACGTTAGTGAACTATATAAACAATTCATAATCAATTGGATAGTATTATTAAGAAACTAAGCAACAATGGTAATGTATCTCTGTAGTTATATATGGTAGAGGATGCGACATTATCTTATAAATTGTAAATAAGGTTAGAAAAAGTGAGCAAAGAAATAAAGTTGGTGAGATTGGGCACCGACGGGGGGAGAGGTCGACGTCACTGTTGGTCTCCGTAATCACCGCTCTTTCTTTTGTCTTAACACAAATCCGAGCAGTTGATGTTAAGTAAGCTTTTGAGTCTTTTGATTGTTTTGTTCCGCATTTGTCGCTGCTCTGCTCGTGACTACACTTTTGACTTCTTGGCAACAAAATTTACTCTCTGCTTTTTGTTTTTTTTAACCATAATTTAAGAAGGGTGTAATTAGCTAGCTCGTGATTTTGGATTATGTTTGATACGTAGCAGTTAAATGACAAATTCCAAAGACTGTATGCCATCTATTGTTATTGGCCTCCTGGACTTCTTCTAACAAGACCCAAAGAGTCAAGTTGGGGTATTATTATGGTTCCGACCAGAAACGACAGCTTTGAAACGAAAAGGACGAAGAAGTAAGCATAATGAACATTGGAGTGATGAAAATTAATCTGACGAACATAAAAGCACAAAAAGTTATAGTCAACCTTGTTTTTATATCCATAATAGTACTGCAGCTATGTTTTCATTTCTTGATAGAAACACCTTTTAAAGTTTAGTTTTTGGGCTTCCATGTTATAGGGCTCCAGTGAGTGGGTATGTGATCGCTAAGCTCATTTTTAGCCTTTACCAGTTTTGGATTATCTGTCTCAAGAAATAGGAAGACAAAAGAACCTGTTATTTGCCTAGCAAAACTGGCAACAAGTGTCAAATATGTTCAGGATTGATATTGATGAATATGTTACTATCTTCTATAACTCCAGCATAGTAGAGCTCCAGAAAAAGTGTTATGGAACTGTGCTTTTTCATGGCCTTTGAGTTTCTGTCTGCATCTAATTCATAGGCAGATTTTCCAGGAAGGAAGACTTTCAAGAGCCACTGTGTTAGACTAGGATATCAGCACAAGTAGGTCTTAAAAAATAAAAACAGAGAGCATAAGAGAAGGTGTCAAATACTGAAAGAGAGCAGAGCCACAAGAGCAAAACAAAATACAAAATAACAAGATAGGAAACAGAGAGGCCAACCTGAACAGCTACTTGTATCTCTTAGCTTTTGAGTTTGGCCTCACAAACGGCAGTATCTGCTTCACATTGCTAGAGTTAACACCTCGCAGATCCTCCATGTCCCACCTTCACGCTGCTTTAACTTCTTGATAACTGATGCATTATTAGGCTTGATCTTGAATAATAGAATCCAGAGTCCTAAAATACGCTGAATCTGCAACATAGGGGACTCTGGTATCAGCGTCAGTTTTAACTACAGATCCCAAACTAGAATCATCCAATGCCGTTCGCTGCCAAGACTACAACATAAAAGACATGACACGTTTTTTTATTAAATGATCAAAAGAGAGACAGTGACATAAAAGACACGACATGTTTTTTTCGTCACGAGTCAATAATATAATAATTAAATAAATAAAAAATGAAAACTTTACATTTCTTTTCCTCCGATCATCGAAGCCTCTCTCTTACCTTCTTTAACCTTAGACGATGCACACAACAACACAAACAATCAATTCTTATTCTTCATCACCTTTGTCTTCTTCTTCCTCATGGCTGTCTCTCACCGTCTCTTCAAGCTCTTCTCGCCGTTGACGGCCCAAAAGAATACTCTTTCTTCATTATTAATTAGGTCTCTGTCTTCTTCTTCTCCGCATGGTCCATCGCTGGACCCTGAGATCGATCTCAAGGAAGCTGCGGCAGAGCTGGAAAAGTCTACCTCTCTTTCGCCCTCTCCGTCTCCTTCCAAAGGTAGAAACTTTCATTGGGTGTTTCTCGGATGTCCCGGTGTTGGTAAAGGCACATACGCATCTCGTCTCTCGACCCTTCTCGGCGTTCCTCATATCGCTACTGGTGATCTTGTACGCGAAGAGCTTTCCTCTTCTGGTCTCCTCGCCTCTCAGGTTAGCCTAGAATTTTCAAATTTAGGATCTTTTGTTCTTTGTTTTATGTTGTCAATAGATTCTATGATCCTAAGATGTGTCTGAATAATCTAGAAACATAAATTACATAATTTTGTTTGTTGTGTCTTGTCTGCTGAGAAACATTGTTTACATTTGTCTGAATTTGGTGTATAGCTAAAGGAGCTTGTTAACCATGGAAAGTTGGTTCCTGATGAATTCATTATAAGTCTGTTATCAAAGCGTCTTGAAGCTGGGAAAGAGAAGGGTGAATCTGGTTACATTCTTGATGGTTTTCCAAGAACCGTGACTCAAGCGGTGAGCAGTTTATTACCTTTTTGGTAGATTTGATTGATAATGATTCTTTGGTTGAAACATCATCCCTGTTTTCTTTCTCTCTTGTAGGAAATACTGGAGGGAGTAACTAATATTGATCTGGTGATCAACTTGAAGTTAAGAGAAGAAGCGTTACTGGCTAAGTGTCTAGGGAGAAGGATTTGTAGCGAGTGTGGCGCAAACTATAACGTTGCATGTATTGATATTAAAGGTGGCGATGATGAGGATGCTAGTCCTAGAATGTATATGCCTCCGCTTCTTCCTCCACCTAACTGTGAGTCAAAGCTTATAACAAGAGCTGATGATACTGAAGAAGTTGTCAAGGAAAGACTCCGTGTTTACCACAAAATGGTATGTGTCCTTTCAAATTTTCGTATAAAATTTAGCAGTTTTTGGTTACATGTTTGTCCTCTTGTCACACAGACTCAACCAGTGGAGGAGTTCTACAGGAAGCGTGGGAAGCTGCTTGAGTTTGAATTACCAGGTGGAATCCCACAGTCATGGCCAAAACTACTTAGAGCGTTACACCTTGAAGATGATAAACAGTCTGCAATAGCCTAGTCTCTATGTCCCTATATTCTTTTGCTCGAGCGATCCTCCTCGTGCATATGCTTAAGATAGTTAATAAAAGAGATACTTGTCTCTATTATTGTTACATCACAAGTGATGACTACATTATATAGTAAAATTTTTGTGTGGATTCTAAGTCCACCATAGATAGTTGACAATGGTTTTCTTTTTATCTGAAACCAATGCTTATCTTTTGCAATGTTCATTGAGAAGCATGAGTTCGGTTCTTGTACAAAAAAATGTATTCAAAGTGTTTGGGTGCAACTTGCAAGTGCTTGCACTCTCTTCTTTCATTAACAAATCAATCAAACACGGATCCAAAAAACAAAACCATACATGTCGATGTGGACTAACGTATATGAGCTTTAACCTTGTCGACTCATCAACAACGCCATTTAAATCTTTTGCTTGATCATCTCTGTGCATGTTTAGTCCCAACGGTTGAACCTGAAGCAGCTTCAGAGTTACGACGGAACAGATTCTGCGAGTTCTTGTAGTTTCTTCAGACCAAAGGTGGCTATAAGTTCCATCGAGACAAAACATTCTTTAGCCTCTTCTTTTTCTTCGTCTTCTTCTTTGAGACCGCATGTGAGTTTAAGCTTCTCTGCTTCAGATTCTGCTTCCTGTGCTTCCTCAAGTAGAAGATTAGCTTCTTCGAGGTCGTTCAGCTCCAGAGCAGCTGATCTCTCGGCTTTTGCAGTGCCACTGTCGATCCGCAACCTCTGGAATCTGCTGACAGATAATTCCTTTTCTTTCGACAAAATCAACCCCTCTAACTCTTGTAGCTTCTTGATTGTTTCTTCAATCTCTTGCTCTGCTTTCTCGAGCTCAGAGTTAGCTTGTCCTGTTTCGATCTGTATCTTATCCTTTTCTAGATTTAAGGACTTAAGTTCTGCTGCTATTCTTCCAGCTTCTTTGAAATTTCTCGTTGAGGCAGCCACTTTCTTCTCTGCTTCAAGCTCCGGCATCCTTTTCTCTATGAACATAATTTTATCCATGAAAGATGTAATATTCTGTTGGATGATCGACTTTCTAGAAGATTGCTCCTGTAAGAAAAGAGACAAGATCAATAAGGTCTTATACAAAATACTAATGGCAAAGAACTAAAACTGTACACCGAAGTTGCAAGATGACATTTACAAGATTCAATACCATATTGTTTAAATAGTCATTAAGCACTTTTTTCAGAGCATACATGACCTGTTAAAACATGTACCACCAGACTTTTCGAATAATATGCACTTTGTGGATAAGTAATTATAGATATCCATGTGTATAATCTTGTTCATAAATGAAAGAGGTGGAACAAGATTCATAATATATCATGTTGCAGAACAGAAGAAATAAGAAGACAAAGTAGATAAATACCTTTAGTGACTCTCGGGTACTGGAAACCTCCTCCTGTAGCCTCTGGACTTCCTCAGAAAGCTTCTCTTCAATACTTACAAGCTTGGCTCTCTCTTCTCTAGTCTTTGACACATATGACATGAGAGTTTTCCGCAATTTGATAACTTCCTCATAGTCATTTGCTTCATCTGCCGAAACACTGACAAGTTCACGGAGTTTGGCCCCTCTCTCCTTCTCAGACGCCACAAACTCATCCACATCTTTCTTTTTCCTTGACAAAGCTTCAGTCTCCGTATCAATCTGGGACAAACCCGATTGCAAATCGCTAAACATCTTATCCATGCTTGTTTGCAACTCCTTGTAGCCAGAGACCACATTGTTAATTCTCTCCTCAACTGCCTTTATCTGGGAATCATTCTCGTCAATCTCCTTCTCCTTTGCCTTCACCAGAGCAAGTAGCTCCTCAAGCTCATCAGACAAATGCTCTTTCTTCTTACGCAGCATCTCCTTTTCTTTCATCTCTTGCTCAACAGATCCCTCAAGTGTATCATTCAATGACAATCTCACGTTATCAACTATCACAGACTCTATATCAAGCTCAACTTTTCTGAACTCTACATCTTCACAACACGAATTCCATTTCCCCGTTTCCTCTACACAAAATGCATCTGCCTTTTCCAGTATCGACTCAGCTTCATTCTCAGCATCCTATAGAGATAAGATAACAATCAAAGAAAAACTTATGAACCCCTCCTAGTATCATTCTCAGCACCCTAGAGAGATAAGATAACAATCACAGTAAAGCTTATGAATCTCTCCTAGTATCATTCTAAACATCCTATAGAGATAACAATTACAGTAAAGTTTATGAATCTCTCCTAGCATCATTCTCAGCATCCTATAGAGATAACAATCACAGACTCACAGTAAAGCTTATGAATCTCTCCTAGCATCATTCTTAGTATCCTATAGAGATAACAATCACATAAACACTAAATAATCTCTCCTAGCATCATTCTCAGCATCCTATAGAGTTAACAATCACAGTAACAACAATGATTTTGTGACATACAGTGCAAAATCCGCGAAGCAGAGAGGCGGATTCTTCTTCAGCTGCAATCTGAGAAAGCAAGACTTCCTCCATCTTTGACTCAACAGCATCACAATCAGCTTCCGCTTGACGTAGCAATCCCGTTTGAGAAAGCTTATCTCTTTCAGCATCCGCTAGTCTTTCGCTGATCTTTTCAGCCGCATCGAAATCCTCAGCGTCAATAGCTTCCTCAAGCTGCTTCTCGAGCTCGTCGTGAGCTTTGGAAGCTAATCTGAGATTCTCAGATGCTTGCCTTCTCTTCCTAATAGCGTTCTTGCGTGAGGAAGTGATGGAAGCTGCAGAGGCACGTGCTCGTGTTAGCTTCCTTTCGATCTGTGCCTTGACTGTGTCCAACGGCTGATCAACAACGGAATCAGCCGTTACTTGATTAACTGAATCATCCGTTATTTGACTGACGGAATCGGCTGATTGTTGACTGACGGAATCCGTTAGTTGATTGACGGAATCTGATAATTGAGTGACGGAATCTGCAGATTGTTGACTGACGGAATCGTCGTCTTCGTCGTCGTTAACTTCGTGCCTACCGTATCCGATCCTTAACCCGCCTGCTCTTTTCTTCCTCCGAGACGCCTGGCGCTTCACGGAGGAGGAGGAAGACGGTAACGGAGATTGGTGAGTAACTGGCTCAGGTACGTGTTGGATCGGAGTCACTATTGTTAAGTCTGAGAACATATCTTCGTCCAGAGGCTCAGACATCGCCTCCGTCTCCTCTGCAGGCGGAGCGGGAGCTGTGATCGGTGTCGCATCCGCCTCCTTTGAAGGCGGCAAAATTGCAGGTGAAGTGTCGCTGAGTTGAGACGAAGACGGCGTAAATAGCTCCATCCCCTCGAAAAGGGAATCCATGTCGTCGCCACCATCCATCGCTAGATCCGATCACCGGTAAACTCAGAGAGATGAGTCGGATCTGTATTTTTACTCAATTGTATCCCACTTTACTAACTAATTAAATGTTCAGTAATGAATAAATGGGCCTACTTTTAATGGGCTTCGACTATACTCGTTTTTCTTGACTGAAAACGCTTCTTCTTCTTCTTCTTCTGAGCTGCTCAGTTCTTTTTACATTCTCCCTTCCTAGTTCTTTAATCATGGAGAAATCACTGAGGGGTTACACGGTGAAATTCGTTAATCCAAACATTTCAGACCCAACCATCCATGCTCCTACGTTCGCCCATACCAACTGTACAATCTACTCAGGAGATCAAGACGCTAGCGGAGATAGCCATCGCTTGGCATTCCAAATGAACCTCGAAGCTGGACAAGCTGTGCTAGCTACATCCAAACAGGCACGCGCTGCACACTTTATTGGATGTATAACAAACATATTCCCAAGCAGAAGAGATGAGTTTCTGATGCAGCAGCATCTTCGAATATGGCACCAACATAAAGATAACAATGGAGGATTCAAATAGCTTTTCATTTTTCGTTTTAGTTTTATTTTCTTTTAGATAATTATGATTATTTCCTTTTTTTCGATTAAATCATAATGCCTTTTCCTATTAGGGTTTGTCTAATGGAGAGGTTATATAAACGAAGCTGAGTCTCTTATGTTTACCAGACTTTGATAATTAATAATAGAGCTTTTGCTTATTCCTTGTGAGATTTGATTAAATTCATTTATCAAGAAGTTGGTCTCAAAGAAGCTATCGCAAGAAACTCTTTGATCGATCCAAGAACAAGAGTCTCTGGAACCCTAAAGTTCTTTGATCGACCGTTCAACAGTTTGTACGCTGCGCCAGTTTCTCAAGTTGGCAAGCGAGGGAGGCTATCGTTTCACTATAGTTAGGGTTCCCTCTGGTCTGGATAACGCCCCAATTAACCGCATTCACCCCAGCAAAGCTTACGCTATTTTTGGCTACTTGGTACTGACGCTGTTCAAACAGATCAACGACGAGAACAGCTACCAACGCTACACAATCAACACGCTGAAAGCTTTGTTTGCGGTTGCTGGTTATGAAGTAGCTGAAGATGAAGACCAAACGATATTTAATGACATGTTTCATGCAAAAACTTACAGGACCATCTTTGGGCAGAATTTTGGGCTGAGAAAGCGGATAACTGAATGCATCATCGAGAAGAGGGCTCTGACCACCTCGCGTTTGGGTAGTGTTTGTTCGTATGTGTGCTGCATCCTAGGCTGGTATGAGATGAACACTCTCATTAACATCGTCGAAACACTGCTGATACCAAGGTCACCTCTTCTTTATGCCCCAGAAATGAGAGCGGAAATTGTGAACGTTGAGAAAGCTTTAAGAGCAGTCTTGGCTAGCAATATGCCACAGTTTTTCAGGATCCTGAACCCACCTCATGAAACCGAGGTGATGATGGGAGCAAATTTTCCAAAGTTGGCTGCGATTGCTACCAAGCTCAAAGGCAGTACTGAGACTAATGCAATGCTTGGTCAGGTAGGACAGCGGAATTTCTTCCAGACAATGGATTACCTGACTCACTTCAGCCCAGCTGATGAAGATTAAAACAACTCGGCAAACTTCGTTTTCAGTCGGATGTTTTCAAAGTTCCGTTTTGTTCTCTAGGTTGGTGATCCGAGTACCCTTGCTATAGTGGGCAGCCACTTGTGCACTTTTCATATCTCGGTTATTCGGCTATGTATGTACTAAGAACCAAAAAAAACGATGTTCTTGTTTTGATGGAGGTTAAGCTTGGTAGACGTAAGGCTTTTTCATCATTTTTTTTTTGTGGGAATTTTCATCATATTTTCCTGACTGAAACTCTGTTCTGCTTTTGAGGGAGGTAGGAATAGAAGTGATTGTATTCCTTAATGTTCACTTACAAGGCAAGGCGTGATACATATGTATTCATGTATATTACAATGTTTGAAGTAAGAGAGTGGGCTGCATCTAAAAACTGGAGAGCTTTTAGAACCAACATCTATCTCTGATCTTGTGGTATGTAAGAGTTTTGTTTTGTTTCTGTTCTTACTGAATCATGAAAACCGCCACGCAGATGACAGCCGGGATAGCTATGCTGCGTGGCTCGTAGCTTCCGGTGTTGGCTTTGATTTATGTATCAGCAGGACTATCGGTTTGGTCTCTAATCGTTTAAAATCAGGAAGATATGGAAAATACTACTGAAATAGTAGTTCATCTATTGGTTTTCTTTTGATATTTGCATTGATGGAGAGTGTCTAAGTCATCGCCTGTACAAGAGCGCAAAAATTTGAATGCTACTTGAGCAGTAAGCTAGAGGGAAATGCTTGATCAGCAGGTAGAAAGAAGTGCTGGTGGTTTGAGAACGTGTAGATTGGCTTTGCTTATGGAATAGTATTTGGTTTAAAAACCTAATCATGGTGCAATAGTCTTTGTGTAAATACCTTAGCAAACCACTTATGTTTGTTCACAAATGGTGAATCTTATTGAGCCAAGTACAAATCAGAAACTTAAAAGACAAAACAAATCTAAAAACAGACTAAAAGACAGAACATCATCTATCAAACCCTACAAGCCCTAAACACAAGAGCATGAGAAGCATACGCCTGTACATTTATTTTCCTTCGTCTTATTGGACCAAGAAATCGTTAAATAAGTCAGCACCCGAGAGAAGATCGAATTTCTTGCTTCCAAGTGTATCTTTCAGTATCGTGATCTGACCTTCCTTGTAAAGTGTCTCCTCTTCCAATCTCTCAACCTCCTTCCTCAACATCTCCTTATCTGACTCCAAATCCATGTTTCTCTTTCTGCACTCATTCACTTCCTTATACATCTGCTCCTTTTCCTCCATCACTCTCGGTAATGTAACTTTCATACTAGACAACTGTTTTGCAGCTTCTTGGAGATTGGTTTCAAGCCTGTTCACATTCTCTTCCTTCTTCACCATCTAATGTCAAAAATCATCATATATTATAAGTCATAAAACTCCACATGAGCAACAAAATAAAGTAAGAAAAAAAAAACTGACATACCTGAAGCTTGAGGTCTTTTAATTGGTGGGCGTGTACTGAAAGGTTGTCTAAGACGTTTTGGATTTCACGTCTTAAAACTTCGTTGCCACGTACTCCTGTAGCTACTTCTGCATGAAGCTGCTCGATCTCTTGTTCCTTGGAGTACAGTTTCTCTCTTAACAAACTCGTGATTAGACTCTCTGCTCTTAGTTCAGCTCTCAGGAGTTTCTAAAACCAGAAAAAAGGTGAAACACTTAGCACAGAACAAACATGTAATAAACTTTAAATGAATATTAGTAATATTAAAAAAATCGGTCTAGACGCCCGTATAAACAATAATCCTCTATAAAACGGCTAACCGTCGCCTTATTTATTGGACACTGGAGAAACTCACCTCCACAGATTGGTTGATTGGATGGGTAGGCCTAGCAGGTGATTCTGAGTTTGATGCAATCTCATTGGACTTTTCAAGGAGTAAGCTGGTGACAGTCTGCAAACTTCTCTTCAGGTTTTCAGTACCACGTCTTATTCCATGAACATTCATCTCAGATTCAATCAGAAACTGCTCACTCATTCCATTATGCAAGTCTTGAGCTAAGTTCCCTTTGATGAACTTCAATAACTTGTAACATACCTGCATGCTCTCATTTAACATTGAGACTCCTTGGTCTTGTAAGAGGCATACACGCATCTTCATCTCATTATCTAGCTTCAAGGTGGTCATAGTGGCATCTCCTTCTTCTTCTCCATGGGAGCCTTTTACTCTACTCCGCAAACAAGTATTCTCTATACGAAGAGTCTCAGCTTCAAGCTTCATTGATTCTAACTCTTTTCTAAGTGAGAACTCAACACCTGACAATCTTATCTGTTCTGTCTGAAACTTCTTGCTCATCTCTGACGGTTGCTGCTTCTTAGTTTCTTCAGAGAAACCATCGCTAAGTCCTTGAATAGTCTTCTCCTGTTCCCTACAGGTTCTTACAAGCCTAGTAACAGACTTGTGCAGCTCCTTACACTCCATGTCTTTCTCTTCAAACATTCTTCTCACACAATCAAGATCTTCTGTCGCGTCAGTGTAACTCTCTTGCAACTTGGAGAGGTTTTGGACAAGATACACATTCTCTTGACGCGTTTCCTCTGCTGTTCCACTCAGCTCAGTGACTTTCTCATCCATGTCTCTTAACATATCCATACGCTCGGTTTCCTTTTCATGAAACGTTGCTACTTCTCTCTGGAGTGAGACGTTATGCTCAGCGAGCTCTCTGACACGCTCTCTTAACCTCTTCTCCTCTGTTTGGAAGTTCTCTAGCTTTGAAGTCCACTCTATTGACCTTCTATCAATCTCTTTCTCCAAACCAAACTGTAACTCGCTCTTCTCTTTCTCTAGTTTCTGAATATGCAACTCTGAATCAGCTTTTACTCGTTTGATCTCTTCCTTAGCAGAAGCTCTCTCATCCATCTGTGACCTCAAAAGGCTCAAGACTTCAAAAGCTAAGCCTACTCTCTCCTCTTCTATTTGTCTAACATCATCAAAGTCACACTTCTGCTCGTTTAGTTCTTGAGAAAGAAGCTTCACTCTCTTCTCAGCTTCTTTATACTTCTTCTCTAGCTCAGAGTTAACATCTCCTCCTCTGTTCTTACCGTGCAAGAACCTCTCCTTCTCTTTCTCTTGCTCCTCCACGTGGTCATCCTTGTAATAACCGTTATGTATGTGTTCAGCCAATGGAAGAAGATTGGCGAAAACATCCAAATCCTGTGCGCCGTAACTCAAGGCCTTTGACTTTCCGTGAGTGTGCGAGAGTCTTTCCATGACACTTCTTGCAAGTGAACGTGCTGATGCATCGTTTATACGGTTGTCAGAGTGTCGTCTCTCTTTGACATTGTTGTCTGATAATGTTGGTGAATGGATTTGAAATCTAGAAGGATGATGCTTCCTTCCTTTGATGCTGCTCCCTGAAGAACCGGTCTTTGTTGGCTTATGATGATGATGATGATGCTCTTCTCCATCAATGAAACGGTCCAAGACTTGGCTTGAGACATTACTAGAACAAGTTGATAAAGTTCCTGATGAATCATGTACTTTGTACTTGTGAGTTTGTTCTTGTTTTTTCTGTTGGCTCTCCGGTGTAAAACATCTGAAACTAGAATCAAGTTAATAAACAAAAATTCACCAAAAAAGACTAGTGAAGCATTGGCTTATGGCTCCCAAAATTTTACATAATATAGACTCCAAATTTGTAAAAAAAAAAACTAATAAAAACTCTTGTTAAATTGTTTATAGTTTTGATATTGAGATCTTTATGACAACAAAAGAGTAAGACAGAAGCAAAAGAAAAAGAACATACCGAGATGAATGGTATCTTTGTTTTGTAGCGTTTGGATCATTTGAGGAAGCTCCATCAACGAGAAAAGCTGCTGAAGAAAAAGAATGACTTCTTCTAAGAGCCTGGCTGCTCTGAGACTTCAAGGCAACACCCTTAGCTTCTGATTCTTTTCCACGGCGAGTTTGTTTATCATTACCAGATGATGATTTGAAAAAGAAAAGCTTCTTCATTGGTGTGTATGAATGTATCTCCAAGTATCAAACAAGGCAAGCTGGAATCAAAAACTATATGTTATTAAAAAGAAGCAAACTAATAATACAAAAAGAGTAAGGAAAAATGGAGGTCATAGAAAGTGAATACTGATTTGATTTGCTACATGGAAGGATTAGACATGGTTAATCATGAAACAGTAACACAAAGTGTTTGCTAATTAATAAAAAGAAGAAGAAGAAGAAAAAAACAGAACAGAGCAGAGAAGAGTGTTGCAAAGTGAAACCTACTTAAACTACTTGCTTGCTTCTTCAAGTGAGAATGATTCAACCATCATCATTTTTAGCTTTTTTGACTGATGAGATAATAGGTTAAAAATAGAACCAAGATCAAGATCAAGATCGCCTCAGACTTTTTTTTTTTTAAAATATAACGAAATTGTCAGAGAGTTTCTGACAGATCCGTAAACATCGACTTACTGTTGCAACTCAAAGAAAAGACTAAAACACCCTTACAACAACCCTCTACTAAAAACCCTAGACACGTCCCAAAACAGAGCATCTTTTCAAGAATATCGAATTAACATAAGTCCCAAAGGCGGAGAAACTGAAGAACATTGAAAACAAAAATTAAAAAAAAGAACTATCGATGGAGTTATGAAGTTATACCATAAGTTAGAGAGATTCTTCAGAATCGAGTATCGAGAAGAATCTTCTCAGAAGATGGAGGGAAACTGAATAAAAAAAACGGTGAAGACACCGAAACGGTAATCGAGGTTTTTTTTTTGCTTCTGACGGCGTTAGTTTACGTAGACTTGAAGATCGTTAAACTAAGTACGTACGCACTATTTTGTAACAGAGATTCGATTAAGACAGGGTGACGACAAAACAAATGGTTTTCTCCGAAATTAGGGTTATCGATAAAGGGTACTTATGGAAATGCGCTGGATAAAAGCCTTTCCAGAGAAGCGGCCCGATTAGCTTTTCTTATCGTGGGCCCAATTGTGTTAGTTGTTTGGTTATCAAGCACTCGAAATTGTTTGGGTGTTTTGCCTTTTTTTTCGAGATTAAAAATGATAATTAATAGAGAAAAGTGGATTTATAACATTAAAAAATTATATAAAACTAATTGTGGGCTTTTCCAGTTGTTTTAATCTTTTGTATTTTGAATAGGTACATGGTTTTGATAAAGATAACAATAAAATAAAAGTGTATTATAGTAGAATTAAACAAAGTGGTAATAAATTTTGATGGATTTTGTTGATAAATGGTTGTTTTTGTTTATTACCCACTCTGATTCAATTTATTGTTGTTTTGAATAAAATTTTTGTTTTAGAATAAATGTTATTTTATGATTTTAATATAATTTTTTTAATTTATATATATTATTATGTTATTTTATTGATTGAAATGTAATTATGTTTATAGCAATGATGTTTTTATTTAAAACATATGTAAAATTAAATATTTTTTTAATCTGTGTACAAATATAAAACGATAAATAAAATGAAATGGAAGAGAAATTCAACTAACTAAAATACTAAAACTGATCAGAGAATTTAATGAAACTAATTGGCACGTGGATTTTATTTTCTTAGAATCAAATCAAATTGATTGGAGAAATACGAAAATGTATGGCTGCAAAGTAAGAGAGTAATTAGTTTAGAAGATAAATGGACCACTAAAACATTAATTATTCCAAAGAAACACGTTCAAAGTAGAAGAGTAAAGAGAACACACACCAATCTTAACTGATGAAAGTTTCATTCTGTCCACATGATTGGTTGGTTTTATTAATGTGATAGAAAGCTTTCATTCGGTGATTGTGGTGATGATCATGAACACGACATTGACCCCCAATCTACAAATGTGAACAACATCAATAGCTTATCCATGAAACTCGAGTAATGTCATCTTCCCATGGTCCAACATATCAACTTTGTGCCTTTAATGTGACAAAGGAGAAACCAGTAACCATTTTTTTCCCTAGCACAAACTTCTTACCCACGTCATAACCGAATATTGATGTTCTAGATGTTTCCAACTTTAGCTAGGTAATGACATTATTATGAAAGCTTTGGATTATCACAGATTGTTTCCACTGCTTTATGTATTCATCCAGGAAGTCAAGCACAAAAGGCAACAAGGAGCAATAATATTATGTCACAAGAAATCTAAATACGTGGATATAACTACAAGAATAGAATCGGTTTTGGAGGTTTGCGGGAGATACTTCATACTATTACACAAATGATATAAATAGATATATATTTCTATTATATATTTATTGAGAAATCACTCAAATGATTTTGCTTATGTGTCAAAAGTTTAAGAAAATTGTTATAATTTTGATTGGTCAATAATTTTTAATTTTCATTTATTTTAGTCATATTTATAAAGACAATCCTAAAACCTATTAATGTTAGTTACTAAGCAATCCATCTAATCTTATGCGTTATAACATTTAACCGTAGCAATTATGAAATTTTTATATAATATTTTTTTTCATTTATATGGATTCACTAATAGTCTATTTATAAATGATATAAAGTATATTTTTAAAAGAAGTTAATAAAACTAATTTATTAACTTTATTTTTCTATTATAAATTATGGTAAAAGAAACTTTATTTTCTTATAAAAGTCATAATATACATAGATAAAACATATAATTTTGATACAAAGACATAATAATATGATTGATAATATTCAACTCATATGATTGGCTGGAATTGATAAGATAATAAAGGTTTTATTTTCACTAGGTGGTGGTGATGGGAATGATAGTGACTCCAACACCGTGGATGACATCACTAGCTTGTCCATGGAACCCAACGATTTTATAGCCATTCTCCCCGAGAGTGAACTTCTCACCAGAATCCATTCCAAACTGACTTGACTCCCTTTTGTTCGTCTTGAACTGAAGAGAGATAATTACTGGTTCATCCACTCCGAAAATCTTATCGTAGTAACCTACCAAGGCCGTGAGATATTCACCGTCTTCAAGAACAAACTGAAAATCCTCAAAAGCAACAAAGATAAGTGTAAGAATCTAGTGAAGTAGCTGAAAAAAAAATCGTATTTGGTAATGGAAATGACCTCTTCAGATCCAAGTAATGTCATCTTCCCATGATCATCTCCCGATACCAAGTTTGTGCCTTTAATGTACTCAAACTTGACAAAGGATACACCATCGTTACCTTGGCCTATGTATACTTTCCTTACATCATCATAGATACCATCATCCCATGTAACACCTCCATTGCCGCCTACGGATGGTAGTTTCTTGGCTGGAATCAAAGGAGTAGGAGCAGGAATAGGTGCAAAATACGCTCCCAGAGCATCAATAGCATCACCTTCTTTCCCATGGAATCCAATAAGTCGACGATCCTTTTGCTCAAGAACAAATTTCTTACCCACTTTATACCCAAAGAATGATGTTTTTCCTTTTGATGTTTGGAAGGTGAGCGACGTGATGACCGTATTTTGAAAAAGTTTTGGCTTATCATAGGTTGCTTCCACGGAATAGATGTATTCATCAGGGAAATCAAGCATAAACTACAACAAAAGTCAAAATTAAGTAAATGTTTAAGTTTAATGTTTGGAGATCTCGTAGATTACAAAATGGTTTTGAATATATTTCCATGTAATTATTAGAAAACTTAATTTTAATGTATAAGAAAAAGATATTGTTTTAGTAATGTAAAAATCACCTTAGGCAAATTATTTACTTTGTAAAATAAACTTACAAGACTAACTTAGCGAAATTATTATATTACAAAGTTTCCTCTCTCAGATAGGTCAAACTAGCAGCTATGAAACTCTCAGAATCACTAAATCACGTTGGTACTTAAATATTTGTTGTTTTACATTTCCACATATAAACTTTTTTTGTATTGAACCAATCGTGTCTAATATAACTAATAGAAATTACCTCGGATGGTGTTCCTCCTTTTACCCCATGGTGAAATATCTCTGACTTCCCACATTTGTCGTACTCAAACTCTAAATAAGTAATACGACAATCATCTTGACAGATGCGCAGCGTTTTAACGGCATCGTAAGAGCCATCATCCCACACACGTCCCTCTGAACCACCTTGAGCATCCAGCTTGTAAAGAAGAGACAACATTGTGGTGGGAGAGTCGTGCACAAAGTAAACTCCAAGAGCGTCGAGGGCATCACCAGACCGTCCATGGAACCCTACGATCTTCTTTCCTTGATCCTCAAAAACGAACTTTGTACCACTCACAAGTCCCAGCAAGTTTGGACCAAACGTTGGAGACTTTCTACCTTTTGAGGTCTTGAAAACGAGAGACGTGATCACGTCCGTGGCATAGAGACCCACTTTTTTGTAGCTTCCCTCCACCGCTATGATGTGTTCGTCCGGATATTGAACTACAAACTATATGTGTTACAAATATTTAATTATTTAATCATCAATTAATTACATGAAATAAACTATGTATGATTGACCTCAAAAAGAAATTATTGACGTATAAAATTAAGAAGGTGAAAATAAAAAAAAATTGGCAGTGGAGAACCTCTTTAGGGTGTTGACGTTCTGTCCCATATTCACGTGATACTAATTCTCCGTCGACCTTCACGTAATCGAACTTGATGTAAGTGATACGTGAGAGATCTTGCCCAACATACACTTTTCTTACACCTTCGTATACATCGTCGTCCCATTCACTTCCTCCTTCACCACCGCATATTGCCAACTTCCGGTACATCCTCGCCATAGATCCTACAAAATATATTAAATATTGTTTTTTCTGTAACGTATCCACCAATATTTTCTTCAAGTTCTACTACTATAAGATTATAAAATAAGTTCAGTTAGTTTTGTGATACAAATTAGATCATATGTGGAGCTTTTGTGTTGCATGATATGATACAACATACTTATATCCTCACTGGTTTAATAATATACCAATAATAGATATATGAACATCACTTCATGACTAACCAATATAGTGTATAGTGGCATATCAAAAACTTATTACTTTCTACTGCTCGGTTCGGATATGCCACTACATACATTAAATTTCCCACTCTATCAAACAAGAACAGAAAACAGCGATCTATCTAAAAAGAAGAGAGACCTTGTTTCATGTTTGCAAATGATTACAAAAGTAAGATTATACATACGAATATATATATTTTATATAAACAAATGAGTAGTAATTATATAAAATTTTACAAAACGAAACTTGATGTATATGTAGAGTTCTAATTTGCAGAGTTGGAATGACTTCTATAACACTTGTTGGCTTCACAAAACATATAAAATTGATAAGCATGTGAGCTACCAAAATTTGAAACATATACATAAACTACTTCAAAAACTAAGTGAGTGAGAGAGATATAGAGGGAGATAACCAGTAATTTCTTAAGCTCTGGTTGGGAATGAAAGAGATGAATACATTAATTATACAAATGAAGGAGATGAACCTTATTGATGTCCAAATATGTGTATTTATCGACATTGCCTGACAAGTTTGTTGCCATTATAATTATTTTGGCGTCTTGTTTTCATCATCTCTAATTAACAACTTGTTAACTCTATACGTTCTAATCAACTCGTGAAACACGAGGGACAGCTACCACAAAATCCAATAATTGATTTGGATAAGTCCATAATAAGCCAAATATAATACTATAGCATATAACAGTTACATAACAAATGCAGATATATAAGTAAAAAAAAAATGCAGATATAAATGGTTTAGCACAATAAAAACACTAAGTGATTTTTTTTTGTTAAGTACAAAGAACAATAATGCGACTCCCATAACACTAGAATCTTCGATTTACTTTTCAAACTTAGAAACATAATATTAACTTTGTTAACAAAAATAAATATTTATTTTGCTTGTGTTGTTATGAAAACAAGATTGCTTTGTTTTTCTGAAACACAAAGGTTAGTTCTTAAACTCCGTTTACTCTCCAAGTTTTCAATCGCCTCGCTAAGCCCATTGGGCCTTATAAATGAAAAAAATTGCGAACGAGAAAAGCTTTATAAAAACCCGAATGAGTCAAACCCGACCCGAGAGCAGTAATAAAACATCGTAATAAATTGATAGAACTTCTTCGTCTCCGGCACAAACATATTACCATATAGTTTCATTACGGCCAGATTCCTCGATTTTCGCCGTCGCCCTCTGTACTTTCCATAGATTTGAAATCCGTCCTCGTTTGCGCATTTGCTTTCGTTTAATTTTTTTTTATTTTACCTTTTTGTTGTTGTTTGGTTCTATTCGTTTTATTTTGTTACTGTTTGATCTCAAATCCTGCTCTATTCTTCGTTTACTATTTCAATTCGATTCTTCAACCGAACGAAGAAGAAGAAGAGAAGCGTTACTGGTATTACAAATTGTTTCTCTGTTTTGCTATTTAAGGCTTTTTCTGGCTCGTATTGATTGTATGTTTTTTTTTTAATTCGCAGAGAGGTTTATGGTAGAATGAATCAAGGAGGGAATACTCAGACCGTGGCACCACCACTTGACCCTAATTCCATTGAGGTAATCATCAATAAAGCTAAGGTTTTTGAATTCACAAATTTAGTCCTTTAACGTATGGGTTTCTGTTGCTTGCTGGATTGAATTGGTTTTGGTGGTTTTTAGTTTTGATGTAATCCTGATTAGAGATGATTTGGCTCATCACTGGTAGACATGTGGGCAGAAGAACCTGACTTTTTATGGCTGTGAAATCTATGGTTTTCACTACTAGGTTACCTTTAACAAAAAAAAAATCTAAGATGAAGAGTATTTTTTGGTTACAGAAAATTATATCAAGTGTTAGGTTTGGTTAAATAGCTTAAGACTTTTAGCTGTTGGTCACTTACTGCATGAATTTTTGCGAGTTTCTACTAGCATCTCGAGTTGTAGATATAGTTTTGATTTGGGATGACTTTTTTTGTTTGTTGTTTGTCTATGTGATTCTTCTCACTTTTAGACTTCTTTTTGTTTATTTGTTCTTGTGGTGGATAAGTACTCAGTTTTGCCACTACTAACGCGTTTATTTATTTCTCGCAGCAACGATATGGTGTTGATGGAAGCCAAGTGCAGATATCTCCATATCAGTACTCAACTGGGTCGGACGGTGCCTCATGGACAGCACCTAGGGTGGACAATCAGGTTGTGCAGAATGGGAATGGGAACTATTCAAATCCAAACTATTACCATCCACAGCCTACAGTGCCACCCACAGGGAATGTGCAAGAAACACCGTATACTGCACCCTTCACTAGCTCATCCACGTCTGAAACTGCAAATGTAGCTCAGGATTATAGTGGATATACGCCATACCAGACTTCTAGTGATCCACCGCAAAACTACTCAAACACGGTATATTCCAATTACTACAGTGGCTACCAACAGCAGCAACCAAGCCAGTCATATCCTCAGCCTGTAGGGGCGTATCAAAACACAGGTGCTCCTTATCAGCCTATTTCATCATTTCAGAATCCAGGATCTTATGCTGGGACTCCAAGTTATTCAGGAACTTACTACAATCCTGCTGATTATCAGACTACTGGAGGTTACCAAGGTACAAATTATAACAACCAAACAGCTGGAGGTTACCCAAGTACAAATTACAGCAATCAGACTCCTACATCAAACCAGGGAAACCATACATCAAACCAGGGAAACTATACATCAAACCCTTATCAGAGTTATACTGCTGACGCTGCAAACACTCATAGCTCTACCGTTGCAACCACTACACCTGTACATTATCAACAGAACTACCAACAGTGGCCAGCTTACTACAGTCAAACAGAAGTCCCATGTGCCCCGGGGACGGAAAAGTTGCCTGCCACTAGTGCAGCTAGTCAGAGCTTTCCAGTTCCTGGTGTTACTAATGAAATTCCTGCTTCAAATGGCCAACCTGTTCCGTCTTATGCCCAACCTTGGAGGCAGGAAACCGACTTATCCCAGCCGCCTTCTCAGCAGGTTCAGATTCTATTTTGATGGGTGTATAGGATATTTGTGTTCTTAAGCTTTTACTTGAGTTTCTAATCCTTTTCCCTAAGCGTGGCTAATTTTTGTTCTTTAGGCTATAGAATCAGTTATTAAAAAATAGTTATGTACAGATAGTTTAGACATGGTCACTGATTGCTTTCATTCAAGGGAGTCTTTTTTTTTTTAGTTAGAAAACTAAGCTGTCATTTTTTTTTCTCAGCCTGCTGCTGCGGTGAGTGCCTCTAATGATGCTTACTGGATGCATCAAACACAAAATCAGCAAGCTCATTACCCCGTTCCTCCACAGAATCATTACCAGAGTCCTCTGGAGACGAAACCCTTATATAAGACTCCCTTTCAGGGTCACCAGAGAGCTACATATCCTCAAGAAATGAACTCACAGTCTTCCGTTCATCAGGCCCCGATAGGCTATCGCCAGCCTACTCAGACTACACCGTCAGTGGATACTCAAAGGGTAAGCAAAGTACAGATTCCATCTAACCCTAGAATTGCTTCAAATTTGCCATCAGGTTATACCAAAATGGATAAAAGTAATTCAGCAGCCGGTGCAACCCAAACACCTGCATATGTTAGTGTTTCAATGCCAAAGCCGAAAGGCCATGCCACTGCTGTTCCTGAGGTAAGGCTCCTTTTTTAATTCCTGAATACCTAGTAACTGAAAGTAGATATTAACTGTTGCCTACTGTAAATTGATGTATTGAGTAAATTTTCTGTTTCTGACTGACATCGAAAACAAACAATCATGTTGCTTTTAGCCTGGAACCTTACCGAAATCGCTTTGTGGGTTTGTCGAGAGAGCTTTTGCACGCTGCAAAGATGATAAAGAAAAGGCATCTTGCCAGGTTGCCCTGAAGAAGGTAAACGTTAGTAGGAATTGTGGACGCACGGATATAACACCATTTAAGCATGATTCTAGTAATCTTAATATTAATGCCATATTTGAATGAATTTCTTCGGCTTAATCTTCCGAATAGCTGTATAGTATGGTGAAGATGTTTTAATGCCTTTTTCTGGGAACAAGAAGTCAATTTTGCGGTTATTAGAATACTGTCTGGGTTGCTTTGCATGCTGATGCTTATATTTGTATTTCTAGGTCATCACGGAAGCTAGGGATGATGGCACTCTCCATACTCGGGATTGGGATACCGAGCCTCTCTCAACTGTTCTTGACACAGATGTGACTAACATTGAGTATGGCTCTGTTTTTCTTCCTTAGCTCCAGCATGCATGATCCATTACTTTCTCTATTCTTTGTTATATGTTTTGGAACATTTACTTCATATGATTTGTTACTAAGTTTTACGTTGCGCTGCAGGTCGAGCTCCACTCTTGTATCTTCGTTGCAAAATAAGAGCCCAACAAAACGTCCCAAAAGTAGATGGGAGCCGCTAGTGCAAAAACCATTTGTCAAATCACCTTCAACTTTCAGCAGTGGTGTTAAGTTTGGAGGTTGGAATCCGCAAAATCAAAATAACAAAAAGGTTAACATTCTTGCCTTGTTAATTGTAAAGAGCTGCTGCTGCTAGACACACTAGTTATACTTTTATTTATGTCTGGTCAAAGCAAATGAAAAGAAAGCATTTAGCTGTTGGTTGAATGTGTATTTAGCTACTAGAAATTTTCTGACGGATCTAATTAAAATTTTTGCAGAGCTTTGAGAGTTATCAAAAGTCGGATGCTGTCACTGACTCCAAGTCCACTTACTCTTGGCAAAATTCAGCAAAAAAGAGCTTCCAGCGGCCTGTCAAGCGACAGCGTTTTTCTGGTGGTGCAGTAGCTACTGCCATTGATGATGGGGCATCTAGTGATAGTGACAAGGATCTGACACCTTACAAATCCAGCCCCATGTCACTTGCTACTTCTGCCGAGGAAACAAAGCGGCGTGATAGTCGTTCCAAGCGTTTTGAGAAAGTTCAAGGGAACAGCCGAAGGAATGATATTCCTAGACCTAATAATGTGGGGAATTTACATTCTAGAAGAGGCACTGCACTGCGACTTGGGGAAGATTTTGATGAAAGTGGCTGCAGATCTGTGGAAGACATTGATTGGAATGCACTAACTGTTAAAGGAACTTGCCAGGAAATTGAGAAACGTTATTTCCGTCTCACTTCTGCACCGGATCCTTCCGCGGTAAGTATCACTATCTTATACCTAGTAATGTTTTTGATACCCTGACTGATGGTTTTGATTGACTTTATTGGTAACCACAGGTAAGACCAGAGGATGTGCTGGAAAAAGCTCTGTTAATGGTTCAGGATTCTCAGAAGAATTATCTTTACAAGTGTGATCAGCTAAAATCTATTCGCCAAGACCTCACAGTACAGCGGATACACAATCATTTAACAGTGAAGGTATATTACTGAATTCCATTTGATTTTGAGCGTTCTTGCACGTAGGATCCAATGAGCATGTTTATGATGATTTCATGTTCAATGTTCTTTCAGGTCTATGAAACACATGCTAGATTGGCTTTGGAAGCTGGGGATTTACCCGAGTACAATCAGGTTGGTACGCTTGCACAAATTTTCCATATTACAGAATAGTAACATCCAGATTGTCTAGATCTGATTCGGTATCGAAAACAGTTTTGACATTTCTCCAAATCGAAAGAGTACTAACCACTGCTAGAATCAAGTCTTGTAAAATGCATCTATTGTATATTCCTGAGGAGAGACGTACCATAAATCTCAGGGCATTTGTTGTCTTGCTTAGTTGCTTAATTGGTTTTTTTTTGTTCTTGCAGTGCCTGTCACAGTTGAAAATCTTATATGCCGAAGGTATAGAAGGATGCTCCCTGGAATTTGCTGCGTATAGCCTGCTCTATATTACCTTACACTCTAACAATAACCGAGAACTACTTTCATCTATGTCCAGGTTAGTGCTTTTAAATTTCCTCTGTTCTATATTTCAGTATAACGCTTCACGATAAACTTCGATATACTGGAGTTTATTGGAATATCAGAATAGTGTTTGCTAACAAGTTTCGTGAGTGACCAACTGAGAATAGTATTGGAGTTAACGAACGTTCACTCCACCTTTCTTATCGTTTTTTTGTACACCTCTTCCTGCAAATGTGAAGATGTTACTCCAGTAAATTGGATTTGTGTGATTTTTTAATCTCTGAATATGTTCTGTAGATTATCCAAGGAAGCTAAAAAGGATGAAGCAGTTAGACATGCACTCTCAGTTCGTGCAGCTGTTACATCTGGAAATTATGTTATGTTTTTCAGACTCTACAAGACCGCGCCAAACATGAACAGCTTCCTCATGGGTTAGAGACACATCATCTATAATAACTCTTTTGATATGTTTGATGAGTTTTGAATAGATATGCAAAGAAAAAAATAGAATGAGATTTTTCATGTTTTATTTGCAGATCTCTATGTGGAGAAGATGCGTTATAAGGCAGTGACTGTTATGTCCCGGAGCTGTCGTCCTACAATCCCAGTTTCATACTTAGCTTATGTGTTGGGGTTTACTAATACTTCAAGCGAAGGTACTGGTGAAAAGGAGACCGATGGTATGGAAGTGTGTTCTGAATGGCTAAAAGCCCATGGCGCCAGCCTCATAGTTGAGAGTAACGGAGATATGCTTCTTGATACCAAGGTAAGTCTTCTTTTGAATTTTCCATAATGTTACTGAGTTCCTTTTATTCTCAAGATATGTGGATGAGAACTGAACTTTTGTTTTGTATATTGCAGGCGTCAACAACGAGTCTCTTCATGCCAGAACCTGAAGATGCAGTTGCTCATGGAGATAAAAATCTAGATGTCAATGATTTTTTTACTCGTACATCATGAGAGTTAATGTTTGTTCATCACATCTTTTGATCTTAAAGAGGACAAAGAAGATAATCAAAGTCTCTCGCATCATCATCGTCTGATACCACACATAGTCTCAGACTCTCAGGTATGACACTTCAGGTTTATAAATACTTCATTCATAGATGTAGTAGAGAATCAAATGTGTTTTGTAATTCGTTTCTGTGAATATGGAATCCCTTATTTTGTCTAAATACTTTGGAAGGGAATACATAAAACATAATCTTTTACATATATGAAAAAAAAAACATTTCACATTCAAATAATTCAAGGAATTACAAATAGAAAATACAAGTATGTTTTGATTTGGGTCTCTTTGCATTCTTGTGTAACTCTCATCAGCTCCTTTTGTTCTTGCTCCCAAGTAACAAACAGAAGTAAAACAAAACCCTAAAAAAGAACCCAAAACCCACCGTGATAAGCAAGCAATTCCATTTACTCAATTGAGTCACACCTTGCTGGGTCAGAATATCAGCACCGGTGGTCAAACAAGTCGAGCTAGATATCGTCGTCCCGAGCGACCGGCTCACCGTATCAAGCAGCCTCAGCTTCATCCCCTCCGGCAATACCCCTAACGGAGTGTTGTCGAAAATCTGAACTCCTCTCACAAAACACTTGGTCGCATCAGAGAACTCGTTCTGCAAAACCGCTTCGTACGGGTACTTCACAAGAGACATGTAATGAAACCAGATCCAATAATCCGGTATACGGTTTCTGTTGATGAAGAACCCACTAAAGAGCAAGAAGTAAGCTAAAATAGCGACGACGATAGTGTAACCCAACATCACATGCGGAACGATCCCCGATAGAAACGTGACGAAGGAGCTACCTGACCAGAAAGACGCTAAAATAATCAAACAATAAAACAAAAAGCCCATTGGGCCTCCATCTAACCCCACGGCCCAAAACGTCGTAACCGCGAAAGCAACGGAGAGGAAGATGAGCGAGGGGAATGCGACGATGGCGTGAGAGAGAACGTAGGAGGATCTCCGGTACGCGTTGTAAGCCGTTTCCCTCATGAAGATGTAACGCTCCTGGAGAAACACGGGGAGTGCTTCGGCGCACGTGTAGAACATCGTCGACATCGCGAAGGCGAAGAAACCTAACCGCTCCTGAACTCCTTTCGGAGAGTTATCGATTCGCCAGAAGACGGTTGCGAGGATGAATCCGGTGATAACGACGGATGCGAGTCGGATTCCGAATAGCTCCGGTTGTCTTCTCGAGTTCAGCATCGATCGTTTCGATAGAGTTAAGATCTCGATCCAGATCGAGTTCGCGAACGCAGGTACGGTTAAGGTAGTTACGCTGGCGGTTGAGATCGCCGCGGCGGATTCTCCGCCGGAGACTAGCTTCCCTCTGCTGATACTCGCGGCGATCGCTTCTTTCAACGTTAGATTCGGATACGGCGACGCCGGAGGAGTCAACGGCGGCTGACGGTTACTCTCTTTCTTCATCTCCTGCCATTTTTTATTAAATTCAACTAATCCCTTCGTTCCTCCGGCGGATCCTTCGAGCTCGCGGATTAGATCCAACGCGAACTCGGTCCGATTCTCGTTCTCCGGTATCGGACTCCCGAACTCCGCGAAGAAGCGCGGGAGACTAACCGGAGAACCACTAAACACGGTATAACCACGTGACAAAAAAATTAACCGGTTTAGCAAACCGAGAACTCGATGACTAGGTTGATGAATCGACATAATTACGATACTGCCACTCTGAGCAATCCTCTTCAAAACTTTCACCACCATGTAGGCACTAGTAGAGTCCAAACCTGACGTAGGCTCATCAAGAAAGAGAAGAATCGGGTCGTGGATGATATCAATCCCTATAGAGACACGTCTCCTCTCTCCACCGGAGATTCCACGGTGGCCTTCGTCTCCGATAATAGTCTTAGCAGCGTTCTTGATTCCTAACTGTTCGATCAAAGCTTGAACGCGTAGCTTCTTTTTAGACTTTGGTAAGCTTCTAGGGAGACGAAACTCGGCTGCGAACATTAGTGTCTCTTCGACTGTTAGCATAGGGAAGAGGAGGTCGTCTTGCATGACGTAAGCTGAGATTACTTTTAGGGTGCGTGACTGGAGAGTTTCGCCGTTTAGCTTCACTGTTCCTTTTAAGCTTCCTTTAGCGATACGGTTAGCTAATGCGTCGATTAGCGTTGATTTTCCTGAGCCGCTGGCTCCGAGAACAGCCATTATCTCTCCGTCTCGTGTCTCGCCGGAGATGTTGTTGAGGAGGGTTTTGGTGTTGGGAGGGATTACGGTTTGAGGTATCTCGGGGTCGTTTGTTTTGCGACGGGGGATGAGGTCGCGGAAGGTGAGTTTCTGACGGATTGAGACGTTGTATGTGAGGTTGTCGAAAGTGAGAACGAAGGGGACAGTACGCGTGAGATTATCATCGTTGTTGTCTTGGTTGTAAGATTCGTGAACTGGTGTCTCGTCTCCGATGGCTAGTTTACGGACATCACTTACGTTCTTTAGAAGTTGTCCTAATGTGGAGTCGGAAACAGAGGAGATGGGGTTTAGTTCCATGGAGTAGAACTGCTGCATACCGTCGTCATCATCAGCTGCTACGATACGAGCCATAGTTACTTGAAAGGACTTTAACTTTATGAGAGCAACAAATTAAACGACCTTAAAACACACTCATGAACTTTTCTTGAGCCACACGAAACTAATTTTAAGAACTCTGTATTCTCCCAGCAAAGAAGAAAGGCACTGAAGTTTTTGATCTTTTATTAAGTTTGAATTTTTGTAGGATATGTGTCAATCTATGTATCTTACTTATATAGAAGCGAGAGATGCATGAAGAGACGTGTATTTATGTGTGAAGACACGAAGGCTTGATGTGAGAAAATTGTTAAAGAAGTCTCTGTGAGTGTGCATGGGAAAAGTGTGTTAGGTTTTTTATTTTGACTGTTTGGATGTAAATGCGTTTTTGATTTATTTTTAAGAAATCAGGGGAAGGTGAAGAGCCGACCTATGAAATCTAAAGTTCCCAAAACTGGAAAATAGTAGTACCAAATATTACAAAGAAGGAACGGTGGGCACATGCCACGTGACAAATTCGATTTTATTGACTTTGGGAATTAGCCAGTTAGGTAAAGGGTGTTTGTTGATCTAACACAGGCATGGGACAAGGACTTTCGTATGTGTGTGTTTCCCATACTTGTCTCAGTTTTTTTTTGGTAAAACATACTTGTCTCAGTTAATGCTCTTATTATTCTACTTATTTGCCATATTTTGGGTGAATGTACAAGTGACTACTCTGACAAAATAAATAAGTTACGTACAAGGGATCACATGAAAATTCAGATTTACCGTTTTCCATAAGAAATTGGAAGCAACTTACAAAAGGCCTTGCAAAAGGAGTACATCGTTGATGTGAAGTTATAAAGACCACATGGTCCATACCTAATTAGAAGAATCTCAAGTATGCGATTTTCTTAATTGCGTTTTAGGTAGTTGACATAAGAATCGTGTTAGGTATAAAGCAAATTTTTAAAAGTGACAATTTTAAAAAGTGAAAGTCGACAAATTAGTTTCTACTATCTTAGTCACAGCTTGAAAACTGAAATAGATGATTGATAAAGTAGTTCTTTTTTTTTTGTAACAAGATTGATGAAGTAGGTAAAAAACGAAAACTTATCCAAACAACTAGTCATGCAAAGTTGATGCCCACTTGAGAATGGATTAATTGTGTGTGTGTGAAATAGTATTAGTATATATGTACAAGGATCTAGGCACATAGACTGATGTTTTATATTGGTCTATCTAAAAGTCGGTCCAATCAAAATCAAAACTTAATCTGTAATGAAATGGCTACAAGACTAGCTAGCACAGCTACTTCACTTGCCAAACTTAATGAAAAGCCTAACAAAATGCCGTAAAAATCTTCAACAGCACATGCAGCACCGTTTGACCGTGTCAAATGATCAGAGTAAAATAAAAAAGGGTTCGGGCCAAGTCTTTTTTATGAACGTTAGAGATGTTTCTCCTCAACGCTAAAATTTTCTGTTCGGCACTCGTACTAGTGGCTTTAGAGAGGCAAGCTAATACAGTACAAAGACAATGCTTAATTCAAAAAGTTAGTTGTTAATATGTTCGTAGCTAGCTAATAAGGCATATAAACTTATAGTATTTCATATAATTATTGTATACTAATGTGGACACGCATGTTAGCATAACGTATGTGTGTGGACACATGAGGTGATAGGCAATTGCAAGCAAACAACTATGGTACCAATCATTTATTACAACCTCCTGGCGAACTAGTTGTAGTTAAATGCTGCCTAATCAAACGGAAAAATCTATCTCAGCTTTAAATAGTGAGTGGTGTGCCATGTTCTAGTTTTTATTTTCTTCATATACGACTATAGCGGTTTAATTGGTGGATCTTGTAGTACTCGATATAATGTTAATACCAAATGCTATGTTCAAGACCATGTTTCTGTGTTTCTACTGATATACGTACATGCATCACTGAAATTTCTATACGACAGCCCATAAAATAATCCACATGTTGAATTCAAAATTGTCGGTTAAATCGTAAAAAGGTAAGCTAGATACAGTATAATGTAAAATATTTGCAGGTCGAAGTCACTGATCGTCCTATTAACTGTGCTTTATGTTACATAAGTGCATTTTAAAGACATAATAATCCATTATTATAACTAGATTATTCCGGGTTTTGACCCCATATCTCTTCGATTAAATTTAGAAAAATAAAACATGTATAAGCATAGTAAACCATATATTGATATGGTTCGTTAGATTACTTCATATTTATTGCGATGCATGTGATCGATGAAAGTCAAATATGTCATCAGTTATGTAATGTATATGTACGTTAAAGGGATTGCAAGGAAATGTCTTATGAAGTTAATGCTCAAATGTTCATGCATGCACGACGACGCAGTACTGAGAATATCCTATGAACACCAATTTGAATGCGTGAACGTGACTTTTCGGTATCAGTGTCATCTCTTTGTCTTTTCACCCATACGATCATCCTTTCTTTCTATGGGGATTGGTGGTAACGATTTGATAAGTATTTTAAAGTATTGTGAAAGAACTACTGTTAAGTATTTCTATAATGTAAAAAAGAAAAGTTCAAGCCCTGGATCTTAATGTTTAAGACGTGCACTATAACTTTACATATCACAAATAGAATAATCTTCACAATTTATCTGTGATCCTAAATCGTAAACCTAAACATGTTCAAAACGAAGTATCAACACCTCTAAATGCATGATGTATTCACTTCCGAAAACATAAGAGCACGTCCTCTGCCACTGCGAAATTAGCAGCCAGATTTGTAACATGCTCCATGTAAACTTGGACAAACGTATCGCTGTTGAAGCCTATGTTTTTATCTTTTGGAGAGAGCGTAACAACTTATAGAAAAAGTTTTAATAGAATCGACTTCACAGCAGCATGTCAAAGACATTTCAAGCTCAAATAGACTGAAGCATATGACACATTCTCTTGAAGAAAGCGGAGAGGTCACCAAATTTTCTTTTAAAACTGCTTCACTCAATGTATTTCAATCCAGTTTTTTTTTTTAATTTGCACCCTACCTACTTGTAAACAAGCGTTTCTTTTTTTTTTTTTTGGTAATAAAATTTCACATTTTGTCCAAAATAAAAGATCCAAAGTCGTGGATATGGTGTAAACTTCATGCACATTTGCCTCTGGTCTATATATGTCTAAGACAAAAAGTAAAATTGAAGCGCCAATTAGAACTTTTTTAAAAATTGAAAAAGAAAATCCAATGTTTAAAAACTCTTATAGTCAAATCAAAGTCATATAACAAAGTTTGTTAGAAATAATAGACAAGCTTTCAAAACATGCTAACAAATTAATACTTGTGGGCAATTGATCGATAGGTCAAAAGTACGCCTGCTAATCAGAAACTCCACATCATCCATATAAATTACGTAGTAGGTCAATTATATGGCAATAAACTATATAGTAAGTCGACTTAATCACCTTTAACTAATCACTACAATCCATACAACAATTTGATATCAAACTTGAAATCAAATCGTTGCAGTTATATATATCAAACAATTTATTTCTTTTATATAAATTTAAATTTCTTGTTGAAGTTATACAAGTTAATGCGATTAATCTAAGAAATATATTTGTTCACTATTGGCCTATGTAAATTTCTTGATGGTTTCCTATCAAACGTTACATAATATTGATTCCACCTCACTATAATATTCCCACCTTCGAGAATTCTTAGCCGTGGGCGGTGTTAGNTTAGTGAGATAACATGTGAAAGCATTAAATATGATAGGGAATGCTTTTTTACATTTCCAATCTCATATCGACTTATTTGTTAATTAAGTTTTTGTTGACTTTTGATTACTAACTTCTAACTGTATTTCCATTCATGCCGCCACGATCAAAGGAAGTGAAGAATTACTATTTTAATTTTCAACAAAAGTAAAGAGCTTAGCCGACTCTAAAGTTTAAACAGATATGGAGCACTATCATCTTAATGTGTTTATATTTACAAACTTATTACTACAGTAATATCTATTTTTCTCTTTTTTGTGTTACAACTTACAAATTACAATGTCTGTTTACAAAAGTTCCAACTCGTAAATCAAAACAGAGATACATATTATTGTTTACGTGTGTTAATGTTATGCTTTCTGATTTTGAAGTAAATGAAATACAATTTATCCGCAGATCTCGTTATGAAAAGTAATTTTTATGTTATGTGAAATAAACATGCCATATTCGAGTTAAAATTTTATAAATTATTTGATATATTGTTCAACTTATGCTATATCTAACACTACAAGAGTATATGTCCTTGCTTCCTTGATCTTGTCGACGGTGAAAGCCTTTCAAATAACTTCTGATTTCTAATGCACTTAAAATCTCTAATGTACTCGCTTGTAACTGGCTAAATCCCATCCTAAACTATAGCTAGGACTTGGGCAATCAGAATGTATCGAAAAGAACGCTTAATATGTATGGACGTGGGAAACTTGGGCAATCAGAATGAGGATGTCACTAACATGGGCTGTATGAATTGGTTATGAACTATACTTGGGCTATATATATGCCTATATCCATATTTCTTTAACTAAAATATTTGTACTTTTAAACTTAGTTCAATTAATAACTTTTTTGTTATGTTTTTCTCCAAAAATAACTACTAAACCTTTTAATTTGTATTAAAAATAATATATAAAATAATATTTTGACATTTATAGGGATTATATAATAAACTAAAAGATTCAACCACTATAGTGTTTCATTCAAATGAATTTGGAACCCTTCATAACTATAACAAATAAATTTACACCACTGAAGTCATGGAAAATAATTTTTTACATATATGACTATATATGTGTTTCTCAAATTTTTTTCCCATCAATATATAATTAATCATTAAGCAATGTAAAACATTTTTATGAAATCGCTATCTAATGATAAAAAAAAAATCATACAAAATGGAGACATAAAGGTTTGGACAGCTTAACCTTATTTTAAGGGCTTTGAAAGTTTAAACGGATACACACGCACTAATCAAACACACAAAAGATAAGCTAAAGCAGCCCACAGCTTTGGGTTCTCTTGTCGCTCCCGTGCACCCTTTCTAAATTGCCTTTTAGAGTTGAATCTTTAATTATGTTACCATTATTTTCATAGTTTACCTTATAATTCTTGTAAGAGGCATACTCAATCACATGCTTAATAAATAAATGGTTTAAAAGATGGATTTACTATTAAACAGATAATTGGGTATGTATAAAAGATGGAACTTGTCATAATAAGAGGACGCTATAAATGAAACTTAACACTAAAAAGGGGGTAACTAGGCTTCGGAACTCGACCTAACCTCTACGGTGCTGTTGTCATCGTCTTCCATTGATGACTTTATACATATAAAATACATGTCATAATGGCTTCTTTACACAAACTACACTTGCTTATTTAAATAAACTATGGAGCGATGAGAGCATGGATCCATGTTTTCCGATATATTCGCCTTTTCAACTTTAAGAAGTGCACCAAATTTAAGCAAAAAAAAACTTTAAGAACTGAAGCTTTCTATGGTGATAACGACGGTCCAACTATGAAAATTCGTGTTCATGGAATCACAATCATTTGAGTCTCTCAATCAACCTCCGATAAATTTATTGTTTTTTTTCTCTTGTATAAATGTATATTTTCTCTTCTGTAAATGACTACTTCTGGTGATTTTAATATAGTGACTGTAATATTTAGCTCAAACCATTGCAAGCTAACTAACGCATTTGTATGGTAACTTTTATAACTAATTTAAAATTTGAACTACAAATTATACAAGATGATAAAATAATTATTTATTCGTGATTGTGCATGCGGTGTAATGTACTTACAATTTCATCAACTTCAGATTTAATGATATTTTAGTCATTATAATAAGTTGTTGATGATCTGGAAAACCATATGAAAGAAATTAAGTTTAACAAACACAATATTATGTTAAAAAAAAACAACAAACACAATTTTTAACAAATAGAAGGTTTTGTATATGTATATATACCCATTTATAAGATAAAAAGTTTCAAATACTATCGGGTTAAAAGTTCAACAAAAACCCTTGGTTTATAGTAGACATTTGCATTAGTTTACAATACATTCCGACCATATTTAAATAAAAAAAACATTCCGACCATATTGAATTTGAATCTAAAACCTCAAATCACTAGTAATTTGAGCTGAATCTAAATATCGAATAAAAGGATTATAATCAGATGTATTTGTGTTTCAAAAAAAAAATCAGATGTATTTTTTAGACATGAAAATGGAACCGGAATTTATGAAATCTGTTAAAATAACATAAAAAAGCAAAAATAAGAATAAAAATCTGAAGATAACAAGGAATCTAATCTCTAGTGATCTCACTATCACTCAACTCTTATTATCATCTCATGTTCTTGGATGTCAAATTTAATTCCTTAGTTAACCCCTAAATAGCTGATCCCGCTCTTGATCATCTGTCGCTGTGATTCTTGAAGCTGACAACGAACAGAATCCAACCTCATTGACACTATACTGCTTCTGCTGAGATTGCTTGCAATGCAAGATAGCTCCTTGAACAGAATTCTCCATCTCTGAGCTCGAACTCGTGCTTCTCTTCAAAAACTGCAACGGACGAAACCCTAAACTACTCGTTGCTTTGTTGTTCAAACTCTTCGCAGGTTGTCTCCTCATAGAAACCGAAAACGATCTCCTATGGCTCCTAGAAACAGAGCCATCACTCTGTTTTTTAGGTTTTTCTGTTTTGATTTGTCCAAAAGGAGGCTCCACTAATGAATACCTCAAAACAGATCCTTCATCAGCAACCCTAGACTCATCAGAACAACTTGATTTACCAAAGAAGGATCTTAGATAAGCTTTTGAAGCTTTAATCTTTGTTCCAAAGCTTAATTGTTTGATCAACTTCAGTTTCTTGCCCCAAGATTTCTTCTCTTCTATTGAATCTGAATAGTTGAGGAAATAGTCTTCAGGGTTAAGCTCTTTACTCACTTGACAAGACTCTGCTGGAGAGACGGTGCAAGACTCGAAAGGAGTGTTGCTAGTGACTGGAGTGGTTAAAGGTGTGCTGTAGAATTCATCTTCAAAGGTGTAGTCTTCTAGAAGGTTCTGGACCATTTGGAGACGTGGAGGTAAGTGAAGAGGGAGAAGCTTGCCTTTGTAGAAGAGTTCGTCTGCAGGAGAAGTGGTTTTGTCTGTATGTAGAGGACCAAGATGAGACATTTGGAACTCGAACTCTCTAGGGTTGTTGTTGTTGTTGTTGATGAGAGTTTTGCGTACGAGGCTTGTGAAAGAAGTTACTTCCATGTCGATGTAATCATCTTCTACATCACTGTCGCATAGGGCTAAATTAGCTGCCATTTGTTAAGGGTTATTTTGTGTGTGTTATGTTTCAGTGATTAGAGATAATGAGTAAAGAGTCGAAGAGGTTTGTTTGTTTATATATTCAAAAGAGAGTTAGCGTTAGGGTTTCGTTTTGGTAAAGAGGGCACAACTGTGGAGTGTGGGCCAAGTTGTGTGTTTAGTTTACTTAAACACATCGTAGTGGGCTACGAAAATATATGGATTCAGATATATTTGGAAAATAATACTACTTTTTAAAATAATAATAGTAAACTTTTCTTGTCTACGAAAATAATACTTTTCCTGTCTAGGAAAATAATAGTTTCTTCGATGGACCACCACTTAAAACTTGAAATCAATACTATAAGTTTGGTCAGTTAATTAACACTAGTGTTACAAAAAAAAAAAGACTGGGTTTTAATGGATTTCTTTTTCTTTTAAAGAATTATTTGGTTGGCTTTAGAAAGTTAATGGGTTCGTCATCGTCATAACTGGCAATTAAAGCTTAAACTATGAAAGAACGAATAGCGAGACAACAAAAGTATTGATTTAATAACCTATCTGATAATTATTTTACTTATTGTGTGTTTTAAATTAAATGTGTATATGGATCTCTTTTAATTTGGACAAGGACAACTATGACAGACAGTGAACATGGTAGACTTCATGTACCGTCCGGAATAGACAAATGAACCGACCGTTTAGTATATCATAGATTTTAAACAATAGTTTATCAAACTTTTTTTTTGAAATGTTAGACCCGCACTGGTAGAAGTTCAAGTGTTTGATATTTTTTTCTGTCTTACTGGTTACTTAAGCAATAAAAAAAATACATCAACAACAACCAAGTATGATCAACAATATCATTATGTCATGACCCGTATGTCACTAACACATAGGTTTAACATCTATAGAAACGGTAATCAAATCATGTTTGCTTCTTCTTTAATTTTTTTTTTTTTTTTAACTTCATCATGTATAGTCTAGAGGACCAGAAATTTCAAACGTTATAGTGATTTCACTAATAATAATAAAATTTTATTTTGAATAATTTGAAGATTTTATACCTATGTATATTAATTCTAATTATGTTTTTAATAATTTGAGGACATTATAATAATTATGTAATAATTTATGCAAAAAGGTGCTTAATAGTATGAAAACTATTTTGTTATTGCCAAAGTTCCATCTCATTGTTCGTTAAGATGTTCAAACATTTTTCTTGATTCCCGGGTTTAATTGCACGGTGCACCATTTTTAAGTGCCAACTCCACTATATATTAATATAAGGAATTCATTTTCTATTATTTTTCTTAACTTTTGAAATAGTAGTTCCTAATCATTCTTTACAAAATAAATCTTCTAATTGTTTAATCTGTCAATAAATAACAATATGAGTTTTGGAATATATTCGTTTGACTTTAGCCCAATGCCCTGATCGATTATAATATATAAAAATACCAAAATTTGCAATCAAATTAACTGAGTTAACTGGTTTCCACGATATTTTAGAAGTTTGTGGTTTGGCGGATCTCATATCATATTTGTTTCCTCGTTTCATCATTCCTTCGGGATTTGAACCTCAACTATGTTTCAAAGCTTAACTGTGTGAAAAAGTCTGAGATTGAATTTCGGTTCACGCAGCTTACACAGTAATCCGATATCATGTGATCAAGTCATCTCTTAGAAAATATCTATTTTAAAAAATTTAATTTGTGTTACAAAAAAAAAAAAAAATAATAATTAATTATACATCTGTATTCTGACACACACACCAGAATAGTTCAAACTAACTAAGTGTTAATAACTTACATTTTCGGTCCATGTGTCGGTCTCATGTTCCTGATAGTGGCGGAACTCGAATCCAAATGGTTTCACTGTATTGAGTTTTTTTTTTCAAGTTAATCACCACTAACCATAAGTACCTACTGAAAATATCTATTTTGATCAACCTACAGGTCTCTATGCACTATTTACCATCTGAACATAATATTTCATATGACTTTTAACTCTTAACCTGAATTATCTAATCACCAGCCTTTTCTAGCTTATCATCCCTAAGCTTTGCATCCTCTATGACACATGATGATTGTTTCAAGTATGCCTGTCAAAAGATATGACTGGTGGTTGCATTTATAAGAAAGACATTTTTATTAAAAACAAGCAAACGCACACACAAAAAAGACAAACAAACAAGTGTACATTCATTCAAGTGAGAATAGTAATGTTTTTCTATACGTGGTTTTAGTGTTTTACACATCTAATTGAGAAACAAGATGTAGTAGAAGACAAAGAAGAAGAAGCAGAATGAGAAGAGCCACTGAGTATTGGTGTTCCATGGAAAAGATCTGATAGATAATTCTCCAAGTTATCAGGCTTAAAACTCACCAACATCTCTATGTTTTTGTCCTGTCTCAGCAATGGCAAGTACTTCTCATAAAACTCTCTATACTCCGGCACAAGTTTCCTTGCTATGGAAACCTTAAGCTCATCCCTAAGCTTAGCATCCTCTATGACACATGATGATTGTTTCAAGTATGCTCCTGCGAATGCTGCGTGAAACCTCTTGAAACATGTTGTAGCCTCTTCTGGTGATAGCTTGCCACTTGTTTTCTCCGGTAAAGATACCAAAACATTGTTCCAAGCAGCTAACTCGTATTTTGCAGCGTAGCTTTTGAGTTTTGCCTCGTGCTTGGTGAGCCAATCGTCTCCTAAGAGGTTCTTGAGGTGTGTGGAACGAACGGTATCAACCACGAAATGAAGGTTGTTCACAAGGAAGATGTAAGAGAGAGACACATCCTTGTAAAACTCTGCTTTGGTGTCTAGCTTACATAGGAAAATAAGTATGAGCCAAGCTAGATGGACCGAGCAGGCGTGGTTGTTGACATGTTCATCTTCTAAGATAGGAGCCGTGAAGTAAGATTCTAGCAAGCGTGTGTTTGTCTTAAGAGGATGCGCTGCAAGGATCTCAGACAAGACACGGCTGTATTCAGACAACGATGATATGAAACTCATCGTTGTCCGAGTCATCTTGTGAACACCTCCTTCAAGAGTAACTTCTTTAGAAGAATCTTTATGTATTGTTGTCTCGAACTCCTTGAGACACGTGTGGATAGAGTCCTTGAGTTTCTTGAGCGTTGAGAGGACAAGAGTTTTCACAGAAGCTAATGAATCATAGTCGAATATGAGTTCTATATCTGGCCAAAGGTCAGAGATAGATGCATAGAGATCCATCAGCTTGAAGATCCTCTCATGGTGGTGATGTTTCTTCTCCTTGTTGGCTACTATCTCCGGTAACATGAAGAGATTGAGTCCTGCGTCCTTTGCAATCTGATTAAAGCAAGACTGACCTATTGTGATGGATGAAGAGAAGACATGATCACAGAGAAGCTTCTCTCCTCGTAAGAGTGTTGTGACTCCAATCTTTGCAGCTTTGATCCAGTTCTTGATCATATGCTCAAGGACTCCCCATTCCATTTTGTGAAACTGAGAGGACTTGACTTTCTCAATCCCAAGCAAGTGTAGCCCTTCATCAACAATAGACTTTCTGATCAACTTGTAACTTTTTATGCACTCTTTACCATAACCACAACTGATCATGGTCTCTGCTATGACTCTTAAGTCTGACATCACAAGAGCTGAGGCTTTCTCCACCTGAGAGATGGATTCACCAGCCTTCTTCAGCTCATCATCATCTTCATCATCATCATCATATTCCATAAAAACTTCGAACTCCGAATTGCTAGATACTGTGGACTGACCAGAGGCTGAATCAGGATCAAGATGGTCTCGGTTTGAAGACAGTATCTGGAAGAACTCTTTCTCCAGCGTGGACATACCAATCTGCATCAGGTTCTGTGCAAGGACAAGCTTGTCGGATTTTGAGTCTTGAGAGACAAGAAAGTGCATGGCTCTGCGTAAGTCACGGACGCATCTGATGAATTCTTTGGCTTCTTTTCTGTTGTGTCTGAACAGAGAGATGATCTTTGTGTAGGACTGTGAGTTTGGATCCCATTTCTTGATGATTGACTCTGCAGCCTCTAAGGCTTCCTCCATCATGGACTGGGTAAAAGGTTGGTTGAGTGGTGAAGCAGTAAGAGAATTGAATGAAGCAAGAGAAGTGAAAGAAGGATGAGATGAAAGGTTTGATGCAGAAGAAGAGAAGGTAACAGATTTAGCCATTTTCACCATGGCTTAAGGTTTAATGGAGTCACTTAACTTATAAGATCTTGGTTTGTCTTTGTAAAGGTCATTGAACATTATATATAGAGAAATGGCTTCTCAATGTTTGAGAAGTGAAACCAATGACTCAAAACAAACAGTTGACTAGCTTTTCTATACGTGCAAGCTTTGAAATGTTCCGTACGAGTAACAATCATGTAGTTTTTTTTTATAGATTTATATAAAATATATAATCAAAAGTATAAAGGTATAATTCCTTAGGTAAACGCATCTCATGAGTTTAAATATACAGTTTTATAATTCCATATGTAATGTCATTGAACATTATATAGAGATGGTTTCTCAATGTTTGGGTGACTAAAAACAAATATTTGATTACGTCTTCTATACGTATAAGGCACGTAATATTCCGTACGAGTAACTCTCATGTAGTTTCTTTACTGGTATATATAAGCAATTTGGACGAATAATTAAAAGTATAAAGGTATAATTCTTTACGTAAAAGCATCTCATGACTGTAAATATACAGTTTTATATACTTCAAAAGCAACTTTAACACTTTAAATTTAGAAGTTTGCATGCTGAAAGTTAAGTTTTACTATTCTAAAGTTTCAAGGTTTGTTAGTCATTTCAGTCATCACGATATTATGTCTTATTCAACAATATATATAAAAACATAAAAACGAATTATATTATAAAAATTAAACAATATTGAACTAAACAATACCTACATATAAAAATACTAAGACGACTCATTTATCACTTCAAAATGCATTATCTAATTATTTATATGAGTAAAATGAAAAGAATTATTGTAAATGATTATGTTTTTCATTAAAATTTGTGGTAATTGATTTTATATTTAATTTTGTACTAGAATGTACTATTTCATCATTAATATTGTTTATAATATTTACTATTGTATGTTTTTATAGTTATATAAAAAATTATCAGTAGTAAAGATTACAATGTAAAACATACGATATTTGAAGTCAATTTCTTCTTTTGTAGAAAAACACTCTCCAAGTTTTTAAATTTGAGGTTTTGTCACTTTTTAATATAAAGTTGTTTGGAAAATACTATCAAAACCATATAAGAAGATTGATCGAATATATGTGTTTGGTTGATTGCCTTACTAAAGTACAGGAGTTGGTTGCAAAGTCAGCTTTACTTATGAGGTTAGAAGAATGAGACATCTCTAAAAAGTTTTATAATGGTATCTTTATTAATTTCAATTTAATAAATCTATGGAACTAAATATTTATGTTGTTTCTTTTTGTATGGATCCAAAGGTTAAGGACAAGTTGATCCCTTGTGTGAATACATGAAACTACAACTTGCGAAATTCAATTTGTTAATAGTGAAACCAAAGATAATAATATGTATATTTATCTCTTTCAGAACAGATCATTTTTCATGCCACATTACTATATACAACAATATTAACCTATTTGTTTGACCAACCGTACAAAGATACGCACAATCTCTGATATTACGTATTTGCGTTGTACATACTGCTAAATAATGAGTTAATGAGATACAGAAGGTCTGAAAAACATATATATAAAATATATACGCATACATCTTGAACACGAGCTTCATTACAGAAAATAAGGTATATGACTTATCAAAGTCAATGGCGTATAGATGTAGCCACGAGTTCGGTATCAATGCTGGCAATCAAATCAGAGACCAGCTGGCTTGGTTTTGTCAACCGAGTTCAAAGAGTTATTTCATACCGGTTAGCAATTTAGAGATTTTTGGATAGAGAGATTGAATATCGGTTATGTTATTTCTAAACTGGCTTGGTTTTGTCAACCGAGTACAAAGAGATATTCTGAGATGTTAACTCCCAACACATGTTTATATTTAGGAAAAAGGTTGTTTCAACGAGCTTGGAACATCATGAATCACGTTGACCTCGCGATTTTGAATGTTGTTATTATTTATTACTAATGACGATAATACTTTATTTTAATGTGCTTATTTTATGTTTATATTTGAATCAATTCAGTAAAAACCGGAACAACTGGAACCAGAAGAAGTTAAGAACTTAAGAAAGTCAACTATTGCCTATAAAGACCAAGTCAAATTATCTCAAATTTTGTCCTTTTCTCCCAAATAATTTTTTAAGCCAGAATTGATATTTATTTTTATTGATAGAAATACATTTATACAAGCATATTTTTTTATATATATAAGCATATATTACTTAACCAAAACTCACGATAATCTCTATGATGTGCTGCCAGGGCATCAATCTTTGAAAAGCTGATATCCGTTGATAACTGAATCAGTATGCAGGTTTAATCTTTCTTNAAATAATTTTTTAAGCCAGAATTGATATTTATTTTTATTGATAGAAATACATTTATACAAGCATATTTTTTTATATATATAAGCATATATTACTTAACCAAAACTCACGATAATCTCTATGATGTGCTGCCAGGGCATCAATCTTTGAAAAGCTGATATCCGTTGATAACTGAATCAGTATGCAGGTTTAATCTTTCTTTTGTCAACTCAAATCTTGTTCAGTTGCTACCGACTGTTTATCAGCACAATCTTTAAACATCATCACATGTTTTTTGTGCATATAGTTTACATCAGTCGCACGTATATACCCTTTTTCTTACACCTTGTACACGTCAACGCACCAATGTTTTTTTTTGTCTATGAGTTGTATACGTGGTAGTCACATAGTTGTTTTCTACTGGTATAGCACATTGTATTCGAGAGACTGATGTTGCCATCTGATTAAAAAACTCCATCTGATTAAAAATTCACAAATCATTTACGTGTGATTTTTAACCTTTGAAACCAAGAAATAAAAGAAAGGAAGGATCCAGACCTTCACTTTGAGAATATATACACATAGTTTCAAAGATAAACCCTTCGGTTTTGTTGATAGAGAACCATATAATTCTCCTAAACCCAAACAAACAGAAAACGATCCAATATAGTATCGATCATTTGGGTGGTACCAGTTTAAAACGACTTGCCAGCAAAATAATTTTTTTATTTTGAAGATAATATAACAATACGTTATGAATAAATCTTTTCACTAAGATGAGTATTCCCAATCTTTGCAAATTGCGTCTTAGATTTTCCGTATTCTTGGGGTGTTTTTTTATATAGTATCTAATACTTTTAAAATACAAGGCATTTTTTTGAGGTAATTTTTATGTTTTGCAAGTATTTATAGCAATGCCATTATTTTATTTAATATAGTACTTTTTAATTATTTAATATCTGAATATACTGTTTTCAAATACTTTCGTTGCTATATACTTTTGGTTTCACCTATTTCAACGGAAGATAAAAACTATAACGTAAATATGTACGTCTTAGCATATTGTTTGGTATTATACACAGTGACCTAAACCCACTGATTTTTTTTAATAAACTGATTTTCCATTACTTATAAACTATATGATATTATTTTATATATTTCTGTAATCTGTAAAGTTTCTACACTTAACAAAATATGTCAATACATGGTTACATTTATTTTTTATAGAAAAATGAGTTTTCATAAATAATGTTTTTCAGCAAATTTAATTATTTAGATTATTTGAAAGAGTAAAGCACCCCATTGTTATATAACATTAAACAACCTCATTACAAAAAGATGTTTGATTCTTCTTTAGTATAATATGATACCATGCATGTGAAATATCAAGGGACTATTTGAATAAGACCTTATTTGTGTTTCAAAATTTTGGAGAATACACCACATTTTTTTTTGAAAAATAACTCTTTTATATGTGATAAGACATTTTTTTCCTAATTTAAACTTGATATTTTATTTTAAATAAAAAAATATATATTCAAAATTATTATTGTTGCATTATTTTTGAAAATAAAATAGACAATACGATATTTTGAAAATTGGATAAATCTCTTCAACTTATATAAAATTTAAATTTAAAGACTAAAGTATTCAGTACATATTTTTAATTAATTGGTGTAACCATAAACAATTTGATTGATTTAGTTTAATTAATAATATACCTACATGTGGACTTATGAAGCATATGTACGTCTATGTTTATTGGCAGTTGTTCCACATACTGAAAATGTTACGGGGATGGCTTGGAAACGTTTTCCAAATGTTTTTGTGACAGTTTAGCTTCAAATTGGTGTCCCTTAAACTGAAAGATGTTAGAAACTGGACATAATCTCTGATTCTAAAGGAAGAAGATGATGACATGCCTTGACAATCATACACGCGCGTGACTAACTATTGTAACGGCCTTCTCGATTCACCCATTAAATTTTATGTGTTGTGTGAGTTTGATCATATTCATTGAAATTTTTTAATATTCAACATCATTTATCAGTTTTCTGTGATAAATTAAGACTTGATGAAAGCCACGAAGGTGAGACTCCGACTCTCCCAATTGCTAAACCTCTTTTGAGCACTTCAACACGCACAGCGCGGTAGGCACTCGCTCACTACAGCTTGCTTACTTAGGAAGATCGCTTTGCTTGCTAACTAATACATCAAGGAACAAACAAACCCTGCATAAGGAGAAGGGGAACTCTACTTGACAGACAGATAAGGAATCAACGTCTCCTAGCTAATAATATTTCGTCGCGATGGAATGCTTACTCATAACAAATTAGCCTAAAAAGTGATATTTCATATAAAAATAATGAAAGAATGAATGGATCAAATTGGATCATCAATGGGTGAAGTGAGTCAAATACATTTATTCGAGTGATCTGATAAAACTCTAAAATATGTTTTTTTCCTAATTATTCAAAATTAACCAAATACATAAACCAAACCAGAACTAAATTGCACTCAAAATTTTATTGTTTCCTAATATTCTTTTGTAACACATATAGATTTCTAATATTGTTATCTAAACTAAACCAAATACTAAAAAAATAAAATCAAAACTAAACTCAAGTTCATAAATACACAAACGGTTTTTATATCTCTTGAACCAAAAAAAAACCATACCAAACCACATATAAACAAACTCGAATCCAACCGAAAACCAAACGCTTAATCCTAAATATATTAGTGAACAAACATAAGGATTGATAAATATGCAATAAAAGAAGATAGAACAAAATCTAGTAAGATATTAGAAACCTAGAAACAAAATATGAAGATAATGACGGTTTGGATTTGGTTTGTTTATCTAGGGTTTAATTGTGAGCATTATTATTGGGCCGAGTTTGATATTATGTGGGCCAAAATGCTCTAAGAGGAGGAAACAAGTATGTAATTCTCAGTTCAGACATCAATAACTCTACCTCTACCAACTAAGATAATTTTATACAAGTTTCTTTTGAAATTGATAGATATCTGAATGCCAAATATGGCGGTAAACCATAAGAGTAAATTGTTTGACATGCTTGTGCCCATAAAAATAGTGTAATCACCCATTAATAAAAATGAAAGTAAAATCATCAGACATAAGTAGATATACAAACCCTCTATTAACCCAAAGTTCCACTCCAGCTGCTGACACCCTATAAAAATAATAATTGATGCCAAAGAAACAATATTCACTCTGAAACAGTCTTCTAACTGTGAGCTTTAGTCTTTTAAACATCCAATTGAGCAACAAGATGAAGAAGACAAAGAAGAAGAAGCAGCAGAACGAGAAGAGCCACCGATAATTTCTGTTCCATGGAAAAGATCTGAGAGGTAGTTCTCCAAGTTATCAGGCTTAAAATTCACCAACATCTCTATGTTACTCTTCTGTCTCAGCATTGGCAGATACTTCTCGTAGAACTCTCTGTACTTCGGCACAAGCTTACTTGCTATGGAAACCTTAAGCTCGTCCCTAAGCTTTGCATCATCTATGACACATGATGATTGTTTCATGTATGCTCCTGCGAATGATGCGTGGAATCTCTTGAAACATGTTATGGCCTCCTCTGCTGATAGATTTGTATTTGTCTCCGCAGGTAAAGACGCGAAAACATTAGTCCAAGCTGCTCTCTCGTATTTTGCAGCAAAGCTTTTGAGTTTTGCTTCGTGCTTGGCGAGCCAATCGTCACCGAGGAGGTTCATGAGTTGAGTGGAGCGAACGGTATTAATCACAAACTGAAGATTGTTCAAACTAAAGATGTAAGAGAGACACACATCCTTGTAACTCTCTGCTTTGGTGTCTAGCTTGCATAGGAAGGAAAGTATTAGCCAAGCTAGATGGACCGAGCATGCGTGGTTGTTTTCATGTTCATCTTCCAAGATTGGAGCCATGAAGTAATATTCTAGCAACTGAGAGTGTTTCTTGATAGGATTCTCTGTAATAATCTCAGACAAGACACGGCTGTGTTCAGACAACGATGATATGAAACTCATCGTTGTCCGAGTCAGCTTGTGAACACCTCCTTCAGGAGGAACTTCTTTTGAAAAATCCTTATGTATTGTCGCCTCAAACTCCTTGAGACACGTGTGGATAGATTCCTTGAGTTTCTTGAGCGTTGAGAGGACAAGAGTTTGCACAGAAGCTAATGAATCAAAGTTGAAGATAAGTTCTACGTCTGGCCAAAGGTCAGAGATAGTTGCATAGAGATCCATCAGCTTGAAGATCCTGTTGTGGTGTGGTTTCTTCTCCTTATTGGCGATGAGTTCAGGTAACGTGAAGAGATTGATTCCTGCTTCCTTGGCTATCTGGTTGAAGCAAGACTGTCCTATTGTGATTGATGCAGAGAAGACATGATCACAAAGAAGCTTCTCTCCTCTTAAAAGTGTTGTGACTCCAATCTTTGCAGCTTTGATCCAGTTCTTGATCAAATGCTCGATCATCCCCCAATCCATTTTTTGAAACTGAGAGGTCTTGATGACCTTCTCAATCCCAAGCAAGTGTAGCCCTTCATCAACAATAGACTTTCTGATCAACTTATAGTTTTTGATGCACTCTTTACCATAACCACAGATGATCATGGTCTCTGCAATGACCTTTAAGTCTGACATCACAAGAGCTGAGGCTTTCTCAACCTGAGTGATGGATTCACCAGCCTTCCTCAGCACATCATCTTCCACATCATCTTCATACGTCATAAAAATCTCAAACTCCGAATTGCTTGATGATATTGTGGACTGAACCGAGGTTGATTCAGGATCAAGATAGTCTCGGTTAGAAGAGAGTATCTGAAAAAACTCTTTCTCAAGCATGGACATACCCATCTCCATCAGGTTCTGTGCAAGGACAAGCTTGTCAGATTTGGAGTCTTGAGAGATGAGATAGTGCATGGCTTTACGTAAGTCACGTACGCATCTGATGAACTCTTTGGCTTCTTTTCTGCTGTGACTGAACAGAGAGGTGATCTTTCTGTAGGAGATTGAGTTTGGATCCCATTTCTTGATGATTGTTTCTGCAGCTTCTAAGGCTTCTTCCATCATGGACTGTGAAAAGGTTTGGCCATGTTGAGAAGCTGGAAGAGAGTTGAAAGAAGAAAGAGAATTGAATGAAAGGTTTGATAGAGAAGAGAAAGAATAGGAAGAGAAAGAAAAAGTTTTAGACATTGATCTCGCCATGGTTTTGAGGTTTAATGGAGAGAGAGCCTCTTTAGCTTTTAATCTCTCTTCGTAATCTTTGTAAAGATCATTTGAACATTATATAAACACTGATCAATGTTTGGGTGAAATCTATGACCAAAACAAACATCTAATTAGCTTCTCTAGAGACGTGCAAGCTTTGAAATATTCCGCACGGGTGACATTCATTTATAAAAATATAATTTGAACGAGTAATCAAAAGTATAAAGGTATAAACTCTCTAGGTAACAGCATGCATCCATGACTTCAAAAATATAAAGTTTTAAAATTCTTTGTGATGTCATTGAACATGATAAAGAGAGATGGTTGTTTCTCAATATTTGAGCGAAACCAATGATGCATGACCTGAGCAAACATTTGATTAGTGCCTTCTCCATATGTACAAGCGTTGTAATATTTCTACGAATGACGTTCACGTAGTTTCTTTACAAATATATAAAATATTTGGACGAATAGTTAAAAGGATCTCATTACTTAAAATATAAAGTTTTATATACTCTAAAAGCAACTTTAACATTATAAACTTAGAAGTTTTGAATAATGATTAAGATCCTTTTACAAAATAAAAAAAAATAAAAATAATAATGATTAAGATACTATAAAAACCACACAAATAAGTTGATCGAATATAAGTGTTTTATTGATTTTCTTATTAATTGATAAAAATATTTATTTATATTTACATATCAAATTTCACATATTTATTTTAAAATATCTATAACCTGTAGATGTAAAGTACAACCAATTTAATTACAACAAAAATTCTATAAAAAAAATCGATACAACCAACTCACTTATATCTAAAATTTTACAATAATTTTTTTTTAAAAGTCAGAGTCGAACCAATCCTCACCAAAGTCACTTTAGTTACGAGGGTATAATAATGATACTTCCAAAGATTTCTGAATCTGTTAATAATTTCAGTATGTAAACCTATAGAGCTAAATACTTTAAAATATTTTTTGTATAAATTCTTAAGGACAAGTGATACCTAGTATTAATATAAGAAACTACAACTTACATAATTTAATTTGCAAATATTGAAACCAAGGATAATAATATGTGTATTATATCTCTTTCAGATCATTTTTCATACCTTCGTTCTGTTTTTCTTATAATGTAGTTTTCTTTCAATTTGTTTACATCTTTCTTGATTTCTCATTTTGTAAACTCTGATATTTCCTTCTTTTTAAATATGAAAGCCAGTTAAGAAAAACAAATATTAACCTATTTTTTGACCAACCATACAAAGATACATGCCTATTACATATTTGCTGGTACACATTAATATATTATGAGTTAATGACATATAGAAGGTTTGAAAAAGATACAACATACACATACATCTTGAACACGAGCTTAATTACAGAAAATAAGGTATATGACTTATCAAAGTCAATGACCTATAGATGTAGACACGATTTCTTTATCAACGCCGGTGCCGTCCCTGATGTTTTTGTTGCTTATAGAATATTTTTTGAAGGTGGCCCTATATTTAATAAATATTTATAGTAGAATATACAAAATTGTAAAAGAAAACAATAATATATACATGAATAATATTGAGTTTCTAAAAATTGTTAAAATTAATTTATAAAACTAATACTTTGGATATGTTAAAATATTTGGTTTCAAACTTCAAAACATGAATCAATACTTAAAATCTGACTTTACTTAAAATATTTGAAGTTCACTAGTTATAATCTAAGAATATAATTAGTTTTATTTTTATGATGGTTTCAAAATTTAGAAATAGTTTAAAAACAATTAAATAAACTAGAAGAAGTATAGAAAACAAAATGCAATAAAAAGAAGAACATAATATAAATTTTTGGGTTAGATAATTATAGAGGTAAAGAGAAAACTGTATAAACAGAGTAAATTAATCTATCAAAAACAAAAGGTAACTTGTCTTCTATTATTTTCAAAATCAGAATTATCTATCGGAAACCTATACCACAAGAAGGATGATGGTTACGATTAAGAAATCAAGTAGCTTGTGGCCTAATTCTTCTTTTAATATTTGATGGCCTAAAGCTTGTGTTTTATCAGCTTTAAGGAAGGGATAGGTCTGATCAATGCTTACGAACATATCAGAGCCCATCAATAAGCTATTATATGTACTTATTTCAAAACGATTAAAGATTTAAAGGTTTCTTGATAGAAAAATTGAATATCGGTTATATTATTTTTTGAAATTTGGTTTAATTAACCAAATACAAGAGTTAACCGGTTACGAAAGAGTAATACGATAACAAAGTCATGCTCTAAAATGTTAACTCCAACACATGTTTATATCTTGGAAAAAGATTGTTTCAACCAGTTTCGAAGAAGCATGAATCACGTTGAGCTCTAGATTTTGACTGTATTGTCATTACTTATTACTAATGGCTTAAACACTTTATTTTAATATGTTTTATTATATATGTTTATGGTTGAATCAATTCAGTGAAAAATGGAGGGAGAAGAAGTTTGAAACTTAGAAAGTCAACTCTTGCTTATAAAACAAATAATTATTCAAATTTGCTCAAAATTTGTCCTTCTCTCTCAAATAATTTGTTATGCCTGAGTTGGTTCATACATTATTTAGTTTAATTAACAAAAAAACTATTTTATACCAGAAATGTCTAATCTAAGTTTTTAATGATAAAATAATATCAAAAACAAAAAAAAATACAAAAAATGGAGAGAAGTAAAAGATTACAACATGACTTTAAAAAATTCATATAACACTTGTCACTTATTTTAAAATATTAAAATTATTACAATTTGAAAATTTTAATGAAATCTTTCTCCGGTGTGATGATGCTCTTAACCAAAACTCAAGATGTACCTCGTTGGCATGCTGCATTGACATGAAATAAAGTGCATCAATCTTAAAACTTGTGGATTAAATTTTTTTTTTGTCAACTAAAAATTGTGTATATATATTACAAATTCTCTAGATAACTACCTAAATAATATTTATTCCTACTATTTTTTGGATGATCAGTTGTGACCGACTGTTTATCAAAACAATTTTACACATAATCGCATAATATATTTTATGTTTTCATATAATTTATATCAGTGTCATGGATAAACCCGTTTTCTTACTCTCTGTACACTTCAACTTACAATTAGTTTCTTTTGTCTACGAGTTTTATACGTGGTAGCCATAATTCTTTTTTCTACTGGTATAGCACATTGTATTCAAGAGAATGATGTCGCCATTCTGATTAACAATTCACAAATCTTTGACGTGCAATCTTTAACTTTTGAAGACCAAGAAATAAAAAGAAGGCTCTAGACTTGCATTTTATTAAAGCTAATTTTGGGAAGTATATCCAGAGTTTCAAAAATAAGCGCTTTGGTTTTGTTGATAGAGAACCAGAGATTAGTCTATTAGACAAAGTTTATTAGCTTCCCTTACTTTGAGGAAGTTCGTCTTTTTTTTTCTATAAAAACATGAATATGAATATAATGTCGGCTGAGACTTTGGCTCGAGTTTTTAGGCTTTGATTATGGGCTTTATTATTGGGCCGTTATGATATCATATGCGCCGAAGTTCTAAGGGGGAGGAATGATGCTGAAAAGTTTTAGTTGATTTTAGTCAAATATCAGTAAGAGAAGTGTATGATATTTCATAAAACGGTAAAGTATAGTGGAAATAAAATATGAATAAGCAGAATTGTAAAATTATTATTGATCTATGGACTTGTAACATATAAAGAGAAGAATCATTAGCTAATTCAAATACTAAAATAGAGGGTTAGCTGACTCTCAATCTTAACTAAAACACATCAACAACTGCACTTCAATAACTCCATTAACAATAACACTTACCAAATTCTCCAATGCTTCATTACATAAACCCCATTAGCTCATCTATCATTAAACATCAAACACAACACACAAACACAACACAACTTGAGAAACCAAAGACTAAAATGGCCAAAGCTCTACACATAACCATCCTTCTCTTCCTCATATCCGCCAACCTCCTCCCATTCATCAACTCCGCTAGGCTTCTTGATGAGATCCAACCTCAGTCTCAGTTAGTCCCTACCGGTCAAATCCCCAACGTGGTGGCTCCAACAGAAGCTGAGGAAGAACCTGCACCAGCAACAACAGTCCCAGCTGGTCCAGCAGGGGGTGAACACGAGCCATCACTAGAGTTCTTTATGCACGACGTCCTAGGAGGGTCACACCCATCAGCTCGTGTGGTCACTGGTATAGTAGCACAAACCGAAGTGAACGGTATACCATTCTCAAAGGCCAGCAACAGCATCTTCCCTGTAGACAACGGAGTACCACTAGTCAACTCAAACAACATCAACAGTGTCATTAACCCAAACACAGCTCCACTTCTCACAGGCCTAGGCGGTGCTCAAACCAGCACAGTGATACAAAACACTAACGGCAACTCCAACGATGCTCTCAGCTCCAACAGTCTCCCCTTTGTAACTGCAGGAAACCTCCCTCCGGGTGCTGCTCTTCAGCATCTCATGTTTGGAACCATAACTGTTGTAGACGATGAGCTAACAGAAAGCCACGAGCTAGGTTCAGCAGTTATAGGGAAAGCTCAGGGGTTTTACCTGGCAAGCTCCTTGGATGGGACTAGCCAGACTCTTTCTCTGACAGTGTTGCTAGACAGAGAGCATGACCATCATGATACTTTGGATGATGCTATTAGCTTCTTTGGAGTTCACAGGACAGCCTCTCACGCCTCTCAGATTGCTGTTATTGGTGGGACAGGGAAGTTTGAGCATGCTAAAGGGTATGCTATAGTGGAAACTCTGCATAACCAGAATAATCAGCATATCACTGATGGTCAAGACACTATTCTCCATTTCAGTGTTTACCTCACCTACAAAGCTTGATGAAGATGTATTGATGGGTGTCGAACAAATATATGGTTTGCTTTTGTATATGTTCTTGCTCACTAGCTTCCGTTGCCTGTGGTCTATTTTCCTTTGTTGTGTAAATCTGGTTTTCAAAGAAATTTTATTTAAATGAAACTGTTCCAATCTAGTCATTTTTCCTACAAACAAACAACGTTTACAGAAACAATACATGATCCAGGCTCCAACAAGTCACCTGTTTCTTAAATTACCTACTGATACTTGTTTCACAACATCTTTTCTTAAACAACCAAATCAGTTAACGGCACTTGATGTTTTAACTCTTTCCATTATCTGTTACTGCAACCAAGTCTTCAACCGCCACTGGCTTGTGCAGCTGCAGTCAAACCAATGTTCTCAAGCAAGTTAGAAACAAAACAGAAAAACAAGACCACATGAAACTCTTATGAACCAATCAATATGGATAGGAAGTGTGTATACTCACCGCTTCTGCAATGTTGAACCAATGAAAAGACCGCAAGATAGTATCATCTTTTGAAGGAAGAGTATCATGATTCCAGTATGTCATTTTATCAAATTTCGCCTTCACTTCCCAACATGGATTCTCCTCTGTATCACTACAAGCTTTTCTCTTTCCATTGGCGTTTCGGTTACTCGCTTGTCCAAGCACAAAACCTGAGAGGATATAACAACACATGAACAGGCCAAATTGCTAACGAATAACCAAAACACAGTTTCTCCAACATCTTACAGAACGTAAATGATAATAACATCACAGATAATTTGTCTCAAAACTCTCAGGCTAAAGAACGATACAGAAATTAAAAAAAAAAGTTTTTCTCCTTTAAGTCAGTAATGAAGGTACCAGAGTAGCGACTAGGGAGTGAGATAGTAGCTCCCTGCAACTTCCTTCCTCTGAAATGAGCTTCTTCCGTTCTAACTCCATCAACTTCCACCTCTACAATCCACAGTAATCTCTCCGTATTACAACAAAAAAAAAACAGAATCACAATGTACACAATATTATGTTTCTGTTACCACTGGAATTAGGCTTGAAATAGTTGGAAACTTGAGTAGGACCGTCGAATCTAATGCAGCAAGGAAGCTGGTGAACTTGACCACTGAGATCAGCAATGGAGGTTTCATCTGCTGCAGCAGCAGCCCTAAGGTCTATGGTTCCCATCAAAGCTAATCCCTTAGATTTCTGTAACCACAATTTTCCTATAAGAAAATGGTGACTTGAAGTTTAAACCTTGCCGCTTTAGTTTAAATTGCTTACTACTAGTTACTTACTCTACATCTAGTAAGTAATCAAATAAATCATTCAAACCTTGAGTTAGATCAAAGGTCCACTTCTCGATTACGTCTTCGTCTTCAACGCCTCAGAGGAAACCCATAAGAAGATTATTTCGGTTCAGAACTAACCCAAAAGAAACTGCAAACCCCTTCGATGAGAAGAAAACGATGTCTCTTCTGTTTGCGGCAAAAAAGAAAAAAAAGAAAAATTAACCCTAATAAAACCCAAGTACCAAAGATAGGCGGCCTTATTTGGGCCCGAATAGTAAAGTGCGGGTTTGGGGCTAAATTTTTTAATGCGGGCTGGGACTAACCTTTTTATAGAAACTCATTTTATCCCTAGACTGACTTCAGTTTCATAAGAGTTTTAACCAGTGGCGAAGCCAAACAAAAGTTTTGTCGGGGGCAATGGAAAATTTATCAATCAATTTATAAGAGCATATGCAATAGGCAATCCTTAAGGGAGTCATTAGGAAAATATTAATTTTATAATTATTGGGTTCCATGAATAATTAAAGATTCTATCTTTAAAATTCAATATTTAAAATCCTTATTGAAGGATTGATCCTTGCACTATTCGCGGACTCTACTACACACGTGGCGGTACTCGAATGGTCACTTTTTAAAAAAAAAAAAAAAAAATTGAACTATCCTTATATAATTTGAAATATCCTTTTTTTTTCCTAAGTATTGCTGTTGCACATGGTCTTATATAGAGATAAGAGTATCTTTAATGTCTGCTGTCCCAGAATAACAGACATATACTGTGAGTTTTTCGCACTGTTTTGCGGACTCCACGGTACGTGGCGGTTCGCAATTGATTCTTTTTAATTTTTTTATAAAAAAAATCAGATAAACCATAAAAAAAAAAAAAAAAATTTAAGAGACGGACAACAATCTCTGCGTTAAAGATGCTTTAAGAGTATTTACGTTCGGAAAAAAGGATCACCAATATCGCTCTCAGTTTTTATGTCTTTATTGTTGGACTGACGCAGATAGAAAAAAAAAAGACAAAAAGATTTACATATATCAGTGTAAATACATATCATCTTAGAGAGGTTGTTTAATTTGAAGAAGGATCATCTTAGTGATTAAAATATGCATATGGAATATGGAATAGAACTGGATGAGTGATTAAAATATTTTAGTCGTCTGATGAATCAGAGATGATCTTCTGGATCATCTTGTTTGTCTCTTTTTCCGGCATTGACACATTTTTCATGTGCGCGCTTCCGCTCGTACGTCTCGAAGAACTCCTTGTTGGTTTTCACCAGCTCCTTCCACACTAGTTTTAGTCCATTGATCGTGTTAACATACAAAATAAAACAACAGATAATTATTATCCCTTCATACGAGATTGTTCCTAGACAAGTTGACATGTCACATACTATATAAATTAAAGATAACATTATCGAAAGAGTTATACGATCATCGATGGTTAATGAAATTTCCATGTAGCGTATGGACATTATAGAGACGACACTCACACTCAAAATACAAACAATATCGTCCAATATACTAGGCCCCAACACCTTGGTTACATATGTACGTAGTTTCGTGACGAATATTAGTTGGACTGATCAGTGATCACCGGATCGTATAGAGAATTAATATATAACATAGGAGATTGATAAGAGGGGAGTACTCGGATATAACTTCTATGCAGAAAAAAAAAAAAAAACTTCTATGCATAAAAGTATATATATAAAGGCCAAAATAATTGGTGAACCTTCACATATGCATCAACTGTATAAGACTAGAAAAA
>CAKOAT010047489.1:0-38263 GCA_932364175.1 Eruca vesicaria subsp. sativa | reverse complement strand
GTTTCAATAAAAGGAAGAACACATATATGTGTATAATACTTGAAAGGATGACACAAAACCATTTCTTCACCAAGTTCAGTCATGGAGTTGCACTCTTTGCATTTCTTCAATCCATGCTTCTCGGCCATAGACCCGGATATGCCTTGATAATACTCTGTCTTACAGAATTCATCACATGTATGTTATTGTGCCTATCTATATATATCACAGTTTATGCAGAAACAAAAACTCCATGCATATCATGGTTTCTCATAACCGCTCAACAAACACCAAGGATCCACGATGTGTGTATTCTAGGAGGCTGTGTGGATTAGAGCAGAACATGCAATATTTAGATAGAATACTCTGTCTGAAGATGTCTGTCTCTCGTTGGTATTTTCCTTTATTTATGTTGCAAAGAAAATTGGAATTTCTATTATGATACAACCTATTTGTTGCAGTTTCCTTTATTGACAGACAAGGAGCTCTACTGATAAAGATTGGGAGAAAAAAACATAGTAACAGTTTCACTTAACACCACCAGTCATTAACTTAATCAAAAGCTAGATGGTTTTATCTTCCAAAGAATCCAAACAAAACTATCACATGACATCACTTGAATTGAACATAAGATGATTAATTCTTGTAATATCAATGTCAGAGATTGGATCTATAGGCCTCTCGTCCCCTTCCTCCATCTGAGAATCAATCTCCCCAGGTTCTCGACTATACTCATCTGCCATTATTAAGAACATACAAACAATTAGAACATCATCATTAGCAATCAAAACTTAAAAAAAAGAACACACACACCATGCACAGCGTAGAACATCTAATATGCTGCGGATAACTCACCAAACAAGGTATTGAGAGAGGTAGGGTGTGGAGTGGAGATGAAGTTGAGACCAATGTAAAACGCCAAACCTAAGAGCAAAGTCACCATCAGGTAGGTGGGCATAGCCAAGACCCAGTACCTGCTTGGGTAGTAATGGATCCCTATAGACTCCAACATTTTATCTGGAACATAAGCCCATATCAAGAAGATCACTGTGGCAACAACGGTGGAGATGGAGCCTACAAAACCATACACCTCAGAGGGTTTAGGTCCCTGCACTTGCGATGCTCTGAGCTGAGACGACCTTATGCTGTCTGAATCCTGGAAACCGAAGGGCTTTTGCTTCTTTCTCTTGGAGAAGCTTAGAACCCGTCTTGGACTATTCACCGAATGAGCTTCTTCCATTGTTTTTGGACAAAGTAGGCGAAGGAGAAATCACTGATAAATTGAAAGAATGAACATCAGTGAATAGTTTTTTGACATGACTAGGCTGCATCCAAAGGAACATGCAATGATCAAAATCTTTCAAAAATAAACCAGAACAGTTGTTAAACAACAAGCTTTACATATGAGAGATGATAATGCCAATAGAATCAGCTCACAATAGCTTTTCTTGCTAAAAGTAAAAAGGAGACTATCAGAGTATAACAAAACTTACAAATTCCCAGACTAGAAATATGAAAAATCTATCTTGAACTTTGTCACTAATCCTGTCAATTATATACCGGTTTTAAAAAAGGAAACAGAGAAGTCCTAGTGATTAAAACTAATATCAGTTACTACATGTTTGTCTTCTCACCAGATTCACTCTAAAAGGAAGCAGACTTAGAAATCAACTGATAAATTGAAAGGATGAACATCAGTGCATGATATGGCTAGATATCAAGACTGAAGCTTGTGTAGATGGATTCTATAAAGATGAGGAAAGACCACTTCGTGAAAGACTAACAACAAGTCGACAGACTAAAATCAAGGCACAGACAGAGATTTGAAAGAGCATTTAATCAGAACTGAGAAAGATCTGTCGTTAGAATCTAAGCTGCATCCAAACTCAAGGAACAATGTTTGGTACACACAATGATCATGTCTTTTTCCAAAAACTAACAGATTGCTTCCACACGGGAGATGTTAATCCCAATATCATAAGCTCACAATTGCTTCTTGTGATAAAGAAGAGGAAACTACCAAAATATAACCTTATAAATTCCCAGACTAGAATGTGAAATGTCTATGTTGACATTAGTCTCTCAATATAAGTTGTAGTAGTTAAAGTTGTCTTTCTACAATCTTTCAAAGATCATATCAATTCATGTATGATGAAAGCTTAAAACATCTATACAAGAAACAAATGATACTTAGATCCAATGAAATGAAAGGAGAGAGAACATAGACGAGAAAGTGTAAGCAAAGCCATATCTACCCAGAGAATCAAGTAACCCAGAAAATGCAAAAACACAGAGAAATTGCAACCAAAGCTCAAATTAGGCAGAAGATACTACAGAAACCAAAGCTCTAAACCTAAAAATTAACGAATTTGGCCGCGAGAGTTGGGGAATATTCAACAAAATACACAAAAAAACCGCTAACGAATTCCTAACCGCTAATGTGAAAATCAGATCAATCAAAGAAAAAGGAGACATAAGCTTACACGACAGAGTACTGACCAAACAGGATATTCCTCCTCGACTTCTTACCTCCGATCTATCCCAAGTTCGGGTATGAATTCGTTGTCGGAAAATGAATCGGTCCGAGTAGCAGGTCGTGTAATCACACAGGTTATACATAAGCCTTGGGGAAAAACCAATTATTGTTAATTGTAATATAACTTTTTAAGTAAAAAAGATTTAGGGTTTAATAAATTGGGGGATGGGGGAGGCCCGCGCGAGTCGAGTTCTGCAAAAGTAAGCAGCGTCAACGACTCGGCCAGCCTATTTCCCTTCCATAAATTCTTGCGCCACTTTCTATGTTTTACTGTCAGCGCTGCGACCGGCTCTCACCGCTCGCTTTGTTTTCCTTACTCATTAGTTTAAGGCAATTTTTCTAAGTCGATGGTCCTTTACATTTTATAGCATCATCCACATCACTCATCCGCCTCAACTTCCCGATGTGGGACGAATAACAAACATTAGTACTTATCTTCACTCCAAACCGATATTGATCCGGTTCGGTTCTTTATATTTGATCTGATCTATCCCAACATATTAGTTGAACCGAACCAGACCAGACTTGATTTTCAGTTAGATCTTGGTTGTAGATATTTTACCATAATCAAACTAGCTTTCTTTTATATTGGTTTATTTTTTTTTTTATGAATGAAAACTACAAAATCAATTTATGATTCTACTTGAACATGGTTAATCATAAAAAAAATCCAATTATTCTCAAGAATTGATAAAAAAATTGCATTTATATAAGATTTGTGGTACACATTAATGCATTGTGCCAAATTAAAATGGTGTACAGATTTTAATTTGACACCGAACAGCTATTCTCATGGTGTAAACATTAATAATCAAATTTGTTTGTGGTAATTGAAATACGTACAACAAAACTAGATATGGGTTACAAAGGTACTACTTGTCTGCTAAACGATACGGTGAACATTAAGCTTTACGAACTTAGACGTAGAGACCTTCTCTTCACAGCTTTTAACGATATAAGAAGCTAACAGTGGGATCTAGCATGCTCAGGTTTGTGAGTATACTCATAATCAAGATGCACAAAAGCCCGTTCTATCTCCTGCAACTGCTCCAGCTTCTCTTGCAACGATTCCCCAATGTCGTGAGCCACTTGCAGTGGCATATCAGCAGGGAGAACTATATCAACCTCCACAAAGTAATGAGATCCAAACGTGTAAGCTCTCACTGTGTCGATATGCCTTATGGCTTTATGGTGGTTCCAACACAGGTATGTCAGTTTCTGTAGATACTCTGGTGTTGCTGTTTTCCCGACTAGAGAGTTTACATTCTCCAAAACCGTCATTGACCATGTCCTTATTGTGTACAGTGCAAGCTTTACATGAATCAAAAGACCTTTTTTTAGGAAGAAGTATAAAGAGATGTTAATACGTTATTTTATTTAACTTACAATGATAGCTCCAACTGGATCCATCCAGTTATCAATGTAGTTGGCTAGGATTACTGCAATGAGTCCAATAATGTTTGTGATGACGTCGAAGAAGTGGTCTTGAGCATAAGCTTTGACAATCTCGTTACTGAAGGATCTGCAGTAAAGAACGAGAAGCAGTTTGACCAGTGTAACAGAGAGCATGATCCCAACCACCCAACTCTCTTGCTCTTTTGTTAGGCTGAACTCCTTGTGCTGTAATAGAACAATTGAGTGAAATTATGTATTAATTTTAGAACCGAAGCTTTCAGACAAGATCAGGCTTACTTACACTGGATAACATTGTGCGAAGAGACTCCAAGATGATTTGCAATCCAAGTGTGGCCATCACTGATGCAAATACTAGGATTCCCTGAGACAAGATTGATTCAATAAGATCACAAAAGGGAGGAAACACACATATATTTATATATATGCATAATGTTTTAAGAGGATGATACAAACCAGTGGCNTCCAAGATGATTTGCAATCCAAGTGTGGCCATCACTGATGCAAATACTAGGATTCCCTGAGACAAGATTGATTCAATAAGATCACAAAAGGGAGGAAACACACATATATTTATATATATGCATAATGTTTTAAGAGGATGATACAAACCAGTGGCTGCATTCTTTTCTTCCCAATGGGATACTGATAGGGGTTTGGTGTTTGCATAGAGAAGGCGGTAAACCAGAGGATGAAGCCAGAAAGAAGATCAAGAAGAGAGTCCAACGTGGAAGCAACGATTGCTAAAGAGCCACTTGTCACCGACGCATAGACTTTAGCAGCAAAGAGAACCATATTGGCAATGTTTGATATTCTAATCGCCAATGTCTCGCTTTTAGCCAGATTGTCTTGCTCTTCCTATGTGCACACAACACAGAGATAAGTATCAATAAACAAGAACAAAAAATGTGGGAAAAAGAGACAAGTTGTCATCATCATCATTCTAAGCTAAACCTTTGACATTCCAGGGACAAAACCACGTTCTGCGAGTTCATCCATTTCTGTAAAGCCTTCAAGCATCTCTACTTGCTGCTGGTAATATTCTGCCACATTGTCTTCCGGACCTGCACCCACCAAAGACATAACAAAGCTTTCACAAATCTGTATAGCAAAAGAAAAAGAAGCAAGCAAAGTTTCAAACTAGTTATGCTACATTGCTTCTCACTACTTTAGAGCACAGTAACCAAAAAAGAACCTCTTTGAGATTTGTTCTGATTCTACTACTATAGCTTCAATCACGACGACAGAGTTTCTTGATTGGATTCACAGATTATGATTAAGTTAGTCATCAGTCATGTTCAAAAAGAAAAAAAAAATACTCCCAAAAATCAAGATCATTATTACAATAAACTCATGCAAAAGTTTCCATATAATCTGAGGTGAATCCATCAAAACTTAGTCACCAGCAAAGACTCCACTAACTCCCAAAGAAAAGTCTAAAACCTATTATAGAATTTGATAATTATGTTATTTAAGAATCAACAAATCTAAAAATAGCAAAGCAAAGTCCCCAAACTCAAAAAGTCCAACCAAACACATCAACTCATTTGTCTCCCTACAGACCAGCCTTGTCCTAATCAGTCAAAACAAAAACTAATATAAATGTCGAGAGGAGAGGAGACTCACCCAAGCAACCAAGACAGTTATGCAATTTGCTCAGCGATTTCTTCTCCATATGCTCCGGAGAAACCTGAAAATCGTCGAAGTTTAGCTGCCACGAGCGGTCACCGTTACCGTTAAACTCGAGCAGAGAGATCCCTTCCTCGGCATCTGGCCTAACCATTATTAAAGCGGCGGTAGAGATTATTTGGGGGCGAAACGGTGAAGGAAGGTGTGAGAGTGGAAAATTTGAAGAGACGGCGAGGGTATTTCGGTAATTAAACCGAGGAGTTCTGATACTAGCTACTACGACTGGTGTGGTAGACGTATCAGTAACCACAAAGATACTTTGGGACCAGACACGAGATGGAAGCGTCTTTTTCAAATGTCTTACGTGGCGACTTTTAATTGGTTTTAGTATCTCGCACGTGATTGACGACGGCTTTCTGGACACGTGTACATTAATCTCCGACTGTACATCCCGTGACATGGCCATTTCGAAACCACGTCGTTTTAAGTATTATTTCTTAAATGGCTGGTAACTTTTTATTTGGGCTTTATAATAGAAGGCAAATGAGAATATTAAAGGCCCAAGTAAATTAGGGTTTTGTGACTTCCACAATATAAGTCTCCGCCGCTGCGAAATGAATTAGGGTTTCAGCTGCTTCATCTCTCTCCAGGTTCGTCCGCATTGTCTTCTCCACTGCTTTGTCCTGTAGCTGTCGTTCATTTCTTTGTATGGTTACTAACTGAGTTTGCTTTTGTCTGATAGATTTTTGTGTCGGAAAGATCCTTCAGAGCAATGTCTCCGGCTAAAGGTACAGTCTTTACATTCAGAATCAGATTCAAAATGTTCTTCTAGTTAGATTTGAATCACTTACAACACTTATGTTGATTGCAAACGCTCGTAACTAGTCTTGTATTGATGCTTGGTAACCACGTTATTGTAAAGTACTTAGCTTTACTTGAGATAGTGTTCAAAATGATCTTTATGTAGCTTTAGTTTACTATAAGCATTCTAAGTTGCTAAATTTTTAGGATATGCTGTTATGTTCTGTAAGCATTCTAAGTTACTAAAGCTCTTTTGTTTTGTTAGTTGATACCACTAAGAAGGTCGATCCAAAGGCCAAGGCCTTGAAGGCAGCAAAGGCAGTGAAATCTGGCCAAGCCTTCAAGAAGAAGGACAAGAAGATTAGGACTAAGGTTACATTCCACAGGCCAAAGACTTTGACCAAGGCTAGAGACCCCAAGTACCCAAGAATCAGTGCTACTCCCAGGAACAAGTTGGACCATTACGGTATCCTCAAGTACCCACTCACCACTGAATCTGCGATGAAGAAAATTGAAGACAACAACACTCTTGTTTTCATTGTTGACATTCGTGCCGACAAGAAGAAGATCAAGGATGCTGTTAAGAAAATGTATGACATTCAGACCAAGAAGGTCAACACCCTCATCAGGTATGTCACCAAAAAGAGTTGCCTTTTGTGGGATTTGAGTTTGTTTGATTGTGTTTTCATTATTTATTTGACATTGGTAATTGGTTTTGTTGCAGGCCTGATGGAACGAAGAAGGCTTACGTTAGGCTTACACCAGACTATGATGCGTTGGATGTTGCTAACAAGATTGGCATCATCTAAATTTATCTACTACCTCTACTATAAAAACAGACTTTCGGTTTTGTCCCTTGTAGACTCAGTTTTGCGTTTGAGATATTATCTATCTACCATCATCTGGTGATTGTAGTATTTTGGGCAAAATCCTTTTTTACAATACATTCTTGTTGCAGTTTAATGTTGAATTCGAATTCTATGTTTTTTTGGCTTATCAACAATCTTAACTCGTTATAAAACTTTTGAAGTGCAAACACACAAAAGTAATCTTTTCACTTTTAACAGATTTGGAACCACAAGTTTATTTGGTTTTTCATTATCCACATGATAATATGAGTGGAGAAATTTGAGAAATGACAAAAACAAAAGTCTCTTATCCGAATAGACAAAACTCAAGGTAATGAACATTGATCATCTATAGTCTTCTAAGTTGTAGCCATTATGGCAGTCTCTTCACTCTCAATCCGCTATTGTCTTTCACCAATAATCTCCCACAAGGTCAGTAAACACTGCTCCTATTCATCATTATCTCAATTTCTGATTATACACATTTTCTTAACCAGACAGATATTCCCTGTCCAACACCATCCCTCAGAGCTTGTTGTTCACATTCATCCGGCAGCAATCTTGACTCCTCTGAGAATAGTAAGAAACCAAACTCTTGTTGACATTGTTCTTCTTATGTTACATTACGTTAGCCTTTGAACTGATTTTGATGTTGACACCAAAAAGGAAGTGGAAGTAGTTGGAAGAGAAGGCAAGCGCTTGTGGGAGTAGGAACTTTATTGGCAACTTCAGTTCCAGCAACTCTGCTTCTTGCTGAAGGCAATCTGCCAAAACTGACTCTCTTCTTTATTCTTCTGGAACCATATACATAACTTTGTTTGGTCTTGTAATGTTTCTGCAGAGGTACCAAAAAGCTACTCGGCTTTTGTGGATCGAGAAGACGGTTATTCTTATTATTACCCATCAGATTGGAGGGTGGGTAAGCTATGGCTTTGGTTCTTATTATTGTTGTAAGGATGAAAACATAAATGAATCTTGCTCCTGGCAAACTTGTATATAGGAATTTGACTTCAGGGCACATGATTCAGCATTCAAGGATAGATATTTGCAGCTGCAGAGTGTTCGTGTCAGGTTCATACCAACAGAGAAAACAGACATCAGCGAAGTGGGTCCAATGGAAGAGGTATGTAATACAACATCTTACTGTCCTCCCTCTACTCTCTATATCGTTTGAGATTTCACATTTGTTCAGCATTATTATGTCTTAATCAGGTGGTTTATGATCTAGTGAAGCATAAGTTTGCAGCACCAAACCAAGTAGCTACCATCTACGATATGAAAGAGGTCAGATTCACATCTTCTCTTTGTTGCTACATCTTAACGAATCGTCAAAGTTTTCAGAGATTGGATGTTTATAAAGAAAAAGCTTGAAATACAGAGGGTGGAGGATGGAAGGAGCTATTACACGTTTGAGTATGAACTAAGAACTCCCATCTATGCAACTACTTCCTTTGCAACAGTTGCAGTTGGAAACAGTAAGCAGAGATTATAAAAAGATATGACTTAGCTTCAATGACTAATAAGAGAAGAAAGTGAGGACGATGAAAGTGTTTGTTTGGTTTTAATGTTGCAGACAGATACTACACACTCATAGTTGGAGCAAATCAGAGAAGATGGAGGAAAGTGAAGAATCAGCTTCAAGTTGTTGCCGACTCTTTGAAGATTCTTCAGATTTGATAACACACAATGAATAATCTCCTGTTACTCCTTATCTATACTCTCTGTGGTTACAAAACTGAATCTAGATTTCAGTTTGATACTTTCATATTCTCTACAACAGCCAATGATGTTTTGGTTCAATAATTGAGATGAAAATTCAATCAAACTTGCATTAAAAAGCACTGCCAAATAAAAGTGGATACAAATGTATTTACAAAACAGACGTCTTTTGTTCATCTTTCTCCCTAACCATTACACATTCTCCACCTAAATCACTCACAGCAACAACAGAAACAAACCAACTTCCTCTAATCTTCAGTTTCAATAAACAAAATGATATACCTTCAGAGACCAAGCAATGAATAAACACAATCCTACTTCTTCATTGCTTTATCTCCTGAAAGAATATGGGAATCTACTACGTCTACACGCTCCTACTTTGCATACAGAAACTAACCGTGGTTGTACAACTTCTACTCATTTGGTGTAAGCCTTGATCAGACTGCAATAATAGTATCCCGTGGCATCACATGATCGTTATGCGTCAAAGTTCAATCTCTCTTTAGATCAGTCGATGTTGGCGTAGACCCTTGCCAAAGTGTGGTTGCATTAAACGCACATACAATCCGTTCTTACCCGATAAAGCATCATGCGTCCCTTCTTCAACAATTTTGCCTCCATTGAGAACCACAATGTTGTCCACATGTCTCATCATCGCCGCTCTATGCGCTATCAGGATCGTTGTTTTGTTCCCCATTATCAGCGTATCAAGAGCTTCCTGGACAACACGGCTTGACTCTGATTCAATAGACGAACTCGNTACAATCCGTTCTTACCCGATAAAGCATCATGCGTCCCTTCTTCAACAATTTTGCCTCCATTGAGAACCACAATGTTGTCCACATGTCTCATCATCGCCGCTCTATGCGCTATCAGGATCGTTGTTTTGTTCCCCATTATCAGCGTATCAAGAGCTTCCTGGACAACACGGCTTGACTCTGATTCAATAGACGAACTCGCTTCATCAATCAACAGTATTGGAGCATTCTTCAGCACTACTCGAGCTATTGCGATTCTCTGTTTCTGTCCTTGAGTAAGTTCAACACCTCTCATCCCAATATGAGTGTCGTAACCATGAGCTAAGCTGCTGATGAAATGGTGAGCATTTGCTATTCTTGCTGCTTCCTTCATCTCAGCTTCACTCGCGTTATGTCTTGCATAAATAATGTTTTCTCTGATCGTCGTGGAAAATATTATGGGTTCTTGTTGAATCAGACCCATATGGCTTCTTAACCATCTCAGATTATATGACTTCAAGTCTCGCCCGTCTAAGAAGACCTGACCAGCTACTGGATCGTAGTATCTTTCTATCAATGATATTATTGTGCTTTTTCCAGAGCCAGAAACACCAACCACAGCTACTGTTTGTCCTCCGCTGACTTTGAGACTGAAGTTGCTTAGTACCAACACTTCCGGGCGAGTTGGGTAGCAGAAGTCGATGTTTTTCAGTTCAATGCTTCCATAGACGTTAGGCGGGCTAAGAGCTGAGGTATCATCAGGCTCGATTGTAGGCACTCGATCAATGATTTCAAATACTGAAGCTAGAGACTTGCGGCGCTTGAGGATGTAAGGTGCTAATCCGAATGGCTCGACAAGGGCAAAGGTGGCAAAGGAGAAAACCATGTACTCGGTTAGAGCTGTTGACAATTTCATATATCCGCGGTGTACTGAAAACGCAGTGTACCAGAGGAGGAGGGCATTGCAGGCGAAGAGGAGGAACTGTGAAAAGCCAAACGCAAAACCAATAGCCATCCCGTGGAGAAAGCTCTGTTTGAGTATCCGTTGAAGTTGTAGTCTGTAGAGTTCCATCACCTTGTTTCCGGCACAGAAAGCCACAACAGTATATATGTTTCTGACAGCATCCTCGAGTACTAAAGACGCCTTTCTATGCATCTCCTGGATGCCCTTTGAGAATCCAGCAAGCCAAAGTTTCTGGAAATTTAGAGAATTATTAGAAACCAGCGTCATGAGAACAGACAAATATTTCTAAGCAAAGCGCATGACACAGAATAGAGAGATTCACATACTTTGCTCAAAAAGAAAAGAAAAAAAAATCAATCTCAACTCGAGTTGGAAATCATTTGCAAAATCACAAATACAATTTGACAAAGGGAAATACGTAGTGTAACATGCAGGTTTGTGAGGAAGAATAAAAACGAAACAAACCTGAGCAATGGCAGAGAGAGTTAGTATTGGCAAAGTTGCCAATGCAACAAGAGCCAAACGCCAACCGAGCAGCAACCCAATAAGAATGGCCACAATAACGGCAAAACTATCCTGAATAAGTATGGAAAGCCTGTTGCTGAAGGCGGCTCGGACAAAAGTGGCATCATTTGCTAGGCGCATAGATAGCGTATCTGGACTATTCTCTTCTTCGTCAAACCATCCCACTTCATTACGCAGCATCGCTGGTACAACCAGGAAAAGATAATGAAATAAGGCAAGTGAAATCAGTAACATGTAATGCACTTAATTTAATAAAGAAGAAAATTCTGCAGTACCTGAGAACATCATCCTTCGCACTCGCTCCGTCATTTTCTCCCCCATTATACCAAAGTAGAAGTGCTGCAAGAAATTTGCAACAACTGTGACTATTCCCATGCCAGCAATGATCAAGCACCACTTGTCAACCTCCTCACGCAGGTGGCTTCCCTTGCTAGTATAGTATGCCGTCACTACCAATGCAATGACGTAAGCTAAAAGAGGGTTGAAAGAACCGAAGATGGCAGCACCAATACTCCCTAATACCGCATATAGCCATTCTGGAAAACTAAGCTGTGCCAACTTCCAAATTGAAGGGGACTCCTTGTGCTGAGAGTCCTTGGCCACCACATTTGCTGAAGTGTCATCAGAATGACCAAGAGGGCGGCTAAATGTCTGTGAATGGGAGCGCTCATTTTGGGGATCTGATATCAGAAGGGGTGATATAGGGGACTCCGGATCTGAACCATTTGATTTCTGACGTTGTGGACACTGAATGTCAATTTTTGGTAGTTCTGGTAACCGCATCTCGAAACTATCTTGTCTTTTAATGGTTGGTGTTTCCTTATCAGCGACATCCAAAGACGAGCCATTTTCTCCCATTTTCTCTGGAGCAGGGCTAAGATCATTGGGTGACTCTTCACTGTTAAAGTACATTTCCTGGGGGCGGAAAACATTGTGACCTCTCTGAAGAGATGGAGACTTGGCCATCTTGGGTGATGATGGTTCTTGGAAGCCACGACCAGCTGAAGAATCCCTCTCAGGCTGGAACCCTGCAGAGTCGTTGAAGTTCCTAACTGGCATCCTGTAAAAATAATAAAAATTCCACAAAATCGTCAAAGTCAATCTTTTACATGGATCATTACAAATCAAAAGCACAAAAAATATTCTACCATGACGTTAACTACACAAAAGACTTGACAAGTTGTTTTAACTACACAAAAGACTTGACAAGTTGTTAGGTATATATATGTTTAGGCTGGAGAATCATACCGTCTGGGTAGCTTTGTTGCTTCTTCACACTTCAGAAGCTCAGCATACAAATTACCAAGGTTGATTAACTCATCATGTGTACCCATTTCAAGTAGCTGACCCTCCTCCATTACAGCAATATAATCAGCATTTCTTATCAGACTTAGCCGTCGAGCTATTATTATGGTTGACCGTCCTAACATTAGAAGATCAAGAGCTTCTTGGACAATTCTTTCAGCTTCAAAGTCTAATCCTCCAGTGACCTCATCAAGCAGTAATATTTTTGGATCTAAGAGAACAGCTCTGGCAATTGAAAGTTTTATTTTCTGCTCCTCCGTCAACGTTAAACCAGCCTTCCCAACCTAGAAGACAAAGAAGTCATTTCCAACTTCTAAATTGAAAAAAAAAGAAGCAACAAATTTGCAATTCCTAACTAGAAACTTTCCAGTGAATGGTTACCTGAGTTTCATATCCTTTTTCAAGTGAGCTGATAAATGTGTGTGCACGAGCTTTTTTAGCTGCCTCCTCTATCTGATCCGGAGTAGCATCCCGGCCATATGCTATATTCTCTCTTATGCTCAAGCTAAGTAAAGCAGGCTCCTGTGTCACCAGGCCTATTTGGCTTCTTAGCCACTCCAATTTCATATTTTTAATATTTTCCCCATCCAGTAGAACTTCTCCTGTTTAAGAGAAAATCACAGATCTATTCAGCTTAGTCGCAGGTGAGTATTCAGGGGGGAGGGGGTTTGAATAAAAGTATTGATACACCTTTAATCACATATCATAATACCTAGTGTAGGATCATAAAACCGTTCCATTAGAGGAATAATGCTGCTTTTTCCAGAACCATTTCTACCAACAAGTGCGACAGCTTTCTTAGCAGGTACAGTGAGGTAAAAACCACTTAAGACTGGAATTTCAGGTCGTGACAAATAGCTGAAGTATACGTTCCGAAACTCAATATTTCCTTCAACAGCAGCCAAAGTAGTACCCTCTTGATTGGCCCCAGAAGATGAACGACTTATCATCTCAAAAAGCCTATATGCTGCAATCCTTCCTTGATCAAATGAATAAAAGTTGGTAGCAGCTTGATTTAAACCCCTGCACAGCACAATATGAATATAATTAGTAAATCAATGTGAATACAGAAACTAGAGAATAAAAATACAAGCAGTAAAAGTAGAAACTGAAGCTTACAGCCCACTTAAAATAACAGCAAAAAGGGCCGTAATGATTTCTCCACCAGTCGCCCTTCCATGAACAACAAAGAACCGACCAATCCAAAGTTGCAGGGCACATGAACATATGGCAAGCCCATAAGTAAATCCAAGTCCAAGTCCTTGCACAAGACTTATCAATATACCATATCTCAGAGTTGCTTGTAGAGAAGTTGCATACGAGTATTTTGCAAGAGTTTCATTTGTAAATGCATACAACGTCCTAATGTACGAGACCGCCTGCACATTTAGAATAAACCCTTTTAAGCGTTAGAAAATTGATACACGACGCGCCATACTGACAAAGTAAACTAACCAGAATGGAGCACAGAGAAAACGACCAGTGGGGAATACATTTCTGAAGAACTTATATTCAACAGAACTAGCGATCTTAACATAACAAAGTTATGGATCCTAAGATCTAAGTTGATGCAATTTACTAAGTTATGAATCCTAAAAATGATATACATACATCCTAACATATCAAAAACGAAGCCATGGCTGGTGCAATATGTTAGGATGGTTCTCCAGCTAGCAAGCCAGCCGTATTAAACCAAAATAAGTAACCAAAAAAATTCTAAACCTATCATAAAAAGATATAATACCTGTTCAGCAATGCTGGCTGCTTCAGCATAGGCATCTTGAATATTCTCAGCAAGTCTGTGGAGAAATATATTTGATATGCCTCCTGCAGCAACAATGAAAGGACCAGTGGCTAACGTAATGAGCGCAATTTCCCAGCAGTTGACAAAACCGATAATAAGACCACTGATAAATGTTGCCATGTTATGAATGTAATTTCCAACCTGCGAATGTCCAAGATCACACAGATTTAGAAATGCAAAAAGATGTATCAATCCATGCACAATTAAATATATCTGGAAGCAAACTTGAAACCAGATTTAAAATGTTAAACGTACTTTTTCGCTTAGAGCCGACTGAATGAGAAGGACATCACTCAGCACTTGGCTTACTATATCCCCGTTATTCCCATATGTATCAAAGAAACTCATATCCTGATTCAGTAGTACTTGGACATACTTTGACCTGATCACAGCTGTCTGCCTCTCTCCAGTCAGTATCCAGCAAGACACCTCTATAAAAAAAGAATTAATTAATTATTGCGGCAGCTAATAGCAACATTGTAGGTGACGAAAGGAGGACACAGCAAGGCTAAATATGCATAGTTTTAAGCAAAGATGAACTTACCAATCCAACCAGATACGAAAACACCCCCAGCGATGTATACAATGGTCAGCGAAAGCTGCACAAATGGCACAACAGATAACTTAGAGAGTACATTATTTCAGGATTAATGCCAGTATTTTAAGAAATCAGATGAAGTGGTTTTTAAACAGATAAACTTCGAGTAATTAAACAAGACATTCAGAAGAGCATACTTAGAAATCCCTAGAGAAAAGAAAAACGAAAGCATACTTAGAACAATGGTTGCCTTCGTTTGAGCATGCATTTGAGTAAAACAGAGGTTTAAAAGCTAGCTTCCAGGTTAATATACAATTTAGATGCAGAAAACACACGAAAGACAATATCCTTACTAGTCATCCATATAATAGCACCCCAGAAATCATGAGAAAATCCACTAACAAGCCAACGCGCATATATTCACAAAGTTGCCACATGTCAGAGAATCATGCTTTTCAAGGGAACATCATACTAACGCTAAAGATATACACAGGTTTAAACAACAGCTCAAAGTTTTTTTTAGTAATATTTTATCAAAGCTTGTTTAGTTATTTCACTACACTCGCATAGTCACATATTCATTTCTTGACCTAATACATTAACGAGACCAATGAGCGCCACAAACACTACGGAGATAACAACCTGACATGTTTTACCTCTCCACTAAACAGAAAACCTAAACCTTTAACCTCAATAAACACACAGAAAATTGTGAATCTTCTAAAGCCTAAAAGATTACGTTTTGACTACATATCGCAAAACCAAACACTAAACTTCCAATAGCTCCATCCAACAAGACAAACCTAAACCTTTAACCTCAAAAAACACACAGAAAACTGTGAATCTTCTAAACCCTAAACATTTCCTTATGAGTACACATCGCAAAACCAAACACTAAACTTCCAATAGCTCCATCCAACAAGACAAACCTAAACCTTTAAGCTAAATAAACACACAGAAAATTGTGAATCTTCTAAAGCCTAAATATTTCCTTTTAAGTTCATATCGCAAAACAAACACTAAACTTTCAATAACTCCAAACACGAAAAGCCTAAACCTTTAAGCCTCAATAAACCATAGTAAATAGCAAACCTTCTTCTAAACTCTAAAGATTTCGTTTTTCCACATCGCAAAAACTTATAAAACTCCAACACGACAAAGCCTAAAGCTTTAACCTTTAAGCTAAACAAGAATCCCCAAAACCCCCACACATACCTCAACAAGTCGATTAAACTGATCATCAGGCACACTCCGCCCCCCGGACTCAACGGTAAACGCAAGCACCTCAACAATCTTCGCAAAGTAATGCAAGTAAACAATAAGCGCAGTGCCATGAGCAGCCGCAGCCACAGATCCGAGCACCATAAGCACCCAATCGAACCGATCAGCGCAAGCGAAGAGCTGAGAGAAAGGCACAGCCGCTGGAGGAGGCTCCATCTCCTCCCCTTCCTCGATCTCCTCCTCCTCCTCCGCCTGCGTCGCCATCCCTCCCCCGCCGCCGCCGTTCTCGGCTCCGGGATCGAGGTAAGGGGACGGAGACTCCGGAGGCTCGGAGACTTCCGAGACGGGGGTTAAGGGTTGTATGTGGGGCGGAGACCATCCGAATAAGCCGCGCGATACCATCATGGCGTTAGATGACGGAGATGTTGACGGAAGTTTTTTTTCTCCGTCTCTTTTTGATTAGGGTTTCGGATTTTGGGAATGGAATCTCGACGGATCTGTTGGGGGGGGAGAGGGGGGAGAAGTTTCGAGAATCGGCGAAGATATCGATTTTTTCCGGTAAATATTGGGATTTTTTTTAAAAAGAAAGTTTTGATTTTTAGTTTTTGGGTTTTTTGAAATTGAATAAAGTGACAGGTAGACAAGTCTTGGGTGTGTGTGTGTATGTGTGTCACCTGATGTAACGCTTATTTTTTATTTTACATTATTATGTTCAAAATTTGTAATGTATTTTGATTATTTCATATTTTAAATAAGTATGTTTTGTATTAATTAATTACTCCCGGTACCTGCTGATGGTCAACCACGGCGACGAGTTTTTATTTTATTCTTGTTATATTTTTTCAGTTCTTTTTTTTTTGCTAATAGTTTATAGAAAAAATCGTAATTGTTAAATGTTTAATTTTTATAAGAGAAAATGATTATAATAGACCTAAAATTTTTTTTATCATAAATCTAGACTTTAACAATTAAAATGACCAAAATAACACTTAAATATTTTATTAAATATACATTTATATCCCTTGAATTAACTAATTCTATTTTTTTTTTGTTTAGAGTTAAGGAGTTGGATTTTTGGGTAGGGTTTCGAATTTTAAAGAACTTAAAGAAAATTCAAAATAAAAAGTGTTATTTTGATTATTTTAATTTTTGAGGTTTATTTTGTGATAAAAAATTAAAATAGAGCTATCTGAGAGAATAGCCATATTTATAACTTATTTTATGGTTGACAAAAAAAAACTGTTTATGAAATAATGGTTTTAAAGATTACAAACAGGTTTAATTTTTATTTGATTTATCTCTCTAATTAGGTCACCGCCATATTCCTAACAGGTACCAAACTTCAATCATATTCACTGGTGTCGATGCGATGAAGATTAGATAACAGATTAACATCTATGGACTGTGGTGTTGATAAAGCCAAGTAAGTTGTTCTGTTCATTACTATATATATACGGTGGTTGTCTTGTTGGGTTAATTATATTTGACGTTAATATTTGAATAGTTTGAAACTTTGTTTTTTCTTCAAAATAACATTATATATTCGTGCTCCAACCAAACCATACATATCACGAGAATTTCGTTCCGTGAAGGATTTTTCTGTATAGGTCAAAAGTTAGATAAAGACATATACTGATTAATAGCCTGAGGGATCATAAACTAATATTAAAGATATCATAATTATCAAACGTTATTCATTAGTAACATGAAAACTCTTCTTGATATAATAGAATGTAACAATATACAAAAAAAGTTGTATAAACTCTGAAAAGTGTGCGTTTTGGTTGGTGTGCCGTGAAGAATGCATGCAACAATAGCTGTCATCGTTTCTTACCATTTTCGCTGTCGAAGATTACTAGCTAGAAGAGCAAAGTAAGGTGTGGGTGACGAAAGAGATGGGTGCTACGACTTGTGAAAGTAGCCTTACCCAGTGGGGGCAGGTATATATCATTGAGGCAGTATGGATGGAGATACTCTTTTTTCTGCCAGTGCATTTGATCTGTTCCTTCTTTTTTGTTATAAAATATCCACCTTTTCTTGATCTTTAGCAAAAAGGAAAAACTCCACACATGTTGATTAAACAAATAACTAATGAGATTGTATATTTTCTAGACGATTATTTGAAATCAGATCATTTATTTATAAAAATGTTCGAACACAATTCAGGATTTTAGTGTTCTTTTCTACTTGTAGTCAAATATATATATATATATATATATATATATATGTGTTAATTTAATTTTTCAATAATCGTTCCATTGATTTGTATACCCTAAACGTTGTATTATATTCCTTAAAGATGTATATTATAGAAAAAAAATTGTTTATTAAAGATCCATCTTTTTACATTTTCAATGTATTTTTTATTAATTAATTGTAAATTTAAAAAAACTTAATTACATTAATTGACTTTTTATTGGTTTAAAATTATGGAAAGAAGATAAATATAAAAACCTATACAAATTTATTGTGTTTTATTAAATATGTGAAAAACTAGAATATAGATCTTTTAGAAATGGAGAGTAAGTTGTAAACACTCATTGTAATGAGTGTTAGATTATATCATATTTCCGCAAGAATTTGGATGTTTTGTAATATACACTTCATATATATCCTAATTTTGACTAGCTACTATGTTAGGAAATAAAAGTCATCCAATAAAAAACTGTCTCAAATCCAAATTATCAAATAATAATGGTATTTTTATTTCACGGTTTTTTTATAAAGTATACTAAAACATACAACCTAATTAAATACTTTTATAGAATCTAACTAATAGATATACAAACAGTATATATGTAGCTAAATTCTAGTTAAGGAGATCTTTTTCTCTGATAAAAAGGAGATCTATAATAAAGTATGGTTGATTATAGTTGGAAAGACATTCTAAAAAGATAGCATAATTGAAACTAAAAGTTCTGTGTATCTCTATTTTTCTGCGGTTATATAGTATTGACACATGGTGATGGTGGTGGTCTTTGCTCGACTATCATTTGAAAGTTTTATAGCACCAGGCATGTGTGAGCTGAGCCATTTGGGGTTGGTACGTAATGTCCAAACAATGTTTGGCCTTTAGTCAACCTGATCAAAATCTAGAGTTAAAGTCGAAAAGATTATTAGATTCAATGTTTTTTCAAATGATCAAACATGATGGTGATGTAATCAAAATTGTTTGGTTTAAGGCTAATCTATTAAGAATGACTTGTGGTATGCACGCTTTTCTTTGGTTGACAGAGAGGAAGTTTCATTACATGCCTTTTTTGAACAGGTCAAGAACAAAAGCCACGCACATGTATTGAAAACGATATTTCACCTAAACAATATATTTGGTCAGTATAGGCTTAAGTTGCAAGTTTATGATAGAAACAACTATTACTATCATAGTCATACATTTACATACACATGTGAAATCAATGTTGGTGTTTTTGCTGCCAACATCTATGTTTTTATGTCAGATATCATAGTACACATTATAATAATACCTACTGGTGAAAATCATTAATCGGTGAATGCTGACAAAACAGCCAAGTTTGAGTTTTACTTTGACGAGGCTTTCTTGTGCAGCAAGTAACATAAACCCACGAGTGATAGCAAGTTAATTAAAAAGCATGCTCGTGCGTGTAAGTTTAGACATAAATCTAATGTCGTTGTCGTTTCTAACCTGAGTTGATTTCACGAAGATAGTACACGCAGCGGCTGATCGCTGTTGACTATCTCCTGTAGAGCCAATATCAGTTGATTCGTATCCTCTTCATTCTTTGATCCTTCCAACACGACCAGTTTTAAGTTCTTTAGTACTCTTGCATGTTTGCTCCCATGGTCAGAATCAACACTAAGTTCTTCATTTGAACTATAAGTATTTGAATCAATCTTCGAAATAATAGTTGTTAGAATAGGAATACTCAAAAGACGTGAAACAAAGAGTTTAGGTGCTTGTCTGCTTGACACTTACAGTAATGAAGACGTGCTCGATTGAAGGGCAAAGTTTGAGAAAAGAGATTAGGGGATTGATGTTTTCTTGTTTCATCGAGTTATCAATCCACCGCAACTCATGTAACTTGTAGAATTGGAATGATGTCCAAGAAGAGGATATAATTGGTCTGATTAGTTCCTATAAACAAAAACAGTAATATACAACTCTCAAAAGCATGCTCTAATCTTAGAAAATGAATTAAATTTAGTAAAAACCTATTGTTCAAAACTAAATAATATAATCATGAAACAAAAGATATAGATATTATCTTTAATTGTTACCTCAAACATCCATCGGCAAAGTGTAAGAGATTGAGAGTTCTTGATGATCAGCAAAAGATGACCGATGTCATCAAAAGCATTGTTGCAATAACTTGGACCTCGTCTTACGTCGAAGATTGCACTGGTCAAGTTAAAATGTTCATGGATCTTGATAGAAGGTAAAAATCCTTGGTAATGAAGAGTTTTAAGTTTAGATGATCTAATATCAAGATATCTCAGCTTCGTGCAACCAGAGATCGATAAGTGAAGAAGCTTAGTTGGTGAATCAATAGTGAGAGAAGTCAATCCCTTGCAATCACAAATCTTGAGGCTCTCTAGCAAAGAAAAATCCAACAACATGGAGGAAACGACCTCGTGGGTTAGTGAATAAACCGAGTCTAAACAAAGTGTCTTCACCAAGAAACCTTTTGACTCTACACGTCTTGGGATCTGTTTGTTAATCTCAATACGCCAGCAAAAGCTCTCTTCTCGCTTAGAGCCATCAGAAAAGATGAAGCTCATATGCATGACGTTGTTAGGTGCAAGAATAGTTGATACAAAGGTTGACTTGTCGAAGTGCAACTCCATCTTTCGAGTGTTTTTAGACGGATCGTGTTCGTTGAAGTTGTGGATGAAGCGAGAGATGGCCTCGATGGAGCCGTTATGGCTGTGTGCAACGACTAGGGCTTGGCTCCAAACGAACCTAAACCGTGTGGAGACGAAAGGAGTTAGTCTTGCTGACTCGAAAGGGATGAAGCTGATGATGTAGAGAAGAAGCTCTAGTGGTAAGCTAGAGATGATGTCTGGTCTTTGTTCGGACATGGTGATTGTATTGTGTGAATTGTTTGAAATTTTCTTAGTGTGTTTATTTGAAGAAGTGCTTTTATGGTACGTACAGGTTTTGATTTATATAAAATCTGGATATCTCGCCGTAGATCATGCTCCTCTTGTTGTTGGAAACACACTTCATTAGTTTTATAGATTGTATAAGTTTATTTTATTATTATAGAAATGCTCATACGTATACGTACGTACACTAGATGTCCTCATTCTACGTATTTCAATATACTTCCTTTGTGTTTTTTTTATTATCAATAAACGTACATCTAAAGATGTCAACGTACTTCAATACGTAGTCCATTTCAGAGCACTCTAAATAATTAACCGGAGTATTGGAGTAAGAAATGTATGTTCCAAAACTTCTGAGCTTGTCATACGAGTATAGGCTTACTTATTCCTGATCCTTGAAAAAGACTTAAAATAATCAAAAATCTAGACATTTGTTTGTTTATAGTACTCAACTAATCACAAAACGATAAATGTTTTTTCATGCTCTTTTATCTAGTAGTTTTGATTCATGCCAATGCTACTTTTCCCTCTAATATTGCATACCAAATTTGGTAATATTATAGTCTATGAAGTTTTTTGTGGATCAATCACGCATTAATATTAGAAAACCACCCTTGGCTTAGTTTTTTCATATGGTTGTCTTACAAAAGCATCAATTTCAATTTTAATAATTCTATAAACCGATCAGTATACCAGGCCAAAATCCAATTCCTTCCCTTTATTACCGGTTCCATTTTCCGTTTTTTTTTTCTAAAGGGTATTGGGCTTTGGACATTTTAGTGGGCCTGATCCTGGGCCATTACAGTGGGTTTGATGTATCAAGACGCTTACATACCCACTGTCAATGCATCGGTATAAAAATAAAACCAGAAAGGGTTAACGAAGAAACAAGAAAGGGTTTAATGGCGAGCTTCGATGTGAAGACGATAGTCAAGGACAAGAGATTCTGGGCAGCTTCCTTCCTCATCGCCTGGGCTGCTGGTCTCCAGGTCATTGATTTATCCCTTCATTCTATTTTTTTTTACAAATAGATCATATGAATTATTGTTTGATTCTGGAAGCTCAAATCTTGATCTGGAACGTTATGTAATTGAATCTCAGGGGCACATGATGTGGCTCCAGAGGCAAGATTCTTTTAAGCAGAAATTCGGAACAATCGATGAAGAAGAGCAGAAATGATTGAACCATTTAGCTGCTTTTTTTGTGAGTCTTGAGGATGGTTACAGATTTGTTTTGAAATATTTAATCAAATGGTTAAGTAAACATCATATTTTATGGAGTTTTTTTTTGTTGTTGTTGTACTAAAGAATTGCCATCTTCTTCTTCATTCTACAATTAGTTTATTTTATTTTATCAAGACTTCTAATCCAGTGTGGTATATAGGATCTCTGTAGTTGTTAAGAAGTGTCAATAAAGAGGGATGTTGTGTTTATTATTTTTCAGTGAACAAAGATAAAGTGGGCGGTGGAGTTGAATGATTTCTCTTGTAATTCACTCTCAACAGCTAAGCTTGTCCTTTGATCAAATCTTGTAGCTTTTCTTCGCTTATAATCCTTCAGTGCATCTTCAGATCAACTAAATTTGCGTACTGGATTAAATGAAAATTTCATAATCTATTAACCATCAGATATAATTGCTCAAGAACAGCTAGAACATGGGCATAAACACACTCAGCTAGAACACAAAAAGCAACACAACCAAAACAAGATTGAAATTTTTTAGAATGTCGAGTTAAAATATTTTACTGGGTTTATGTTGGGTTTTAACGGGTTGGGCCTATGGACTCGGCCCATTCAACTAAATCTGATGTGCATTGTTCCAATATGATAATGCTGTATTACACAGAACGACGTAAAATCCTCGAGATGAGCATATACTGTGAGTTTATTCCGTCATTTCATATTTTGTTCTTCTTTTCTTTTCCGAAGAAAATTCTAAATATATATACCATCAAATCTTATATATTAATATAGATCTAATTAATTGCCCATATATAAACATTAAAGTATACACAATAATCAATTCTCTAATATATTAATATCAATCATTTTTAATATAGATCAATCATTTCAAATGGTCGCATAATGTTTTTATGAAAAAGGAATGTGATTCTCAACGGTATATATTGTGATACGCTACAACCCACTTTATTTAATCTCTTTTTACTTTTTGTTCTCAGTTTTCCTTTATTTCATTCAACTTTCTGCTTCTGACAAAGTTTTTTTAACTGTTTATCGTACTTTACATATGTCAATGTCAAGTACGATGGTGAACGGATCTTGAAATGACTAACTCAGAATATTCGAACAAAACAACACCGTACATTGAATGCTCTGAAGCCACGCCTTCTCACAACAAAAGCTGTCACGTTCAAGTACACAATCTTTTCTCGCACAGATGCTTTTCTTAATTATGCGGCGATGAGAAGCCGCAACAAACAAGAACCTCTAAAATGCTGATTTGATGCTCCATCACCCACCACCGCATTACATCACGCTCGTGCTCCAAAAGTATTAACTTTCAATTATCTTTTATGGAGATTACGTATGTAAAGAAAGCAACATAAAGCAGTTGTTTATATTACATAAGTCTACTTGTTGCAGATTTTAATGCCAGGTGTTGGAAATAATACGTAGGAAATCCACGAGAGTTTGAAGATGTGTTACATAATTCAGGAACTCAAACGCACCATATATTAATTATTCATAAAAAGGTACTTTTATTAGTGCAAAACATTTCATATTATCATAGCCGGATACAAAATTTAATAAAGCCAAAATTAGCATTACAATAACATCACTCTTGAATCTACCAATCAGTACCGAGGCGGTTACTGGAAGTGGGACTCATTATTTGATAATCGCCGTTAGTGCTTTGTTTATTTCAGACTGATTCATTGGTGATAGGTCTAGAGGTCACAACATTTGCATCCTTTGTCTCCATATCTGCGTTATCTTTCAACGAGAATGTCACAACTTGCAGATTACTAAGTGGGAGCTCATTGTCCGTGTCTGAAAATGAATCAGATGGTTCGTCTTTGCTTTTGCCCCACAAAACGGAATAGAGCCCAAGAACTATCACTATTGCTCCAAGAATCCTACAAATATTATTTAGATATATAATTATATCTCTTGAGGTTTTTGGAAAAAACATCAACTATTTTTAAAAGCTTACGTACCTTCCAAGGTACATAACCTCAGCAAGAAGTATAGAACCCAAAATCGCAACAATGACCATGCTCAATGGATTGAAAGCAGTCACAAACACCGGTCCTCGAGTTTTCATTATTACTCCTTGAACGTAGTAACTAACACCTGAACATATTATCCCCTGCATCATATCACCGTCCGTAACATCATTTAGTTTAATTTGTATTTAACAAAAATAAACCCTAAATATATATCTTACTATATAATAAGCTTACACCATAAATAGCAGCTAGCAATTTGGAATCTAACTGGACGGACCAAGCAGCAGGGTTGCCCCTTTCAAGGAAAAGCGCCACGATAGTGCTTTCAATAGACCCCATTAAGCATATGTAGGCTGTCAAGGATAGCTCTACCGGGTATGATTTAAGTGTGATCGCCTGCATATAACCAAATCATTAGTTGAGTGGTTAAGTACGATAACCGGTTCAGTAATTCTTGGTTCTTTACTTGGAGATTGACAAAACCGGCCCAACAGATGCAACCGGTAGCTATGAGGAGTGCGCCTTTGGTAAGATCTGGTTTGACACCAAGATTTGATGAGTCTTGATGATTGTCATTAGGATGAGCCCAAGGCAAAGGAATTAAAGGTCCTTTCACAACAGTCATAAGCATTGCTCCACCAACAGTCACAACTGTTCCTAGAATCTTGGCTTGACTGTGTATTTTCCTGATGTTAACCTTCTCAAGTCTACACATTAAATATATTGATCCTTTAGACAGAATAAAAAAATTGAAATTGGAGAGAAACATAAACCACTTTAAAGGAAACAAAACTGTGTGTTTAGTGACCTGAAGATCCATGCCATAAGAAAGGCAAAGGCAGGAAGAATGTTGGTCATTGCAGCTGTGAAAGTCGCGGAAGTGTACTTCATACCAGTGTAGTATAAGTTCTGATCAATTGTTGGTCTATAAACATACAAAAAAAAAAAATTAATTTAACACTGGGTACGTAAAACATAAGAAATAAACAGACAAATGTTCAAAAGTAAAAAAAAAAGATATTAGTAAATTAATCTTACTCCAATAATCCGAGCAACACTATCTTGAAGAAGATAGACAACGTCATCTTTGGCCGTATTTTTCTGCTCATTTCAAAATCAAATTAAATTAATATAATCAGAAAATCATTTTTAAGATTTTTTTTTGTAAAGAATACGTATTCATACAAATACGTACTTGCTTTTGCGTATACTAAACGTAAACGCATACATGCATGACCATAAAACTTTTTTTTAAGTACGCCAAATGAAAATACTATACCTATCCAAGAAAAAGGCAAATGGAGCAATGAAAATAGTAGCGATGATATGGCGATATGAAGCTAGAACGTGAGGGCTCATGCCTCGGTCCAGAGCGAACTTCGCTATGATCGCTAGTCCAGCGTATCCGAATTGTAGAGAAACAATAGTTAGGAATGGCTTCCATGTATTTAGAGCCATATCTCTTTCTCTACGCACTTTGGTATAAAGTGAGAAATAGGAAATATGAGGTAAGAAATTAAAGAGCTGATGATGGAGAAATGTGGGAGAGTATGAGGTTGGTTTTATAGGACAATTTTTAGGGTTTAGTATTATTTTCCATGTGAATTTAAATAGTTAAAATATGACTTTCGGGTTTGGATGAATTCTAGGGATTCCACTTAGTAATGCAAGTCTGATAGTGAGGGTATAGAATATAAATCATTCTTTAGATGTTATCCTGAATTATATAATAAGCACATACACAATCATATTACTAATTTGGTGGTCGTGATGGTGATGAAAACATCAACTCAAATTGTTATAAAATTCAAATATTTGGGGTTGTCCTTTTCACCAGGGAAACCCATGAATATTTCTCACTGGATTCACAATACCATTGGTTGGATATCCATATATTTCAGATATGTTTCCTACAAGCATGCTTAATCGTTATCCGATTACGTACACTAGAAAAAAGAAGAAGAAATATCAAGTTGTCCACATACTTTAGTATCCAAAATTACCATGTCGTAAAAATATAGTTTAATGGTTTCGTAGCGTTTCAACTTGTTGTCTTGTTGAGAACTCATACAGATAAATATATTTTGATATACAGTAAGAACAAAATCTTGAAAAACTACTGGTCACTATAGTAGTTGCAGTAATTTCTTTCGAAGAAAAAAATTCGCTTCCTACCAAAAAAATTGGTATATGTATATAACATCGAGAAATATATTACAATGTACAGACCGTTCCTATCAGTCGGTCTCATTCTCATTCACTCGATCTATGGGTCTCGTATACTGAGGATCAATGTGTTAATATTGTGAAACTTAATATTTTTATTTATTACACGACGTGATTTTTATCTAAGTTTTGACTTCAATTGCACCATATCATAAATCACTCCTCAGTAAATTATTGATCATTTCACTATCCCTATTCAAATATACTGAACTCCGATTTTTTTTTTTTTTTTGGTAATTGATCCAAAAAACAAATGATTGACATAGATAATTATTTATCAATTTTATTAAACCTTTTATCATACACTAAAAATTGGAAAGTTACGAGAATAAGAAGTCATTAAAAAAGTAGCAAGCGAATATGATATATAGCCAAACAAATGGGGATGATGAGATGCTATTGAGAAACACAAGTGGATCCAAGTCGATTACAACGAATTATTGAACCCACCAAAATTAAATATAACTTCAATCAAGCTGGAAATACAATTAAAAATTGTGAATATACATGTCCACAGAACACATATAATAATGGAAAACGCATAATGCGTCCGAATCGGATCATATGTGGATGAATGATAACAAAACAACTTTTGGCCAACGTCGTGGTTGATGATTTTTGGCAGTTTATGTGACTCTCTCCACCTGGAACCTCTATCTCTACAAAGAACAATCATAGTAATTTTTTTTATAAAACTTAATAAAGGAATATATTTGCTTATACCTGACGAATTCTACAAAAGTTTAATTCCCGACATCCTCTATCGTAGGCATAACATGTTACGCGGTGAACCGTCTCCGACCATTTATATTCCCAATCTTCAGTGTAATATGTTTAGACTTTTTGTTTTATTTTGTATTTTAACCTGTTCCAAATATGTGATTTGTCATGATAATGATGGTTGTCAATGACATTCAAATGTAAATACGTTAATACCTTATGTGCAAGTTAAAACCTTCTTTAATTGTGATATATCATATATCATCCGTGAATATGTATCATGAACCTTTTTAAGATATTGAATCAATGAACTTACACATAAAATGGTGTGAAGATATTGTTCTCCCCCACCAAGTAGGACAAATTTGGCAAGCTGAGTTTGACATCGAATTAGCTTAGCTGGATTTTTGAAGTAGCGGATGCATCATCATTGATTTGATACTTGATTCTTACTAGATAACTATTTATTAACAAAAACATCAACATACTCTACTTTTTGTTTTTTACGAAATTTTATTCAATAAAAGATCTGTTGATAACAAAACATCAACCAACAAAAAATATCTCAAAATTATCAGACCAGTACAACTCTCGAAACCAAAAATTCAAAGGCATCATGATAAATTATAACTATTTGTAAAGAACCAATTTAGGATAGTCTCTAGTTTAAAGACCATTTTCATTTTGATATTGAGAGATTAGGGTTTGAGTCTTTCCATTGTATTTAATTATAGTTTCTGTCATTTCCAAATTCTCCGGCTATAAGAAGGGATAAAAAGTATACATTAAAAGAGTCATAACCTAAGACAATAATGAATAAAAACGAAAGCAAAATGATAAGTAAACGAAACTTGTAATATTTATCAAAATCCGATGATGCATAAATTCTTCTCAACGAGTGGTATTCCTAGTAACATCCAGCTGCATAAAACCATGCGTGAAAGCCTTCTCTGACTCGATTATTTTATAAATAAAATCCACTACTCAACCGGTAGAGTATGATTTATCCAACAACAATATGAATGTATATTTTTTGGTAAAAAAATATGAGTGTATATGTTTAGACCCACGTCAAAAACTCCAAGCATACATTTTAGTTTTGTTTGTATTTTATAATTAGAATTTTACAACTCCAAGACATCACGTTTCGATCAAAAGAGAGAAAAAGAAGAAGACATTATGAATAAAAAGGAATGTTACGAAATGTGTGAAGAATACGTATACAGTATCCAGTATCCAGTATCCTGATCTTTAAATATACGCATATCCGCCAAAACAAGTGTCAAGTGGTATAGTGCGGGATGAAATTTATTCACTGCCACCAGTAGTGCAAGAAAATATTAATTTTGATTAATCATAAAGTACGTCTAGAATATTTTCTTAAATTAACAGCATGTGAGTGTGAGGGAGGCTATAGAACTAAAGAAGCAAAATGAAAGTATGACTTACATTTTCTAAGAAAAGATTTAGAGTGAAAAATATTAATATAACTAGAGTTTGACCCGCACATCCGTGCGGGTATATTTTTTATTTTATAAATTTATAACTAAATTTTTTAAACACTTGATTTATATTTTAGTTTTAATAATAATTATATATAATAACGAAATAAAGAAATACCTATTCTATAAAAATATTAAATGTTTTTGGTAAGATCTTGTTAGATATTTTCAACAGATTTTGTTATATTCAAATTTGTTTATTATTAATATTCTTATTAATTATTAAGATATTTTGAAAATAATATATATTTGATTTGTTAATGTAACAATAAAAAATGTCAAATAAAATAATTAATGACATAGTCCAACATGACTTCTAAATAGTAGATAAATTTGGTACTTCTCTTTTAATAGAGAAGATATAAAACGAAAAGTGTAGATAAGATAGTGCCAAGACATGCATGTCTCAGATGTATGTGTTGGTATGCTCTTTGGGGTTGGTTTCGTTACCATTAATATACTACTCTTTGCTCCACTTACATGTGATGTGCCTATTTTGTGTTATGTTCTGTTCGATTTGATCAATATTCCATTTTCTTTGAACTTTTGGATATTCAACAATTTGGATATGTTTAATTAAATTACATACAAATAAATACCTCTACAAGTGGTCATTGTAAACCTTAAAATCTACTCCCTCCGTTCCTTAAAAATATATATTCTAGAAAAAAAAATTGTTTCTAAAATACAAAAAACTATATAAATTTTATATTTTCAAATTGTAATTAAGAAACAAATTTTACACTAATTGATTTTTTTTTTGTTTAAAATTATGAAAAGAAGATAAATACAGAAAAACTATATAAATTTCTTGTGTTATTAAAAAGTGTGAAAAAACTAGAATATAGATTTTTAGAAACAGAGGAAATATATATATAGTAAATATAGTATGGTATGGTGTGGAACTACTACAATGGTTTCGGTTTAGATTGGATTTTAATTTTAACGAATATCTTAAGAAAAAACAATTTTACTTTTTTTGGTTTCGTTCATATTCAGAATTGATTTCCGGATAGTGAAAAAGTTTGTTAACATTATACATATCATGCTCAGACTGATTTTTAATTACAAAAATTTCAGATTCGCATTCTGTTTTAGGCGAATCGAACATTCCTAGTTGTAATCATGTATTATTGAACAAACTAAAATAATCTATAATTTATCTGATAGCGACGTACACTTGAGCTTTTCATAACAAGTATAGTTTTAAATTGTTTTATTAGAGAACTAAACCAAAGCAGAGATATGCCAAAAGGTCAAAAGGCGGTCTCCGACTCACTCTTGCTGATGTTATAGAAACTCTTGTTCTAGTTGAGCCGCGTCCATATGGAACCCTTTAATACGGTATGATGCAGCTTCACGTATTTACAAACAGAAGAAGTTGGTTTCACCTGATTGTTGTATTAAACTGACTTCAAACTCTATAAACAGACCAGGTCCTAGGTTTTATAAGACTAGAAGCAACTATTTTAAAAATAAAATAAAAGAAGATACGCATTACTGTAATTTCCAACCTAGATTGACGTGCAATAATCTCAAGCTTATACCACTATACTAAAGAACTATTATGCCCATGCTACTTTTGGCTTGTCCAAAGGGCTGTCTTGTCTATAAACCTCTCAAGACAAGATTTAAGACAATTGATGTGAGACATTCAAGAGGTTTACGATGAAGCTGGAGCGATTAGTCACTGGAAAAGTATAATACGGACATTAATTAATCATGGTATCTGAATTTATGATTTTGGAACGTCTCTTATATTCTTCCTTTGGCTAATATTATAGCAGATTATTTGGTACTCCTTGGCCAGTTGATCCTTCTTTCTTTGGGACATGTGGCTAGGTGTATACGGTGCTCTTAGACCAACTGATAAAATGGTTCTTTCTAGCTACTCATTGTGCCCATCTTAATTTAATGCCATATTTGAATGAACCTCTTCGAGCTGGCCTTCAGATCGTAGATGTGTGTATGATTATGATGTTTGCATGTAATACCTTAGTTGTAGATGAAGCATGGTGTTTGATATAGAGCATTGAGCGTGCGATTTTTGGTTCTAAAACTCACTCATTAGCCAAGTGTTAGTTTTGTATTGACTGGTTTCTGAAGGCCTTTAGATTCTAAAACTCAGTTATTAAGGTAGAGGGATTGGCAATGAGATCGGCTCTCAAATGCTGCAAGGAGAGAGGGATAAAAACACTTCACTGCCTCTCGGACTCTGCTCAGCTCATCAAGGCAGTCAACAATGGTGAATCTTATCCAGAGCTTTATGGAATTGTTTCTGATGTTATTGCAATTTCTTGTTTTTTCGATGAACTCTCTTTCTCTTGGGTATCAAGAGAGAGGAACAGAGAGGCTGATAGCCTAGCCAAACTTTGTATGGTTGAGGCAGAAGCTGTAATGGCTGGAACCTAACTTTCTACGAGCATTAATATCAATTTGTGTTTCAAAAAAAAAATAAAAATAAGGTAGAGATTGTTAGTGTTAATAAGTAAACACATGTTCGCATCGCAACTAATAGAAAAAAACGACTACTAGACTAGACTAGACTAGTAGTTGAGTGTTCCTTCTCGTTCAGGTCTTGACCGGGTCCGAGCTTCCCAAGCTCTATGCTGTTGGGGAACTATTAACTGGTCTGGGAAGTTGTTGAAATATGTTAATGAAGTCAAGAAGAGGTGGGTCGTGGGCTCCCATATACAGTAGCAACAATACAGATCGCAAATCTTCAGTCGTACTTGAACATATAGATATAGCTCAAATTGAAACTTTCATTGAGTATAAACAAACTAATTTTTTTTTTAACACAAACTTAATACCCATTGTTCAATACAACAGATTCAGCATTCACCAACACTTATCTATATATCTACATAAAACATGAGTTTTCATAACAAATACAATCTCAAACATATTCAAAGAATTGCACCAAAACACTTAACATTGCGACAAAGCTATCTGATCAAATCACATTGGAAAAGAGTATTAAGTTAAATAATGAAGAGACTTAAGTAAACTGGTGTTTGGAAATGGCGAAGGATGAAAAAACGGATAAAATGGCTAGACAGACAAAAGCCAAGAGAAGCATACTAGCCGATGCGTATCCTCTGCTGAAGAAATTATCCACAGGATCAGTTGGATCTAATACAACTAATGCTAGAATTGCATCTTTCAAGTCTTTGCTCACTCCAAATCCAGCCGCCGAACCAGTTGCCAATAAATATGATATTATCTGTCCAAATGTCATATATCAAAATATACATTTTTAAGTCAATCTTTTGTTGATTGCAAGCTTACAACAATCTATGATTAAAAAAATAAAATGATATAATTCATTATTGGTTAGAAATACGATACATACCTTGTCACCATAAAATTCGAGTTGATAATTAATAGGGTATTTTATTCTTGTGGCGAGTTCAGAGATTGTGAAGAACAGTTGTATGACAGCGTAAACTAGTCCGATGATGGCGGCTGAGAACATGTATCTTCAATCATTCAAAAATTAAACAAAACAGTTAATAAACTATTACAACGTATTGAGTCCTGAGTCTCCTGACATATCACCGACCCTTATAATGATTTATACATATTAACGGATAATATTTTGGAGGCTTTATGCGAATATTTCATCTTGTTGTGCTTAGAACCGGTTCTGGTATCACTAGATGCAAACGAATCTTACACCAAAATAAATTCGGTTTATGACATGTTTCCTCAACCAAAACCATACTAAACAACTCGGATATAACTAAATTATACAAGAACAGGAAGGAAAAAAAGTTAAATAGGCTCGTTGGGTTTACCTAAAGGCAGAAACATCTTTGAAATGAAATTTCATTACGGTTCCTTGAGATTCAATAGTGATGCTGTTGGTGCTGAGGATGATCACCGTTATAACGAGAAAAACTCCGGTTAGAACCCGAAGGAAAAGGACTACTACCTTTAAAGAGACCGGTGGTTGTGACGTTGGTGGTGATGCCATGTGAATAATAAGTTGCTCTTAAGGGCATCTAATGATACTATTTAGAAACTGGTAATCAAAGAGCACGAAGAACATAAGAAGCTTGAAATGTTCGAATACATGACATGAAATGTCAATTTTTATAACTGAAGAGAGATAGAAGTTGACTTTTGATCGATGTGATATGGTTGTCAATGTCAAACATAACATATAAGACGACGAATATTATGTAAACATAACATATATTGTATTATATTGATGCCGTGTTGAAACTCGATCACCACGTCTAGCTCACCAAGTGATAGTGATTTATAATATACTATATACTTAGAAAATTACGCAACCTTAAACAAAGTAAGTTCAACGGATACAAGTATAGTTATTTAATGGAATTGTACGATATATTTGTACAAATAAATCAATAATGGTGTATCCGCTAGGTTGTAAACTGACATGTACTAATTTTTTAATTAGTGGAAATTCACCGTATCAACATTTCAACGATGTCCCAATCCTTTTCTAAGCCCCCACTCTTCATTTTTTGAAACACAACTCTCATTCATTACATAAACTTAGGTGGGAGCCATGACCCCTCCATAAACGTTCGACATCTGTTCTTGCAAGCATTTAACCGTCTAAGCTAATAAATAATAGTAACTGAAGTTCCTAAACCCATATATTTACATTTTGACGTTTAAAAATAGTGTTTCATGACCTTTAGTCCAGAGCCAATCGTGCTTAAAATTCCTAGAGTGATATTTGTGTTTGACATCTACCAGCTATGTGCAAAGCAAATTCACAGCTTAGAGAAGATATTTACAATAATACTACTGTTTAGTTCTGCTCCTTTTATGACATTATTCTCAATAATTTGATCTACAATAACATTGCTAATTTGGTAGAACCTTCTTTTAGGATAGTTGGATATAATAATGTTTGTGTGCTCAAAGCATGAAACCATGTTTAGATAGAATATATATATATACTTGAAAAAATAAAGAATTAAAGAAAAAAAACACACCTCTAACTAAATTATTGTGTTGACAAAAAAAAAAACTAAAATATTACAAAAAGAGGTCTACTTAGAAACAACATGCCGTTTTTGATCTGCACATTCCGACATCGTGTTGTTTTAAGTTTTAAGTAACCACAGATCCAAAAACGACACTTTCCTCTACGGAAGAGCAAAGTCCAAAAGCCAAGTTTCGAGATTCGTTGACCGATCTTAACAGAAGAGAAGCCATGTCGGAGACCGTCGTGCACGGAGAAGCAATCGAATGGAGTGAGGAAGAAGAAGANTTTTTGATCTGCACATTCCGACATCGTGTTGTTTTAAGTTTTAAGTAACCACAGATCCAAAAACGACACTTTCCTCTACGGAAGAGCAAAGTCCAAAAGCCAAGTTTCGAGATTCGTTGACCGATCTTAACAGAAGAGAAGCCATGTCGGAGACCGTCGTGCACGGAGAAGCAATCGAATGGAGTGAGGAAGAAGAAGATTCCGATGACTCAGAAGAAGAGTACACCTCTCCGTCGCAACCACTCTCTTCGTCGAATTTCGATAAAGATCGACACTTGGTGTATTTACAGATGATGTACGAGTTGCTTCCGTACCATTATCAATCTCAGGAGATCAATCGTCTCACTCTCGCTCACTTCATAATCTCTGGACTTCACTTTCTCGGCGCAACAGACCGTGTTCGTCTCTCTGTTTTCCTCTGTTTCTCTCTGTTTTCAGTTCTGTATTAGAACGTTAAAGTGTGTAGCTTTCTTATGTGGTTTCTGATTTTGAACTTGATTTCGTTGCTCAAGGTTGATAGAGATGTAGTTGCGAAGTGGGTTTTGTCGTTACATTCGTGTTTTCAGTTTCAGTTAGGTTCTGTAATAAAAACGTTAAAGTGTGTAGCTTTTTTTATGTGGTTACTGATTTTCAACTTGGTTTCGTTGCTCAAGGTAGACAAAGATGTAGTTGCCAAGTGGGTTTTGTCGTTACATTCATGGTTTCAGTTTCAGTTATGTTCTGTAATAGAAACGTTAAAGTGTGTAGCTTTCTTATGTGGTTACTGATTTTCAATTTGGTTTCGTTGCTCAAGGTTGATAAAGACGAGGTTGCGAAGTGGGTTTTGTCCTTCCAGGCCCTTCCTAGTAACAGAGCTTCACTTAAAAAAGGTACCTTTTTTATTGTATTGTTGTGTCTGAGAAGCACGAGAACTTCTTTTTGAACTGTGAGGTGTTGATTTTCAGGTGAATTCTATGGTTTCTATGGTTCTAGGAGCTCTCAGTTTCCTATAGATGAGAATGGGGTAATGATTAGTCTATTGTTTCTGTTTTAATATCTTTGTTTTGCATGTGTGAGGGGGACTTAAATCTAGTCTATGGTACAGGATCTGACTCACAACAACAGTCACCTGGCAAGTACGTATTGTGCCTTGGCTATTCTGAAGGTCACTGGGCATGATCTCGCGACCATCGACTCTGAATCACTATTGTTGTCCATGAAAAACCTTCAACAAGATGATGGAAGGTATTAGTTTGAATGCATTTTGTAGTGCAGTAAGTTTTATAAAAACCTCTTGGGGGTAGAATATAAGTTTGTTATGTCGTCATATAATAACGATTAATGTGTAATGGGGTCTGAATTGGGTGTGATTACTTTGTTTGTTTGGCCATAGCTTCATGCCTATCCATACAGGAGGCGAGACGGATCTTCGGTTTGTATATTGTGCTGGTAAGGAATAGCTGCCGGACAGGATTCACAGACGCTTTTATTTTACTTGAGTCTTATTGTAGTTTTGTTTGTTTGTTTGATCAGCTGCAGTCTCTGAAATGCTGGGTGATTGGAGTGGAATGGACAAGGAGAAGGCTAAGGATTACATATTAAACTGTCAGGTTTGTTTCTATTTTGGTACTAACTTGATCATTTTTCTTCCTCAAAGTTCCTTATTTCTGTTGTGAAACTTTCTCTGTGCAGTCATATGATGGTGGCTTTGGGTTGATCCCTGGTTCTGAATCTCATGGTCAGTTGAAAACAATTCTTATAATCCTTAACTTGGTTTTGTACATGTGCACTTAAGTAAGTAACGTATACTATGTGCACTGGATGATAAAAATGTTACTAAATTTTCTTTACTAAACACTATGGATAACTAGTCACTGGCTTTTACTTCAACAGGAGGAATATTTTGTTTCAGTTGACTGTACTCTTGTTTATGATTCTTACCTACGTTGCTGCAACTTAGCTATGCAGGTGGTGGTACTTACTGTGCTATAGCATCCCTTAGATTGATGGGGTTTATTGGAGCTGATCTGCTGTCAAATGATTCATCCAGTTCAATACTAGACCCTTCTTTGCTTCTCAACTGGAGCCTACAGGTATATTGCTTCATTTGATATTGCTCAGAGGTTGCATGTCTGTCTTTTGAAAATTACCCTAATGCTCCTGAGTGATGTTATGTTCTTTTAATTTCTTTGTCTATAGAGACAAGCCAGTGATGGTGGATTTCAAGGTAGGACTAACAAACAAAGCGACACATGCTATGCATTTTGGTAACTCCCCTCATCCTTTAGCTATCACTGGACTCTGTTTATTCCCATCCGCTGATACGGTGCCTTTTTATACATGTGTGTAGGATTGGAGCTGTCCTTAAACTCATAGGAGGCGATGCATTCATTGACAAAATTGCTCTCCGCCAATTTTTACTGAGCTGCCAGTCCAAGGTAAATAAAAATTATAGACTGCAACTAGAGCTTATAATTTTTATTTAGCTACTCCATAGTACTACTAGTTGCTGCAAAACAAATAGCGTGTATGACCTGTTGAGATCATTTGTGACATTCATGTTTAACATCTTGGATTCTAACAATGTGATTAACGTTTTTGTTCCAGTATGGTGGATTCAGTAAATTTCCTGGAGCGTTACCGGATCTCTATCATTCATACTATGGTTACACTGCTTTTAGCTTATTGGAGGAACCAGAATTGAGTCCTCTATGCCCTGAGCTAGGGTTACCACTTCTTACATCCTTGGGAATCTGATTCCCCCCCTCAAAGTCTCACATTCTTTTATCAACCAACTGTAACTTTTATTTAGTCAGGATTGTTGGTTTGTGTATTTTAATGAATTTAGATATTAAAACGAAATCCATATTTTATTTATCTTTAGAATTCATGTTTTTGAAACCATGTGTTATATCATTCTATGATTTATAAATCTTTAATTTAACATTTCATAAGTGCCTAATCACTCTTTTTCAGCAGTTTGGTTTCTTGCTAAAATATCAAATTATTGATTAATATGGTAACATTACCAAAAAGCAAAGGAAATTATTGTAAATGAATTATTTTCTATTTTGATTATTGAAATGCAGAATCATCAGAAGAGTTAATTTGATAATTTCAGTGTTGTTGACGCCACTTTGGAAGTATCAGACATAAACTGAGGAGACTGAGACAAAAGGGGAAAGAGATTCCCCACTTGGTCTCTAATGAGTCTTGGCTTTATTCATTTATCGTATTATTCCAATTTATCGGTTCATGTTAAAAGTTTCAATACCATAAAAGAAAAAACTATATATTAACAATGTAGTGTTTCAAAGCGAATGATAATCAAATTAACAATGCTTATCTTTCTTCTCTTTCACGTTCACGTGTTCTAACTCAAGAATCCGCATCAAAAATATTAAACATTCGTTCAGAACTGATCCCTTTTTAAAAGTTAAGTTAAAGTTAGAACTGCTGAGTACGTGCATCTTTAAATGTCAACCACAACAGTATTGAAGACAAATAAAAGTAACAAAAACGAATCCAAGGCCTGTTTTTTTTTATTCTTTTTAAAAAACCATGATTTGATTGAATAATCCCACAAACTATTGGCTAAACAAATTATTTATCCACTGAAAATTTACAAAACCGGCTTATTCCATTGACAAGCCAGAATAATGTAGACCAAAAAATATGTTGATTACAAGGTAAGCATAGCAGCCAAAACGCTAAATCAAATTTACCAAGATAATTAAAATCCAAAGAAAATAAAAAATTAGCAAAAATCTGATTATTTCAATTGTAAACTCTTTTAAGTTCTTGGACCACCTTTTGTCATGTTCTTGATGAAAACTTCATCTTCAACAAATCTGACTCTTGAAACTCTGTTTTTACCAATTTAACCCTTGTTGACTTCCTCAGCTTCTTCTGCAATCTCCATCACTTTCCTCTTGTAAAGCTTCTCCTCTGCGTCTCTCAAGAACTTGAATCTCGGCAATGGAGACGATGATGTTGATGATGACGTTGGTGAATGTGATGATGACAATGGAGATGATCTCACCATCCTATTAAACTCAGCATCAGTAGATGACTCAAAGAAGACCCCTTCTCTTCTGCCGTTACAAGACTCCGTTAACGGAGTGAAAGGAGGCGTGAACAACGAAGGAGAAGCACGAGGAGTGAGAAACGGAGGAGTTGAACCACTTTCCATATTTAGAAACAAATCATTCAAACTCTTTCCTTTTGTGGAAACACCATCTTCAGATTCCATTTCCTCCACTGTTTCTTCCACGATAGTGAAGAGAAA
>CAKOAT010047378.1:242248-255685 GCA_932364175.1 Eruca vesicaria subsp. sativa | reverse complement strand
AAACGATCTTCGAGTTTTATAAAACGATCTCTCGAGTTTTATAAAACGATTCTCAAGTTTTATAAAATGATTCTCGAGTTTTATAAAACGATTCTCTAGTTTTATAAAATGATTCTCGAGATTCATAAAACTGTTGCGTTTACGCGTTTGCGGGGAATTTTGGCTATTGATTCCGTCGTACCGATTTTGACCCCAACAACCGTCACGCGAAGGAGGGGCATGAGCTAAGTGCAGCTCCGCCTAGATCAGTTCACAAGTCTCGCATTCGGGATAAGAGTGGAGATAGGTTCAGTGACCGTGCAATCAGAGGACGTAATGAGAGGAGTTATGCTGCTCGTCGATTTGAGTCTCGTCAAGCCTTTGGTCCTTACGACCGCAGGTCCAACAGGGAATGGCGGGAAAAGACAGTATCAAAGGATCATAGTATGGAGAGAGAGAGGGAGAAACCGACACATCACAAAGTTAAGGAGAAAGGGATGACTCCTCCTGCTGTATCGTCTGCGCCTAACAGTGAGCATGGTATTGTTGAGGCTAAGGAGGGTGGTAACGGTGGTGCGAGTGGATCGGAAAACCGGAGTAGGAAGGTGTCTAGCATCATTGTATCTCCACCACTTCGGACAGCAACTATGGAAGATAACGTTACAATACGTAGTCGTAGCGCAATAAGATCTTTGTCTTTTGTGGCGGATGAAGCAGTGGAAGAAGGGGAGCAAGTCATTGAGGCTTTAGCTGATATGGTGACAAATGATACTGATGATGTCACGAAAATGGCTACTGAGGAGTATGATGATGCTGAGGATGATCTTCTGGGAGAAGAATTTATGGAGGCTAATGAGGAGAAGCGAGTGGGAGGCAAAGTCGGTTTGAGCAATAAGGCTGATAGCAAGAAGAGATCTGGTCGCCTACATTCATCATCAAGTAAGCCGGGTGTCCTCCGTCGGGGATCCCCCAGGTTGAGAGTTTCTAAGACATCGGCGCAGAGGTCTTCTCGTCATAAGGAGAAGGCTGGGAATGTGCGGCATGTTTCTAAAAAGATTCAAGGAAGTACACACACTGGAGTTGGTTCGATGGGATCCAAAAACCCATCCCCATTTCATCCATGAGGACAATCAGTTGGAACTATCGAGGTATTGGAACGATCTCACAGTTCGACGCCTTAAGGAGATGTGTCAGAAGCATCGCCCAGGATTTGTGTTCCTCTCTGAAACTAAGAATAGGAGGCTGCTGTTGCAAGACATTCAGGCTGACCTAGGATTTGATCGTTTGTTTACCGTTGAGCCACTTGGCCTCAGCGGGGGTTTAGCTTTATTTTTTATGGATGATTTTCAAGTTAATGTACTTTTTTCAAATAACAGAATGATTGACATTGAGGCAGTCATTGATGGAATAAAATTCTATATGACATTTGTTTACGTGGACCCTGTACTTGAAAGACGAGATGTAGTATGGGAACGTCTTACGCGTTTCTCAACAACAAGAAATGAACCTTGGTTCATGATAGGGGATTTTAACGAAATAACATGTCATGCAGAAAAGGAAGGAGGCCGACAACGCCCTGATAGTTCCTTTCTGCCATTTAAACAGATGTTAAGTGATTGTGGTATGCTTGAATTTCCTTTCACAGGGAACATGCTATCTTGGGTTGGCAATAGAGCTGGAAGAACGACGGTTAGGTGTCGACTTGATAGGGCTGTGGGAAATGAGGATTGGCATGAAAAATTCCCTCACTCCAAGATCAAGTATATGAGACTCTGGGGATCGGATCATCGTCCGATTCTCGCTGATATCCTTAGAAAGAAACCTAGGAGAGCAAGAAATTTTAAATTTGACAAGAGATGGTTGGATAATGATGAGCTGAGGCAAATTATTTTGGAAGGGTGGAAGTCACCGAATCTTCCGCCTGATGCAAGCATAATGGAGCATATTGTTAGTTGTAGGCGAGCTTTGAGCGACTGGAAAAAACAGCTAAACCTGAATTCTGAGAAGACTGTAGAGGAGCTTAAGGAAAAGGTGGATCGCCTATCATCAACTGATGATGCAACTACTGAGGAGATTGGAGAGGCCATTAAGGAGTTATCCGATGCCCTTAAGGCAGAGGAGCTGTTCTGGAAGCAGAAGTGTAGGGTATTTTGGTTGAGAGAAGGGGATAGGAATACCAAATTTTTCCACGCCCTTACGAAGCAGCGTAGAGCAAGGAACAGGATCACTCAATTATTGGATGAAGATGGAAATGTTGTGGAGGATGAGGAAGGATTTGTAGCCATTGCTACAAATTACTTTAGACATATTTTCCAATCATCAAATCCAGATACAATAGAAGAGGCACTCTCAGAAGTATCGACGACAATTTCTGTAGCGGATAATGTGGCATTGACAGCTCCGGTTACTGAATGGGAGGTTAAATTGGCGCTGTTTGCGATGCACCCAGAGAAAGCTCTAGGTCCAGATGGAATGACGGTGCTATTTTACCAGAAATTTTGGGACATCGTAAAGGAGGATTTAACTCGCATGGTTAATCAATTTCTATTTGACGGCGTCGTACCACCGGGGTAGAATGATACCAATATTTGCCTAATACCAAAGGTGGATAAGCCGAATCAGATGAGCCAGCTTCGTCCAATTAGCTTGTGCAATGTTAGTTACAAGATTATCTCTAAGGTCTTATGCCAGAGATTAAAAAAGTTTCTCCCCGAGAGGATCTCAGAGACTCAGTCAGCATTTGTTGCTGGTAGACAGATATCGGATAACATTATGATCGCTCAAGAGTTATTCCACGCTTTAAGAACAAAACCGAGTGGGCGTAATAAGAGGATGGCTATAAAGACGGACATGAGCAAGGCATATGACCGAATGGNAGAGACTCAGTCAGCATTTGTTGCTGGTAGACAGATATCGGATAACATTATGATCGCTCAAGAGTTATTCCACGCTTTAAGAACAAAACCGAGTGGGCGTAATAAGAGGATGGCTATAAAGACGGACATGAGCAAGGCATATGACCGAATGGAATGGTCCTTCATTGAGGCCACCATGAGGAAGATGGGATTTTCTGAGATCTGGGTATCCATGATAATGAGATGTGTAACGTCAGTGAAATACAAAGTCCTCATGAATGGGAGTCCGAGAGGAAATATTGTTCCGGAGAGAGGTCTAAGACAGGGGGATCCTTTGTCTCCTTTCATTTTTATTTTGTGCACGGAAGCGATCGTTAGCCTTCTAAATCACGCAGAGAACCAAGGAAAGATAACGGGGATGCGCATCACGCGTGCGTGCCCTTCGGTATCTCATCTTCTCTTTGCTGATGATAGTCTGTTTTTCTGTAAGGCGGAGCCCGGTGAATGTGAAGAAATAATGAAAGTGGTCAAAGTGTATGGAAAAGCGTCTGGACAATGTATTAATTTTGATAAATCCTCTTTACTCTTTGGTAAAAGGATTGGATTGGATGTGAGACAAGAGATCAAAGACACTCTGGGGATCCAGAATGAAAGTGGAAAGGGATCATATTTAGGTGTACCGGAGGACATAAGTGGTTCCAAATGTAAGCTCTTTGCGTTCCTTAAGGACAAATTGAGAGGAAGGGTGAATGGATGGACTGGTCGCTGGCTCTCGAAGGGTGGAAAAGAGGTTATGATAAAGTCAATCTTGCTTGCCCTGCCGACGTATGTAATGTCTTGCTTCCTACTCCCATTGGAGATTTGCGAGAATCTAGCTAGTGCCATTGCACAGTTCTTGTGGAGTTCCTTTCCGCCAAAAAGAGGTATGCACTGGTCGACATTGGATAAACTTTGCTTACCTAGAGAAGAAGGGGGAATCGGCTTCAAGATGATCCATGAGTTCAATCTCGCGCTATTAGCAAAACAATTATGGAGATTGGCTCAGAATCCGGACTCTCTGGTAGCTAGAGTCATGAGAGGCCGGTACTACAGATTAAGTACGCCTTTGCGTCAAATCAGTACTAGTAGCCCATCATATGTGTGGACAAGTATCTCGGCTGGTAGGGATTTGTTATTACAAGGAATTAGACAAAAGATTCATTCGGGATATGAAGTTAAGGTATGGGAGGATCCGTGGATTCCTACCATACCTGCGAGGCCAGCAATCCCACTAGCTCCGGTTATGCACCCGAATATGAGAGTGAGCGATTTGATTGATCAGACTACGAAATCATGGGATGACAATCGTCTTCACGACTATATTGATGCTGCTGACAGGCCGCTAATCAAGAGTTTGGCAATTAGTTCCGTGCATCGACGTGATACTTTCTGCTGGAGCTATACGAGGAACGGGCAGTACACCGTTAAATCTGGGTACTGGGTAGCACGGAATATCTTGCGTAAGGAAGAGGAGCCAGAAGTTTGTGAGCCCAGTATTACTAAACTTCAAGCACATGTTTGGAAGGTCAAAGCACCCCAGAAGATTTGTCATCTTATGTGGCACATAATAACAGGGCATATGGCAGTTACGAGTATCTTAAATTATAGACATATGAGATGTGGCAACCATTGCCCTCGATGTGGGGAACCAGATGAGACGATCACACATGCAATTTTTGAGTGTCCACCTGCATTACAAGTTTGGGCATTATCATCTACGCCTACCAACCCTGCTTTGTTCCCTGTACAAAGTACGTACGCGAATATGGACTATTTGTTCTGGAGGAAAAATGCGATAATAGAACCAGAATTAGACAGGGATCCTTATCCTTGGTTAATATGGTTCATTTGGAAGGCTAGGAATGACAAACTCTTCAGAGGTATTGATAGGGACCCATTGGAGGTAGCAAGATATGCTGAGAGTGAATGTCAGGCATGGTTTAAAGCAAATGAGCAGGACTGCCCGGAATCCACTGTGAGTGAAGTAAATGAGGACCAAATCTTAAGTTTGGGGAATATATGCATGGTAGATGGATCTTGGACTTCTACAAATAGTTTCAGTGGTTGTGGATGGGTATTGGTTGATAACTCAGGAAATAACGATCTCATGGGACTGCGAAACTTTGATCGAGTGGAGTCGGCACTGCATTCAGAGTTGGAAGCACTGCGTTGGGCAATGGAGAATATGATTCAACATTCGTCATGTCAGAGCTTTGGAACTGATTGCAAGGAGTTGGTAGAGATGCTCAAAAATCCTCACGAATGGCTAATTTCTCAACAGAGCTGGAAAAATTGGAGACCTTGAAGATCTGTTTCCCTGATTTTAAGATTTTTTATATCCCTAGAGCACAGAACAGTGTTTCTGATTCTCTAGCGAAGACAGCTAGGTCGTTTTATCGTAAGCTTGTGTATGTTGGTTGCTCTATTCCGGTCTGGCTTCCCAGACCACCTCAAGTGTCTTGAGTAATAGAACAGCCGTTTGATGTCAAAAAAAAAAAAAAAGAAGTTAATATATGAAATTCAAAAGAAATACATTTCATTTTTTTCTAATGAAAATGGATCGGGATCGTAGCTTTCTGTTACAGTATGAATTAGCATTTTTCCCGTTTAATGGATGTAAAAGATCATTGCTGGTTGGTTTTAAGTATGCAACATTCGATTCTTCTTTCTTGGAAGTTGTCTCTATCAATTTTACTTTGGGTACATTTGTGCTTCAATTCTTTGACTGATTAGTTTAGGTTGGAATGTTAGATAATGTATGAACCTTTGTTTCTAAGTTTGAAGGTAACATGTTCCTCAGTAGCTAGTAGTGATTGTATGTTTCCTTCAACTGATCATGTTTAGTAAGATCAAACTCATTTTGCTATTTATTTAGCTGTTAATCTAAGTCTTTCTTTGTTTATGGTTTTGGCTGAATGTCACTGTAGGTTTTTATTGTTTAGCTTCCTTTCCGCTTCCATTGTTCTCATTAAGCCTTGAAATTTTGGTTATCGGTTCTCATTGTAGATCCATTATACTACATGACATGTCTTCGGTTGGGGCGTGGTTTTGGTAGTTTCCAGTTCGGTTTGGATAGTAAAATTAGGAACCGGAAACGAGTAGAGTAGAGCAGTTTGGTAGCTCGCAAGAAGCCATAGCCAGAGAGAATGCGGTTCTCATTTGGTTCCATTTCTGGTTTGGTTAGTTTGGGTAGTTCGGTTAATTCAGATTAAATATCGGATATTTTGAGTAAAATATGGAATAATTAAGATAATTCGGGTCAAAATATTATAAACTTCAGATTATTTTGGATATTTAAGATAAACATATCCGAGTACTTTCTTATACTTTCAGATAAATCAGGTACTTTGTACTAATTTAGTTTTCTTCAACTATTTTTTGATACAGTTAATAGATTTTTTAAATTATAAATATATCTTTATTTGTATTATATGTATATATAACTAATATTTATTTATATTCGCGTACCCGTTCAGTTCTCGGTTTAGTTCATGTTTGCTTTGGTTATTTCAAATACATAAATATATGAACTATTCAGATATTTGAGGGTTTCGGTCTGGTTCCGGATTCGAGTATTTCGGTTTGGTTTTGATATTTTTTGCCCAGGCCTAGTTCTCTTTGTAAATTTTGTCAAAAAAAAAGAAAATTTCTTATGAAACTTAACATTTGGCAAAACATTGTTGCAATAAATAAATAAAAGAGTCAAACCAAATGTTCATTCAACTATTCCAAATACGTTCAGTATATTTTGGTAAACCGATTCATCCTATTCAAACATTTTCTTTAACAAATTCAACTGTAGTGGATAATGTACACACATAGTCAGGAATCTATCACACAACATAAATAAAGCATGTTTAGTCTTCTTCTACTTTCTACTGTTAAGCTCTTTCATGAGCCTGTTCCAATCACTAAAAGAAGACCCTCCTTCCCACACAATGACTTTGGCCATTCCGCCTAGTTTCTTAGCTCGTATCCGCCTTTCCTCTGCCTCTTCACCAGAAATCATTTCCCTCACTGCCTTTTCTACTTCTTCTCTCCTAATCAACCTTCCTTTTATCACCATTTAGGTAGCTCCTACATTCACTCCTATTCTCAATACTTTTGTCAATAGTTTCTCGTTGTAGAATTGTTCGGCTCCCTTGGGACATGTCACCATTCGCAGTCCCGCAGCAATGCCTTCTATAGCCGAGTTCTATCCGCAATATGTCACAAATCCTCCAACCGCTTTGTGATCAAGTATAAGAACTTGTGGGGCCTGTTTGAACCGAGTTTGGTGATAACAAGTAAAGATCGACGGAAACTCGTCGGTGGGTTATTTCGAAGATGTGAATGAGCAAATAACGAAAGGAGAGTTTTATTTATCGACTAAACATAGATTACATGGGAAACTAAGATGCTCTGGAGCTACCAGAGTTGTACGGATCGATCAGATGAGCAACAAAGTGAGTAAAACCCTAGTTTAGTTGCCGCCTCAGTCAGTCTATTTTCGAATCCGTTCTAAGTTCAGTATCTTTTCGTCTTTATAGGTCTTTGTACGGAAAACCCTAACGGGCTGTATCCTTTGTCATGTGGGCTTTTAGACGAGCCGGACCCTCTTGCTCGGTACGGACAATGACGTGTGCTCATCTCCGACTTCCTTGTCGTCTTGCGGGCACAGATCTTCTCTCATCTATTCGGGCTGAGTGATGGGCCGTGACCTTTATTCGATGGGCCTTGAGGGTGGGATAAGATCCGTCCCCTACAATAATTCTCCCCCTAGTTCACTATGGTCGTCGTGCGAGCTTGGTGAAATAGGTTTCCTTTGTCGGGAGAATAAATTACTCGGCTCGAGAACGGGAACCGGTTTACTCGGACCAAACCGGTTAGCTCACGGAAACTCGGTTCTTATTGCAAAGTGGAAGAGACACGGGCCAACTTGCGCGTATTGGGTAGCGGACAGGCCCAAAAGGCCTCGTAGACCTACTAAAGGCTACGCATCGAAATGCGCATTCCCCTCTTCCCTATAAAGACCTCTCCCCCTTCTTATATATTCAGTTTTCTTCGCCCCTCACAGGTATTTCCTCTCTCTAGCTTCTTTCTCTCTCTATCAAATCCTAGTTAGGTTCTGTTGATGTCTTTGGGTAGACGTTTAACGGCAGCGGAAAAAGGTAAATCGGTTACTTCCGATCCAACCGTACTGGGGAGACGAACGCTTGAGACTCGTCGTGTAATTGAATCCGAGTTGGCACATCAGGAAGCCTTGCGAGATATCGAGGGATTGAGCCTATCGCAACAATTGCTCGTGATGGTTTCTTCCGAGAGACTCAGACTGAGCGAGGAAACCGCTGGGACTACTTCCATCGGTCAATCTGAAGATATGGCAGTCATGGGGAACCTAAGCGGCTCCCGAGCAATGTATGCGCCGAGTAACGCGCTCTCTTTGTTTGACGAACCCATGATCCCCATTCACTTCTTCCCCGGGGGACTGTTCGAGAAACAGCCGGCTCTTCGTCCCGAGCTTTCTCACCCGACGACGGTCCCCAGAAAGAATTGGGATAACGTCCTTCCGACCAAATCATCCGTTGCGACTGTCAAAACAATTCTCACGGAGAGAGGCGGTCATGGGATCACTTTCACTATCCCAAACGCCAATTAGAGGCCGTGGACTCCTCCAATCGGGTACCAGTGCGTATACGAGTCATACTTCCAGAAAGACACCCGACTCTGGTTCCCGATTCCCTGACTAATTACATGCAGCGATTTCGAAATACATCAACGGTTCGTTCCGAGTAGCGGTTGGCCTTATGGTTATGGCCGCGGAGAGGGATATGCCGATGAGCGTTCGAGTTTTCGAGGAACTTACCACGACATCGAATATGAAGAATGGCAACTTTTTGGTGAAGATGCTATCGGGCTTAGCATTCTACTGAGCCCTCCAAACAAGACCGACGACTGGCAGCGTTGTTATTTTACGTCAAGTCGGACGAGAGCGCGTTCGAGGAGCCCCCTAGCGAAGATTATAGAGTTCTTTGGAATTCGAAATTTGGTAGATTACTTCGCCAAATTCACTCATATTCGTTCCGCATCTAACTCGTTACATTTTTTTTGTCTTGTTTGTGTAGTGCCACATTCTCACACGAGGAATTACCCCGAGGATTTCCTTCGAATCGCCCAGGAACTTGTTTGTGCTACTCCTCTTCGCTGGACTTCTATTACGTTTTCGCGGATCAGCTACTGCCACGCATAACCCGAGGTACTTTACGCGCCTTTTGCTTACTGATTTTATCCGGTACATCCTCCGTTTCGATACCGGTCATCCTGACTCCTCTCTGGTTTTTTCTAGCCGATTAGAGATCAGACCTTCGCGACGATGTTCGAGCTTGCAACAGGTCGTCCATCTTTCCCACAGGGAATTCCTCCCCTCCGAAGAAAAAAAGAAAGAAGAACATGAAGGATATCCCGAATCTTTGTGATATTCTAGAAGATGAGATTGAAGAAGTGGCCCCCTCTCAGACTCATGCTGATGCTTGGGATGATGCAGGGAGCGCTCCTCGGGAAGTAGCTACGAATGTAGTCACTCGAGATGATGATTATGAGACGCCCCCAGAAGAAAGGGCTGCCCCGCTTACGAAGAAGAGAAAAAGGTCAAGCTCTAGTGCGCCCGATGAGTCGACAGTCGAGGAAGAGGAGACTGTTCGCGAAGATAAGAAACCCGCAACTGAGGAAAACGAGCAGGTTTCTACCTCGATGCCTGATGCTGCTGTTGACGCTCCGTTTCCCGATGTCCGCCTTACTGATCAGCAGGGAAGAGATGAGGATCCGAAAACCGACCATGATCCCCCGACCGATCTCAATGCTACTGTCGAGGAAGAGAATGAGGGGACTCCGACGGAGTTAGAGGGGACTCCGACGGAATTGGAGGAGACGACAACGAGTAAGAAGAAGAAGAAGAAGAATAAGAAGAAGAAGAGCAAGTCCTTTGACGAAGGCAGTCGTTCGGAACAGGTTATTGTTCCGGGCAGCGGCAGTGAACTGACTCCCGACAACACCGAGTCAGCCCCCGCCTCCCTTGACAATCCTCCTGCCGTGACCGCCGCGGTTCCTATAACCGCGAGATTGGCTTTGGAGAAAGAGGCAACACTCCCTCGGCGCACCTCGAAGGGCTTTACCGACAAAGTCTATTTCCACAACAACGACGTCTCCCCTTTATGCTCGATGCTTAACAAGTGCGCGTAATTCGTACGTCAGATCCGGGGCGGCCCAAGGGAGCTTCCTCCGGTCCCAAAATTGATATTCGCAGACGAGTTCACGGATTCTGCTAGCGCAGACATCCTAGTAAGTGTTCTCTCTCTTGTTTTGATCTTGCGTCCTTGTACTCCTCTAGTTGTTCCTTCGACATCGGTTGCTAGGAGGCTATGGCTCGGAAAAATTATATCGTGGAAATGTACGACCGAGCTCTCAGGCATTCCAGAGATAAATGCAAAGAGTTCGAGGCCCAGGCCCAAAAGGCTGAGAGGAGAGTCGCCTTGAGGGATTACCTTTTAGAGAAACAGAAGAAAGGGGTGCTGGAAGCGACCAAGAAGATCCTCGAAGGGAGAGATAGGGCAGTTGCTTACAGTCGCGAGTATAAAAATAAGACTGATGCTCTCGAGGAAGAATTAAGGGTTGCTCGGGAAGCGTTTGAGAATTTGGAGCGCGAGAAAGCTGCGATGGCCGCGAGTATCAGGGAGAAGGATGAGGATATCAAGAGGCTGCGTCGATCCCGAGCTCATGAAGTTACTTTGGAAAGATTTCGGGTTCAGACTGCGTATATCTCGAAGTGTCAACGTCGCTTTGAGAGCACTCGAGATTACATGGCCCGGCGAGATGCTTACGAGGAGAAACGTCAGCTGTATGGTCAAGCTTCTGGGGTTAGGCACTGTCTTGAAATGATTAGTAAGAAAGGTCATCCTATTCCGAGTAACATTATTGGGGTATTCGACGCTAGAGCCTCAACGTACAAGGTGGAGATGACTAGCTTGGAGGTGGGGGACCTTCCCGAGTCCAACCTGACCTTGTCTCGCTTAGTGCTTCCGGCTCAGTTCGTGGATTAGCGTTTCTTGTCCAGGATTGATCCTTTTGGTTCTAACTTGGGATCGATCGATTCCTCGGTTGCACGTGTCCTTCGTAGCCCTCGAGGCGACCCTCTCGCTCCATCAGAGAATTCTCACCAAGGTTCCGCTATGGAGACAGATGCCACTCTGCAGCCAAACTTAGTCCCGGAAGTTGCTCGAACAGAAGGGGATTCGACCGCGCGGGGAGAAAATCCGGTGGAACAGTCTACTGGTAATGAAGACCCATTTGCTCTGGGAACGCCCCCCCCTCCCCTCGGTGTCGAAGAGGGAACTTGGATGAGACCAACCACGAGGATGAGGAAGTCGACATCGAGACCTGAGCTTGGGAATGTTTCCCACTTTCTTATGTAATCTTTTGTAAGGCCCTTTTTATGCTCGGTCATTTGTAAGACTTTCAAAGGCACTTGTTTGTATGAATGTTCCTTTCACTCCTCTTTGCTAACGTTTTTCTACTTTAGTCTTTCCCGGGGGAATAACCCATTGGGTATTTCGAGATGGAAATATCGTAGGAAATTATAACTAAGTAAACAAAGAAGAGTTCCTCGAAGGCTTGTGTCGACAATCAGCCATTACGTTAACCAATTTACACGTGTAAAATGAAGTTGGTTACGCAAACCAAAGAGGGGCTCCTCGGGGACCCGCGCTGATGAGCGTTCATTATGACAATTGGCTAAAGTTCGTAAAATTAAGTCGCTCATGCCGTCTGAGGGTGGTTCGGAGTATGGGCAAGGATTAGAACATCAGGGAGAGCTTCTCCTCACCGAAGACTCATTACATCGAGTGTAGTGTGAGTTAGTTTTGTTTTCCTCTGTGGTGTTTGTTCGTGTGAAGGTCGGACCTTGTTTCGATCGCGAGTGAGACTCGCCGCAACCTTAGGTGGGTTCCCGTGTGTTGCTGCCGTCGTGTCGGTTTGGCGAAAGCTCGACATGTGGCTTTGATTGGGGTATGACTGGACCCTTGGGATGGCTGCTTACGTACCTCGTCAGAGGATCAAGTAATCTGTAGTTCCTTTTGGCCCAAACAAAAGTTGCCGGGCGCATTTGTTAGGGAGAGTAAAAGTGGTCGGAGCGCATTTACTCGGTTGGTTGCAAGATATGCGATACTCTCGGCAAAAGTGGCCCGGAGGCGCATTTGCTCAGTAAGTTGCTTAATTGTCTATATATATATATTTTTTTTTTCTGGGCGTTTAGGCGTGTTAACACTTCAGGTTAAGAGAGTTCCAGGACCTCGGGATTGGCTTACCTGTCGATGTCTCCAGTCGGTACACTCCTGGTTTGATGACTTTGGAGATTTTGTAAGGGCCTTCCCAGTTGGCTCCTAACTTACCGGCTCCCCATTCCTTTGTGTTCTCGAACACTTTTTTCAGTACGAGATCGCCGAGTTCCAGTGGTCGCGAGTGAACCTTCTTGTTGTAGTAACTTTGAATTTGATTCTGGTAATTTTGGATTCTGAGCAATGCATGATCGCGGCGCTCTACGAGCTGATCCAAGGCGTGAAGCATCATTTCTTCCTTGATTTCTTCGTTCTGCGGGAGCTTTGCTCGGCGTAAGCATGTTACGTTACCTCCGCGGGTGCCATCGCCTCAACCCCATAGGCAAGAGAGAAAGGTGTGACTTTGGTCGCACCCCGTGGTGTGATTCGATGCGACCAAAGGACACCATCCAACTCGTCGGCCCAACAGCCTTTCTTAAGGTCCAAACGCGTTTTTATTCCATTGATAATCGTTTTGTTTGTTGCTTCCACTTGGCCGTTTCCCTCCGGGTGTCTCGGGGTTGAGGTACTTAGTCGGATTCTCCATCGATCATAGAAGCCGCAAAATTTGTTAGAGATAAACTGCGATCCGTTATCCGTGACGATTTCGTAGGGGAGACCGTGGCGACATATGATATTCTTCTTGACGAATCCTTGTACTTCATTGTCGGTGACATGGGTAAAGGCTTCGGCTTCGAACCACTTAGTAAAGTAATCCGTCATGACAAGGACAAAACGTCGTTGTCGTCAGCTCGGCATTGGCCCGATGACGTCCATCGCCCACCGCATAAAGGGATAGGGTGCTGTGGTTGTTTGGAGGAACTCAGTAGGCTGGTGGATAATATGGGCGTGTCGCTGGAACTTATCGCAGCGGCGGGCATATAAATCGCAGTCGGCTATCATCGATGGCCAAAAGAAGCCTAGATTTTTCACTTTCAATGCCAAACCTCGCCCACCCGAGTGGTTACCTGCTGCCCCTTCATGAGTCTCGGCCATAACTAGGCGGGTTTCCTCGCCATGCAAGCAACGGAGCAGGACTTTGTTTGCTGTCCATCAATAGGGGACCCCCTCGGTGAGCAAGTAGTTCGTGCTTTTGGCCTTGATACGGCGAGCTAACCACTTCTCGGGAGGTAACGTGCCGTCAGCGAGGTAGGCGATGATCGGTTGACGCTAGTCGGGCAGTTCTTGCTTGAGTTGCTCGTCGTGGGGGGGGGGGG